>JABFEW010000138.1:0-465348 GCA_013618405.1 Fusarium hainanense
GCTTTGTTATATCACAGTTTTAATTGATTTAACATTACTCTATCTCCCGTCGTATCAAGCTTTGTGATAGACATATAAAGAGTCTTGTAATATGAAACCTCCATTCGTTGATCAGCATCAGTGGAATTTATACAACCAGAATAACCGTCAAACAAGCACTTTGTATCTGAACGCCCGGCTTTATTGCGCTTCCAATGATCACGACAACTCATGCCTTGCTGGCGCACTACCACTCAGCTCTTGTCTAGCCGATGTTCCATCAACTTCACCCGTGCCAGCTGTATACTGTGGCGGAGCCATTCCCGATTCACTCATCCCATTCAATTGACGAGAATCCAGCTGAGGTTTGTCATAATCAACCTCATTGTTAACCTTCGACCTCTTCCTTCTTCTCCAAAGCAACACTGCCGCAGCCAGAATACCCAGTCCAAAAATATTCACCCCGACGTCAATACCAGCCTGTGCGCCCGACAAACCTCCCCCGGAGCCAGAATCGGAATCCACATCACCCGTCGCACCAGTCGTGTTTGATGTTGCGCTGGTTGTGCTTGAAGATGAAGCACGTATTGATATATCACCTGCCCGAGAAGTTCTTGAAACAATCTTTTCTTCTATGCGAGACATTCCTGAAGCATCGTCTCCCGAAACGCTTTCCCCGGAAACTGCCTGAATCATGGGCGCGTATAACGTAATAGCTTCAAGACTGCGAGCACCGGATATGCTTGCCGGTAACGTGAGATCACTGAATATTGTGCTGGTACCGTCACACATAGCTATCTGTACTTCGCCTATTGACGTGACGCTCGTGCACTTCTGCTTGCCTGCGGTATCGGTGCACTTGTAGCCGCTGTATTCATCAGTTACCCTGTTATAGTAGTGAAGGAGAGGCTCTTACGATGGACAACATCCTTTGACACGCTCATTGTCATAGACGGAAAATTGAAAATCGAAATGACCTGAGTCCGGACCTTCTCCCCAGCATTCTTCAATGTATCCGTCGGGGCATTGGTTCGCAGGGTAATAGATACCCCATCCTTCGAGGGGTAGACTGAATCCGACCGTTGTAGAAGATTCCGTTCGAGTTTGTGAAGCATGGCTTGACGGTTTCTTCGTGGATGTGGGAGGCCAACAGGCTATATCGTCGACAACACCCTCCTGTAGATGTGAGCTTTGCGCTGTGATGGTATGACAGGGGGTCTTACTATCTCGGCGTCTTCGTCGCCGCATTTCTGAGCTTGCCTAGCTCTGCTGCATGTGGTGCAGCTGACGAAGAGATTCCTGCAGCGGTTGGTTTATTGCCAGCCTTCCACCAAGGGGCCGAGGGTTGTTCGTGCTTGCGGCATCTTGGATACCTTTATAGGAACAGCAGAAAAGGGTGCGAGTCTTTATTGATGTTCAAGCGAATAGACAAGCACGCGACAAAAACACCAAAGTAAACTGGAAAGGAAACCGGGAGAGAGAGCGACCGCCATGGAACTAATATAATTCCATCCTGTTCTGTTGGCCCCCAAATTGCCATGGAAAACATTATCAAGTCCCAACGAATGAAGACCGAAGTTGGATCATAGCGCATACCTCCAAGCATGAAAACGAGCCTGGCGACCTCCCGACTAGGTTATGAGCGACACACACAGCCTGTTGACTGGATAAGCAGGCACGCTTGTTTCATGGTTCAATGAACCCGGGGGATCAAGGCGTAATGATGGTTTCTCTTAGCACTTTATATGTGAAGTCATGCCATCCCATGTCGCCGCATTGAACCCATTTGGGATATGCAGCCAAGGCTGTACTGTCTCGGCATCCTATATTGCTTTCTGTAAACTCTGTTGTGGTCGGCCGAGATTGAATGCTGACCAATATTTCAGCCTCTCAGTTTATTTGTAGTCCATTACCCCAATGAAGCAGTTTATCACGATGCGCCCATCTTCCCCACCCTCGGCTTCCTTACACAATTTACAGATTGGCGCAGACAGCACATCAACCACTGACAATAGCTCTGGAATATTCTCTGACCAAAAACCGCTCCTAAGAGCCACTTTTACTTTCCTCTAATAGGCGCGGAATCGCGGAATTGTCAAGATGGGGCCGGAATTAGCAGAATATTTCCGATGTGGGTTCTTGAATGAAGCTAAGATGAAGTCATCCATAAATTGCTCTCGACTTTTTCTTGGCTGTCTTTACTCAGACTTGGCATCAACAAACAGAAACTCTTTTGATCTTCGCCAAGAGACATCGCCAAGGCCAATAATCGTCTGGATACAAGAGCTTAGACATCATGTTTGCAAAGTCAAGGCTGCCAGACAAGGCAGCCAATGAGTCTTCAGGTTTGTTGCCATCAAGATCCATACGGACTGAGAGCTGATAAAGTCTAGACCCCATTGTCGTAACATGGTCAGGTCCAAACGATCCCGAAAACCCTTACAACTGGTCCCTCAAGAAAAAATGGTTCGCAGTCTCCCTCGGCCTCTTCGCAACCTTCATCTCCATGATGAACGGCACAATCATAACAACAGCCCACGAAGCAATCGGCCAAGACTTTAACATCAGCGACGAAAACTTTCCACACTCATACTGGCCTGTCTCCTCATGGGGTTTGGGCGGAGCTTTGTTCTCACTAGTGCTGCTACCCATCATGGAAGACTTTGGCATGAGAATCGTATTTTTGGTTGTGTATACTGTGTTCCTTTGTTTTCTCATTCCAATTGGCGTGGCGTCGAATTATGAGACTCTCATCATCACGAGGTTCTTTAGCGGTGGGTGTTGTACTATCCTTGCCAACGCTGTGGCGGGCATTATTGGCAATGTTTTTGCGACAGATCGTGCGAGGACGATTCCCACAGGGTTGTATATCATGATTTATCTCAACTCTAGTAGCCTGGGACCTGTTATTGGAGCTTCGATATTTCAGTTCCTGTCGTGGCGGTGGATTGGATATATTGAACTTATCTGGACGGGTGTTTTCTTTCCCATTTTCATCTTGGCCATGCCTGAGACAAGAGGTTCTGCGATTTTGACTGCCCGAGCAAAGAAGTTACGGAAACAAGGGCAGAATGCCTACAGTCAGAAAGAACTGGAGTCTACATCTATACTTCAGGATGTTTGGACAAGTATTCAACGGCCGCTGTACATGCTTTGCACAGAATCAGTCGTGTTCATCTCCACAGTCTGGACAGCATTCAGTCTAGGCGTGATTTACGTCTTCACCCAATCTGTCGAACAAGTCTTTAGCGAACTTTACGGTTGGAACGCCGTGGAGGCAGGATACGTCCAAGCATCCATCGTCATCGGCGAAATCCTCGGTTTCGGACTCTGCATTCTAACGAATAATTGGTATTATGCTTCTGCATCGCGGAACAAAGAAGCACCCGGCACACCCATCCCCGAAGCCCGACTCTACGCCGCAGTAATAGGCGGTTTCATCGGAGTCACAGGAGGAATGTTTGTATACGCCTGGACAAGCTATTCATACATAACATGGGTAGGGCCAGCATTCGGACTCATGCTCGTCGGTCTCGGAACAGAAGCCGTCGTCGTCAGTATCGCGAATTATTTAATCGACGCTTATAGCCATTATGCAGGAAGTGCTATTGGTGCTACTATTCTGGGAGAGAATTTGGGTGTTGCGTTTTTGCCGCTTGCTTCGAGTAGCATGTATACCAACTTGGGATTTCATTGGGCTAGTTCCCTGTTGGGGTTTGTTTCGTTGGTTTTGGCAGCTGCGCCGATTGCAGTTTTTATTTGGGGGAAGGAAATTAGAGCGAGAAGTCCGTTCATGAAGTCGGCTATGTCGAAGCCTATGGAGTTTGCGATGGCACCGACGGAGTAGACTGAAACTACAAGTTATTCATAACCAGGTTGATATGGCAAACTGACAGAGTGATATTCTGTGTAACAGGTCAACTATCGTCTCCTAAAAGTATTTGTTGAAGAAGTGATCTTACAAGACCATGCCGACAATCTAAGCAAGACTCTTGACAACCTCAAAGCTAACATCATCCCCAAAGTTCCTCTCAGCATCAAAAGTATGAACACCCCCATTCGTAGAAACATACCCCCCATTATCATAATGTCTAAAATACCTTGTAGGGTAATTCCAAGACCGAATAGAATTTCCCTTCCCACTCATACCCTTCTGTGGACAAAACGTGGCATCCTCATTGAAGGCTTTACTTCCGTCGTTCTTGTTCACCACGAGGATGAAGTTGTAGTGTCTGATGAAACTGCCGGGTGTATCGACGGATTCAAAGGATACACAGCCGCTGTTGGCTAAACCGCTGCGGACGGTCCAGCTGGCTTGTTTCTTGAGGACGGATGTGCTGGGGATTTGGGTGTTGACGTCAGAGTTTGTGTGGGCGAGATAGCGGTCTGTGTAGCCTGAAGTTGTGACCTTGAGAGAAACGGATGATCCGACTGAAGGGGCGTTGCCGCTTGTCAATGATGTGGTAGCATACTTCGCAGCCACAATATTGGCTTGCACAGCATTCTCAGTCGCGTCAGAAGGATAGCCGGAAGTCATGACACCTTCGTAAAAAGTACCTTGCGCACCAACACTGTTATCACCACCAATGCCCAGAATGATAGCTCCTTCTTTCTTCATTGGATTGTATCCTCCATCAGGGTACGCGCCGTTGTAGAACGTCGACAACGAACCAGAAGCAGCGTTTCCACCACGGAGTGCCCAAGTACCAGGCTTGCCCTTTACAATAGCGCTGAGAAACCTGTGCGTAATGGTAGGATCCGCAGCGTTGTTCTTGGGATTCTTGCCAGAGAACAGACCATTCTCAAGATCAGCCATGAGCCAAGGTCCCTTACCAGCTCCGGATCCCCAAACGGTGTTGTCGCCAAAGTAAATAGCTTCCATATGTCCATTACCTGTATCCTTGCTGTTCGTCTCGGCATTGCCGTAATCAAAGCAGCATCCATCATTGTAGTGCGTTCCATCAAGAACAGCGTACATGCCCTCTGGCTGATCACCCGTAGCCGAACCACTGACATGGTTATTGCGATATCCAGTACCAGGCGATATAAAAACACCATACGCTTTCTTTCCATTCAGCGTAACAGGTGCTCCATCAGCAGCGGCCAAGTTATCATAGCCATTTGCCTCAGGACCCTTGAAGCCACCAGGAGGGGCTTGAGTAAGATGGTTATCACGACCGGCTTGGTCGTAGATGATGGTGATGAGGCACGTCGTGCCACTGCAGAAGGAGTCTTGTGCAGCAGCGTTGGCTACACCTCCTGCTGAGAGGGGACGGATGTCGGTGGTTGAGCCATCTGATGCGCGCTTGATTTGGTAGAGCCCGCCATTGTATGCGTCGAAGAGGGCTCTGGTGGTGCTGTGGGCGGCGATGCAGGGTGTATTGCCGGACTTGTAGATGTCGCATGGTCCTGCGAGGGCGAGACGGGCTGTGGTCACAAGACCAAGGGACAAGATGCTTTGCAGCTGCATCGTGATAAGAATGCCCAGTGGCAGGAAGTGTGTGAATTACCAGTCTTTGAGATCTGCTAGGAATGTTCTCTGGATGAATGAGTTCTGTTCGTACTGATCAGAGGGCCCTTATATACACAATCCATAGCGAGGTAGCACTCCAGAGATCTTCATATTCTCGTATCTACTCATCATCATCATGAGCCAGATACAACAAACACCTTCCCGTCTAGGCATCGAAATGATCCACGTGAAGCTTACAAAAGGTCTCATCGTAGCCTTACTCGATTGACGATGTCCGAGCCATGTAATAAATGCGTGTAATTCGCCCGCTTCAACATTATCGCGGGGTATATCCGGGGGATCGTCCGAACTCGGGCCTTGCTGTAACCCCACTACGGCAAGTAAGTGCCGACTCTGATGCGACCGAACCAGAGCTCGAGAGTGAGTTGCTAAGCTAGACAATGGGACCAATAAGAGTGGGTTAGTGCGGACTATTTGGGAAAGCATCGGAGGGAAGAAGCGCTTGACTTATTGAGACAAATGGATCATACATATAGAGTAATACGAAGATCAACCTTGACTCTTTTCTTGAGATTGAATGAAAAGTGCTAGGACTTGTCTTTGCCTAATGTTTTGTAAACGCAAACACGCTGCTATTGTCACAGGTTCAGTCCTTCCGAGCCGTCAAGGTCGCGACTCCGCTTATTGCGCGCATTCATGAACATATGATCGGTGTTCACTATATTAGCGTAACCAGCTCCCATCTAATCTCAGGCAACTCACGCCATAATCGCAAAAAGATGACAGTACTTGAATCCGACGCACGCTGCCTTAGTCCACCCTTCTTAACAACAGGCCAACAATACAATCTGTACTCTCCGCGGAACTTGGGCGGCGTTGTCATCTGGCCACTGAATACTGCTACCAGATCAATCTCCACCAACCCATCTTTTTCCTGATCTTGTTCTAAAATCCGGTAGAACTTCTGCCCGACTTTGATGGAGAACGGATATTCGTAGCTCTTCATTTGGAGATCCCTAGGTGGGTAGTCAATGACGTCTGACGGGTTGTACTTTACTGTGGCTACCTCTGTGTAAAAGGATAGAGCGATATGTCTCAGTGATGGTGATTCATGCAGTTCAGAAGGGAGAACGTCTTCAGTTATGGCTTCTCTCCTGAAGCCAGTTCCGTTAGATAAAAGCTCTGCCAGAGGTGACACCACTTCATAGCCTTCTCCGTAAGGGATGGCTACCAGCCCAGAGGCCGAGTCAAAGACAAAGAACCGTGGACTATGAGGGCTTGGCTCATCCCCGTAAAAGACCATCAGTCGTGAACCTTCGGTCCAGGCCATCCACGACCAGCTTGGAAAAGGCACCTTGACAATGGTACCATCATGTTGTCTCACAGCGTGTGTACCCTCACGCAGACGTCGGTCTTCTTTAAATGGCCACTGCCACATGAGATAAGGTCCAAAGGTATAGTGGGGCAGACCCCAAGAGATCTTAAAACCAGGCCATTTCTTTTCAAGATAGTTTTGCGTTGCCTGGAAGGCCCTGCCTATGTCGGCTTCGTAAGTGAGCGAACGAGTTGAGAAGGTAACGGCAATACTCTCGTACTCTCCGGGACTATAATCCGAGTCATAGCGATCTTCTTCCGGTTTTGCAAAAGCTTCCAGATCAAGATGCTCAGTTGTATCCTCACTCATAAGTCCCTCGCGACAGCTCCAATATACTTGCTCCGATGTGAAAAAGAGCGATCTTCTGGATACAAGAGCTTCTTGAAACGTCCAGGCTCGTCGGGACCATGGGGCGCTGCTGACCCACTCTGGGTCTTTAGATTGGCTGTATACACGAAACTGATGCTCGTCCACGGAATCAACTAGCTGCACTCCTCGTACATTCAGGGCCCGTTGCTCCAAGAATCGCGTATTGGGACGAACGCCAGGAATGCCGCTGTACGCATCGGCGCCAGACGCAGCGACGATAGTAAGGATGCCCTCCCGGTAGATAGAGTCCATTTTGTCGACCACCTCGAGCATTACTAACTCGTCGTCTTGGATGATGCACAGGCTGTCGATCCACAGATAGTCAATCCGAAGCTCCTCGCAGATGGTAATTGCATCTTCAATAGTAGGTGGTAACTCCAATTGTTGGAGACAGCCCTTTTCCTCCAGTTCTTCGATGTTGGCTTTGACCAGTCTCAGGAATGGTGTTCTGCCCCAGACGTAGCTCAAAGTTGCAAAAGGAGGTCTCTTGCTGCCGTCAACCTGCACGACGCATTTTTTCCTAATGTTAATCAATCGAAACTGGGGAATGCTGATGGGTTCTCCATCATACTGGCAGATGCTGTGATACTCATCACAGATACTCATCCACTTCCTCAGTATGTCAAAGTCGATGAGAAGCGACCTTGGCCTTCCGAATGTTGGATTTAGGGCACCTACCACCTTTTTAGATATCCCCTCTGGTAAGGTGTCGTCTTTTGCTATGGTTTCGTCTTCCTCATCTTGTGGATGGTCGACACGCCAGCTCCCAGGCGGTAGAAATTCAACATCACCATCCTTCACCTCGTCGACATAGTCGACAGAAACCGGAACACGGCCTCCTGGACCAGCTCTTTGAAGCACTATATCAAAATGCTTGGTTCCAAATACCTTGGATGGTGCTGCGATCCATATAGTGACTATTTTTCTCATCGAGAAACCTCCAAAGCCAAATGACCAGTTCGGGACCGAGACGTTGTCTTTGATAGCAACAGCAAGTGACATGTTTTCCGCATCTTCAAGTATCATAAGATCATCATTGTTGGTGTGAATATTCGTGTTCACTTCTAGTCGGTGGAGTATCAAGTCGGCCAGTTGCTGACAGAATTCGCAATCCTTTGCTTGGTTCTGCAAGGTTTTGAAGGTAAGTTTCGCTGTTTGCTTTTCCCAAGAGAGATACCATTTCGGTGCACAGTCTGTTCCGACCAACTCGAAATCGATGGTTTCACACCAGTGCTTGGCGTCAGGTTCTTCGAAGGGAGACTTTTCTAGTGCAGACATGATTGACTACTTGGTGAGTTTTGGGTTGGGTGTAAGCACGTCCGAATACGGATACTGCGTGATATTATAGCGTTGCCTTCGGCGCGGAAGATCAAATCTGCGGCCTAAGCAAGACAGAACGATATACCAGCTTTATTATTTTGCAGTCTTCAATTAATGTCAGATTCATTTTGTCTATAGCAAGAGAGGATAAACCTTCTCTCTCGAGCTTTTCTTGTCTATGTTGGTCTTTAACTCTATTCACATTGCTTCCTGCCACTGCCACGCTTAGCGCACTAGCTAAAGGCCGGCGTCTGTATGGGCACAAGTTGGTGTGCACTGTTTAGGAAAATATTGTAAAGAGAACTCAATTATCAAATGTCTTGTAATCCAGCTAGTAAATTGGATAGGTTAAAACGCTCTTCTAAACATTCTACCCCTGTATCTACTTATCTTCCACTGTAACTGACTGAGAGTTGCTGCTAAACAGCCCGTCGGGGTCAACCTCTTCTTTAATTCCCACTAACCTCTCCCAATTCTCTCCATAAAGCCTCTCCACCATCTCCTTCCTCGTCCACTCCGTATCAGCATAATTAACAAAACCCCTCAAACTCACACCATCTTCCTTCAATCGCTTCTCAAACGGCATCATCTGACTCCTCAAATACTCCACCCCATCAGGCGGGAAAATCTCCTTGACGATCGAGTTGGCATCCCATCTTATCAACCAAAGGTTATTCGCGTGAGGATGCGCTGTATCTTTGTTGGAGATAGTGCGGTTTACGCCGCCCCAGAGATCGATGTAGCCCATTGGTGTCATGTCGGTTCTGTTAAACTCGACGGTTGTTTTGCTGAGTAGGAGACGGGCTTGAGCGACGGTTAAAGGGTGGTCGTTGGTTATGACGATGGATTGGAGGTAGAAGCAGAGGGGGTTGAGATCGCCGCCGTCGGAACGGTTCATTCCTTCGCCTGAGATGTAAACTTCCATGTCCCAGAAGTCGAGTTCTTTCTTTTCCAGCGTTGTCTCTGAACTGATCTTTTGAAGACTTTCCAATAGCGGCTTAATGGTCTTGTCGAACGATGACGGACCGCCGTAGAAGTATCCTCTGATGTTCCAGTTGACCAGACTCCATCGAATAGCTAGCTCATCTGGACAATCGTCACTGGTGCCGTAACTTTGAACTGCGACGAATGCTTCCGCTGCCTTATCTACATCAACATCGCCCAGCGATATACTAAAAGTGACAGCTTTATCGAATTTCTAGCATCCTTATTAGCCACTTGCCAAAAACAAAGATGCCTCACTTACCGGCTTGTGTGTCTTTGTAGTAACACTCAAAATAATCCCAAAAGACGCAGCAGCTCCCTTTGCCGCCCACAACAAATCCGATCCCTCTTCCGCAACAACAACACTACCATCATGAAGCATAAACTCAACAGCAACAATATTATCCATAGGCGTACCCAGGAACCTCGACGTAGTCCCAAATCCACATCCAATACTGGACCCTGTAACTCCAACATTGGATCCTCTGACATGCGGAAAATGCCTTCCGGCTGTATCCCAAAGATATTTCGCCACGGGTCCCACACGCGTTCCGCCACCGTATGTAAGGAGCTCTGTATCTTCATCGTAGTACATAGAGTTGAAAGCTTCCAAATTAATAACCAGATTCCCTGGGGTGCCAAAACCGAGACCTTGGAAAGAGTGGCCTGGTCCTAGGGCTGATACTTTGACGGAGTTTTCACGAGCGCATTTGAGACATTTTGAGAGCTGGTCTTTGTCTTCGGGGAAGGCTATGCATGCGGGATCTGGTTTGATGCGTTTCTGGTATTGGATTGTGTTGTCAGACCATGCTGGGGATGAACTAATAAGGTTGTGTATGCCTGCTTCATTGAGTGACGAGTGTAGAGCAGAGGCTGGATCCTGCCTTGAACCCATCATGAAGCAAAGTGAAGTGAGGTATAAAAAGTAAATTGTTGCAAGAGTCAGGTTAATGTTAAGAAGTTGGGGTAATAAGGATAAGAATGAGGCTGTGGAGAGGCTCTGTTGGCATCAACCGTTTATTGTGGGATAACGTCTCAGTTTTAGAATGATGATTGGTCCTACCCGTATCGCGTGTTTCTCTCCACCAACGGATTTCCCTGTATCACCAACATGAGTGCATCGAGGCGTAAATATGTCGTCATTGACGTAATCAACCTAGTGACTTATCGGCTACTTTATCGTTATCAACTTGGTACCATAAACCCTTTCCCAGTTCCCAGTCCAGTATCCTTGACACTTGTGTCGCGTATTCTTGTAAATCGTATGGATCATCAAGCCTTGCCCCAGAACTCCGCAATAAAATCCTCCACATCCCTCCACAAAGCCTCCGGCTCCTCAAGCGCAGGAAAATGCCCACCCCGTTCATGCATGCGATACCACTTCACCTGCTCCGTCTGTCGAATCCACCTCTCAGGCGGCGTACTCAAATCATTCTTAAAACATGAATAACCTAAAGGCTTCTTAATAGCCTTCCAATCAGCCATCAAAAGCTCCACGTTCTCAAAAACCATGCGATGCACATAAATTGAAGTTGGGAAGCTGCGCGAGAACCAGTATAGTGCCACGTTGGTAAGAATCATATCGCGGTCGGGAGCCTTTTCGGACCATTGCATCATCTTCTCGCCTATCCATGCTAGAAGGGCGACGGGGTTTGTTCCGAGGAGGTAGCCTGCTGCTGCGGGCCTTGTGCCGTCGAGTTGAATGAAGGCAGTACCTGTTTTGCCGAATTCTGCAAGTTTTCCAAAAGCTGCGACTTCATCAGAAGTATACTTTCCTTTCTTGATACCTGCTTCAACATCTTCTCCATCTGGAGGCATAATGTTCAACATGTTCATATGCACCAGTTTGCAAGCAGGATCAGCGTTTGCAATTGCAGGTGCGGTCCAACCGCCAAAGTCACCGCCTTGAGCAACATAGCCTGTTTTGGCGAAGCCGAGAGCGCGCATCATCTTGGACATTATGCGCGCGTTATCAGAATGCGTGAATTCTTTGTCAACAGGTGGCGGGGACGAGAATGGATAGCCGATATGGTGAGGGACAATGATGTGATAGGGTAGAGTTTCGGGAGTGTATTCTGCTTGAAGTTTCTGAAGAATGGGAATATATTCAACAACAGAGCCCGGCCAACCGTGCAAAAATAAGATGGGGGTTGCAGATGGGCTCTTGGAGAACAGACCGAAGAAGTTGATCTTGTATTCTTTGGAGTCATCGTCGGTGACAGTGATGTTGTACTGAGGGATTGAATTGAGAGTAGACTCCCACTTTCTCCAGTCGTATTCTTTCTCCCAGTGATTGACCAAGTCTAAGAGTTGATCGCGCGGAAGTCCGAATTTGCCATCATCGCGGGTATTCCACACATTTGGTTCAGGAATAGGCGATAATTTGAGAAGGGTCCTGAGCCGATCAATCTCACTACCAGGAATGGAAATAGTGGAGGTTGTCACATTCGCTGACGCGGGGACAGAGTAAGGAAGGGCGCTGAAAGGAAGAGAACCCATGGTGAGCAGCGGCGTAGATATATAGTGAAGTGAATTGTGATTGTGTCAAAGGGTGTCGAGGAGTAGGATGGTTTTATTTCAATTCCAAATACCGAAGTAGCTTATTATTTATACAACTTTTGTCCATCATGCAGCGCTGTCTGGGTGCGTAGTCTCGCCCAAGCGCTTAGCTGTCAGCACGATCTTCTGGAACCTTCACGAAACCACTTGAATTGACCAAAGGATTCTGTACTCACTATGAGACATGTCCAGAAAAGGAATAACGGAGCGATAAGCTTTTTGGGGTTGCAGCTTTATGCGTATGACGGCCAGACTCATCACCGATTCAACATTAATTGACACTTGAAAAGGCGACAACTGCCTCCCTTGTCTGGCCTTTCTTATTCAGTCTTCCATGCCTTCATAAACGTTACTTGATCGTTGCAGCTTTACTATGTAAGGGGAACGAGAATGAAACAAATCGCGAGCAATTTGACAGTCGATCTCAATTGTCAAACCGATGAATCCGTTGTTTCAGTAGCCGTCGCAGTCGAAACTTCACCAGTTGTCGCTTCAGCAGTACCTCCAATTGGTGTTTTGAGAAGAGTCATGTTGAAGACATGCTGTTGAAAAGCAGCCAACAATAGTAACGCGTGAGAAAAGTGTTTGACTGTGAACTGAACATCCAGAGGTGGCAATGTATGACGTAGAAAACACCGTATATCTTCTATACTGGTAGGAGTAAACTTCTGTGGTGGACGCGACAGCGGTCCATTATATCCAGCACTCTGATCAGCCGTTGTCTCCAATTGGGTCTCGGCTGGTCTAGAGCAGCCAACTTCTCTTGCCGCAGACATTATTGGTTTGGCCTAATTCTATATGAAAGAAGTATTTACATTGAAAATGGTATAAACGCGCGAAAATTCATGGTTCTCAGAAAAGTGCCAAGATAGACACAGCGACGGCCATAACCGTCAAAATAGACCCAGAAACGACATTACCCGCACTCTCCTCGACAAGCTCCTGATCATCACCGATATTCGCCGTATTGTTCCCAAATCCAACAGTTCGCTGCCACGTAGGCACATTCTCCTTCAAACTCAGCAAATCAGAATGGTAAGCATCCAAAATTCCATCAAATTTTAGAGAATAGAAGCCAATGTAGTTGCTACGACCAAGCACAGGAGCAGGTCGGAGGTCAGTCGTGTTCAATCGCGCAAAAGGCGCAGCAGTGAAAACGCCATCGAGGGTTAAGTTAGCAGTCTTGTCGTCAAACTGCATGCTGACCACAGGGTCTCTATAATCGTCCCAATCCTCAGTTAGGTAAGATACCATGTTGGGTGTGTTGAATCTGTGCTCGTTGACAACTATCGAGCTGTTGCAGACTGGCATGGTGACGTTCTGCCAAGATGAGAAAGGGTTGCTTTCGTTGCGGCTTAGTGATTGCGTCATGTTGTAAGCACCGCTTGAGGTCTGTGTGGTTGTAAAGTTGAATAGATCCCAGCTGGAGTCCTTCTGGGGACGCCAGTAGCCATTCGGTGTAGGGCTGCGCTGTGGTTAGTGAATGAAGTCTCATAAGTTACTGGTGGGACTGACTCGTTTGAGTAAATGGGTATCGAAATGTTTTTACGCTTGGTGTTCCACATGAAATCGGTAGGTAAGTCGGATACGTTGTATGCAGGCGACGTTTGAGGCATGAGCGTCAACCAAAAGATGATGGAGTTATTTCCGGCGTTCCAGGGACCACGCTCAAGAACACTGAGAACAGCATCGTATTTGAGTGTTGTAGTTTTGTTCTTGAGCTTCGAGCACAACTTGTTCTTTGGTGTCATGTACTCATATTCCACCTTGACTTCAAGCTCTGCAGTGGCATTGTAGTACCTAACAAGTCAGTCAGTCATTCATTCAACTGTTCAAGGTTTCCACTTACGATCCGATCCAGCCGTAAAAGTCGCCCAGACCAGTAATATTTCTCGGCCGAAAGTTACTCAAAGGATCATACTCAAACTTATCCTCTGCAAGACCAAGCGTCAAAAGGCCAGCCAGAACAAAACTCTTGAATCCCAACATTTTGACGTATAAGGCTGAGAAAAGTTAAAGTTACGTTACGTTACTCGAACCAGGAGAAAAGGGAATAACGCGACCTTAAGGACTACAGGAACAGGCAAATTTCGCTTGTAACTAGCCTTGAAGATTCCACTTTAGGATGGGGCGCAGGTGATTTTCTAGAATAGGGGTCTTTGATATGAGTGCTATGATTGGTGTGTTTTTGTGTTGAAGGATTACAGCTCCACTTGTGAACGGGCCGACGACCGACTTGGCTGCTTGGCTTTGACGTTTCAGGCAAATGGGATTGTGAGAAATCGTCACTTTTAGATTACTGCAACTGATCTTCGGAGGTAATAAAGATTTCTTATAAAAGGGGTCTGCCATCATTTTGAGATATATCTTTTACTCGAGCAAGTTGCCTCATCGTCAGATTACGAGAATACCTTGAAATAGACATAGCTGAATCAATACGATGCATGTCAGAAATTAATACGGCGTTTTTGGCAATGAGAAGCATTGTCATAGGCTTATCATTAACTGGAATTCGGTCAAGCCCGTGTTCACGTCGCTACCCGACCTCTTTACACCCAATTGTGCGGGTTCGCGTTCGCCTGATGGCTGTGCAACGGCGCAGTCTGAGTTCAAATCCCTCTACATGGTTTGGGTTTCAGGACAAAAGTAAATGACATCATTTTAAGATCCCGATCCTTTGCTGGAAATTCCACTCAGGTGATTATCACCGGTCGCAAATTAACGCGTTGCTCCCGTACAAATAACATTCTTTTGGGCAGACAAGCGCCAGACACCCCATGCTCTGCCCACCAGCCTGTCTTGCCGGTATAATAGGCTAGCTAGAGACTTTGGGGTCTACCAGAGCCGCGTCCAGTCATCCACACTTGATCATTAATAGAAGTACGAGACTCGTGGACTTCAAATCCGGGCCGGCCTCAGACGTGCAGTTACGGAACGCCATGGACACAACACAAGTAGATCCTCTTGGGGCTATTCCATGCTTTTAAAGCCGATGGAGCATTTTTCTTTTTGTCTTCGGACTCTGCTTCTCGGATTGGATACGCACAGAACGTATTCGACAGTTCTAAACTTGGGGCTGATAATAAAGATGCTCAAACTAGAATGTGACAAACGCTACTTTGCATTGGGCTCAAAAATGCGATGCGAACATTCGTGGTCGAAATTTGAATGATGATAGAAAAGGAGATTTTGTCATTGGGGTATCTATTCTTAAGCGTGCGACAAAGACAAGGGACAAACAACAAAGAGCCAAAGTAAAGACTGTGACATACAACGACGATCACCCCACCACAAAAGGAAAGACAAAAGAAATGACGGAGAAAGAGAAAACCCCAAAGATCAGCAAGCATCAACAAAAACATCCTGTCCTATCCTGTCCTATCACAGCCACAGCGCGGCGAGGCGTGAAGATGGGACACATGGGCCGCTCAGTGTGCCGTGATCACGACGTCGGCGATGGTGGGAATTGCTGAAGGAAACATTGCAGTCGGACCACCTCATGCTGAAGAGGTATCCTGGACGGTGACACCAGCGGGAGGGGCAACAACCTGTCGCAAGGACAAGTGGTGCTGATAAGTAACCGTTCCAGCCGGATCTTTGTACTTCCACCAGAGATTGACAGGAGGTGCAGTACCCGGAGGGCAGAGTACGCGTTGGATCGGGTTCAGACTCATCATAGCGATGAACTACAACAAAAGGCTGACCGTGAGGGTATTCGGCCCTGATGCACCCCAAGGAACCGCCTTCCACTCTATCAGGCACGGCTGAGTCTTGTCATAGGCTGTGCCGCTAACACGAACCACTACGATCTCCCCGGGGGTCAACACGAACCCATACCGGGTGTCAGCAGACAAGCAATAGCCTGCGACACGGCGGAGGAGCAGGCATGCGACGTCTCCGCTTTTCTCCGCACTCTCGACCATGGCAGAAGTCCACTGGGTCTCCCATAAGACGCAACTGACCAGGTAATGCACTCCGCCGTCCGAAGTCAAAGAGAGGCCAGAACGATAAGGCCACTCCAGAGACGTCTGGCAATCTGTGTCCGAGCCGCTTCTCGAGGACCGTTGTGCCTGTCTTGATCGGCTGCATCAGTCGAGGAAACACATGATCGACAAAAACTTTCTTTAAACCCTTTAGGCCTTTGACTTTGAGTGGGGAGCACGAGCTGGCGACTCTAGGTACGGGATAGTCCTCGAGGAGATCGCTATAGGCTTGACGGAGTGAATAGAGGTCGAAGTCATCCCAGTGCGCGGTCCTCAGGTTGGTGATATCGGGGACGGTGTCTTTAATGAGCGTGGTAGGTTTGGAAGTAACTTGTAGGGTTGGGTTTTTAGACGTCAACGAATCCTGTATAGACGTCGTTGCCCACGCATAGGTAATGGAAAAATCGGGTGACGAGTTCATAACTGTTTGATGAGAGTCGAAAGAAGAACAGAATGGGACAGAGTCTGGGATATGTCTATTCCCATTTCTGCGATCGCCTCCTATTTAAAATTTTTGAAGATCAGTTATCAAGTCGTACAGTTCAAATCAACACAATTTCAATTGCTTCCGGTGCTTGATTCTGTTTAGAAATCAAAGAAACCCTTAAGATGAAAGAATCTGATGTATCATGAGCAGGAGGACTGGTACAGCCTGAAGCGGCGACGATGGTTCAAAAGACCAACCCCTGTTCGCTTGTTGCGGCGCAAAGTAGTTAACAGGACCACTCCATTCTGTCAAAGGCAGCGCATGGCTCTTTGGCACCCTGGGTAGCGTCAAATCCACCCTGGGAATTGGGCGATACTGGCTGGCTGGAAGGCTCGACGTTGAACAAGATGAGGGACAACCAGTTGCGAGACTAATCCCTGTTCCCTACCCAATGGTGAGGCACATGGGTTGTGTTGAGCAGGGATTCTACCAACAGAAGCAACAAGAGCAAAGGTACATGGATTACAGTGGCAGTTCATCTTGAAACAAGGTATATCTGATAGTCCATGGCGATGGCCAATACATCTACCCTTACGTTGATGTATGGTACATTGTTGCAGCTAAACTGACGGCTGGGGGATTAAGGATGAGTCAAATGCTAGTAAACATAATCTACCTGCGTTATCGTCTCTTGACTCCTACTGCCGGGAGCAAGAAAACATCAATCTAATTATGAAACTGCGCACTAGTGAGATGCATCGAAGTACGGCATTGGAAGAAATAACCCGGTCGATCCCCCGCTCTGCAACATGACAGATGATCGGCTCCAAGGTCAGTTCTGTGCCAAACTAAAGCCTGGGTCCATCAATATTGAATGCCTACTGGCTAAAACTCCCAGCAATCTTGGCTTGATTACAGTAATTTACAAACAGCTTTCTCTTCCAATTCCTCACGGCTTTGAAAGATGCTGATTGGTGAGTGGCTATAGACTACCTGAACTTCAAGTGTTGTGTGGTAGCACAACAGCCCGTTCTGGCAGGGTAAATGCTGATAACGTAATCGGTGAGCAAGAAATAGACAAAGTGCGGTGACTCAAGGGAAACGACGCTGTCATAAACAAACGCAGTAGCAAAAATGACCCGGAAAGGGACAGATGGAAAGATATGCGGAGTTGGGCACTAAAAGATAACGAAACATCGTCTTTCGGCCTCTCCGTTTGAATTGAGCGTTCCTTTCTACAGATCCTCAACCTTTGATGCTAACAAAAAAACATGAAACGCAGTGGTTAAACAAAGGTCAGACAATGAACGAACAAAGCGCTAACATCGGGTCAATCACCGCCCGCCCAAGCCATTGGCCACTCCCCCATTTTTAACCTCCTCATCTTTCTTTTGGCGCACAATAGTAAATGAATGGCTGAGTTCTGTCGTATTTTGCTTGTTCAAAAGAATTGCCGATTTGTCGCCATGCCAGCCCCTTTTCGACAGTTGTCGCGCATGTCGGATCTACCCCTCTGGCTGTTCCTCCACCGCTCCCGCGCTCTCCTCTTTCATCATTTCCAAGGTTGTTCTGTTGTTAAAGTCTACCCTTCGACAGTGGCGGTGCTGTCCTCAGGCTCTCCCTTTGACAATTACTGCACGGTTGGCACACTCTCCTTTAACAACCGAGGCACGGTTCCCAGATTCTCCGTCTTTGAATGCTCTGACATTTAGAGTGTTTCAACATATAAATACGTCTCATGTCTTGCTTTATCCCACATTCATCAATACATCAACCCATTCGAACCCCTGCGACCTTAACCCGCAATTCACTGAAACAACTCCTCACATACCACTGCGAACCAAAACCTTCGGTCATGCCTCAGCTCAAACCGCTCCCGGACTGTGAAGGTCCCAAACTCGAGTGCTTCATTGACGATATCACGACCTGCGACTTCAAAATTGTCAAAATGCTCGGCACTGGAGCTCATTCCCAAGTTTGGAAAGCTGAAATCAATGGCAAAGTCTATGCTATCAAGACGGTAATTGTGCCATTCAATATTCTCTCTTCCGTTTCTTCATCATCTAATCATCAAGTAGTTCTTCTATTACCCGACACAAGATCCATGCTTCATGTTGGACCCTATCGATAACGATATCGCATATGAATACGATGAGAGGGATATCGTCAAACCAAGCAGCGACATCACTCAGGCGACTATCGATAGCCTCCGCCTCCATGCGACCACTTTCTACAATGAATGTCGTGTCTTTGGGCGTCTGAAGGAGCTGGGCCGCGAACATCTCGCTGTCAAGGCCTATGGATACCTGCAATTCGATCTCAGCGACGAGAGGGTCCAGCGACATTTCCTACCATTTGGAAACGGCGCGAGACAGCATCTGGCCTCTAGCGGGAACAAAGAGCCCTCCGATGAAGATGTGATCCGCCACTTCATGGAGCACGATGACCTCAGCAAACCCATGATGGGGATTGTGAAAGAGTGGGTGGACTCTATTGAGGGCGCAGAGGCTTGGGCATCTCGTGATCCAGACACGATCAAGAGATATATCGGATACATGCCTCGACTGTTGCGTAATCTTAGAGAGCTGCACAAGTCAGGCATCGTGGTTCGAGATCTCTCAGGGGTGCAGTACCTTAACGGGCAGCTCGTAGACTTCAGCTGCGCCTGGACCATCCCGCATATCTTTGGGCCAGAGAGCGGCGTCCGACCCCGCTGGACCTTCGAGAGCCTAGCGGCATGGGATCTATCATGCTTCCAATCCATGCTAAATGAGCTTGACAGGAAAGCAGAATGGGCAGTGCCGCGTCTGAGGAAACACAAGCTCACGGCATGGCCAAAAGACGATATTTATTACGAGCGCCTACGACCTAGGCCGCAGTCTTACGGACCTGCCCTTCCCATTCTCACCCTCGAAGATGACCAAGGCCATATCATGTGGCGCCGACCGCCCTTTGATCCCTCCAAGTTCAACTGGCGGGCTGTTCAGAAGTCAACAAAGAAGGGTGCCATTGCCACCGGGCGCGTCACCAAGACAAAGGCACCTTCAAAGAAGACCGCTAAGAGAAGTGTCAAATCAAAGAGAAAAGATGAGCAAGATAAGATGAGGCGCCAACAAGACTAGATAGCGCCCGGTAGGAAACACTTGGATAGACCTGACTGATTGCGTTTTCAATTCTGCCAGCTACTCGCACCATTTGATTTTTAATAGAGATAGAATAAATAGACTCTGCTTTTAATGCATCGCACGTTAATCTATTAGAAACCTCAACAGTCCGCTAGGCAGACTTTGACAAGTTTTAATCCGAATCCCCAGATCTAGGTGGCTCAATCACCCTTGGTCCAATGATACTTGGCCGCTGGGTGATCAGCAGGCGGTCGAGCAACGCCCTTCTTCCCATACACATTCTCTCTATACGTGCCTCCATCTACAGCATAATCCTCCCAAAACAACCCCCTCTTCCTCAAGACCGGCAGCAGATCAGAGATAACCTCTTCAAAGCTCGCTGGCATGAGAGCATATGCCAGATTGAACCCATCGACGTCCGCCTCGTCGACCCATCGCTCCATCTCGTCTGCAATGTGCTCTGGAGTTCCTGCGACCGTAGCTCCTAGACCGCCAACCTTGATATGATTTGCGACAGTGTGCTTGGTCCATTTTGGCACACCCGGGATCGACTTTGACCAAGATTCCACGGCAGAGCGAATCGCGTTTGATTCAACATACCGCAATTCCTCATCGTCACCATACTGCGCAAGGTCAATCCCCGTCCAGCCCCCAAACAGCGCCAGCGCACCATCTTCAGACCCGTAGCTCACTAACTCCTTGTACTTCGCGTCAGCCTCCTCCTGTGTCTTTCCAATGATCGGGCAAAACAGGGCTAGGAACTTTATCGCTTTGGGATCACGGCCAAACTGCTCTTTTGCTAGGGTTCTGATCTCAGCTATATTCTTAGCTACCGTGACAGGGCTGTGGCCGGCGACGAAGATGGCCTCGGCGTGCTTGGCGGCAAAGTTCTTTCCGGCCTTGGAAGTACCGGCCTGAAGGATCAAGGGTGTGCGCTGGGGGGAGGGTTGGCAGATGTGAGGGCCGGGGACAGTGTAGTATTTTCCGGAATGGTTGATTAGACGGACTAGGGAAGGGTCTGTGTAGATGCCCTTTTCACGGTCAAGTTTGACTGCGTCATCGCGCCAGGAAGATTGCCTAGATTTGTGAGTGAGAAATGAAACAAAGACGTTGAGTCACGTACCAGAGCTTGTAAGTGACATCGACGTATTCTTCGGCAATGGCATATCTCTCATCGTGGCTTGGTTGCTCAGTATGACCGAGATTTCGAGCAGCAGAGTCAAGATAACCGGTAACGATGTTCCAGCCCAGTCGTCCACCAGTTAGATGGTCAACAGTGCTGAGTCTGCGGGCAAGATGATAGGGCTGCTCATAAGTAGTAGCTACGGTTACACCAAACCCGATGTTCTTGGTAGCTGCAGCCATAGCTGGCACGGTAGCCAAGGGCTCATTGACAGGCCACTGCGCGCCTGAAATAATGGCAGGGTCTGGGTTGCGGGGGCCTTTGTAGACATCATAAGATCCCTGAGACTGTGAGCGACATTGGATGTTACATGAGGCGATGGGAACAGCTCACAAGAACATCGGCGATGAAAATGCCGTGAAACTTTCCCTTCTCAAGAAGTTGAGCCAATTTCACCCAGTGACTGATGTTGTTAAAATCCCACGATTTGTCATCTGGATGTCTCCAAAGGCCAGGCGATTGATGACCACTGCACGATTCAACAAAGGCATTGATGATGAGCTGCTTCTTGGCCTTGGGGGTCTCTTGCGATTCAGACATTTTTGGTTGCACCTTGGCTCTCAATTTCGCGTGAATGAGGTGTGAAGAATGAGATAATATAAGTGAGTGAGACAGTAGGTGAGTGTGATTCTCATATAAGTGATATGCGAGATATAAAAAGTGTTGCGCAATCGCGGTACTCAAATCGCGTGCTTGCGGAGATCGCGTGCACCCTGAGATCTACATCGGTCAACTGCCGATGTCAAATGGTGTGACGGGACTAAGCAGAATTTTCGGATAGGTGGATGTGATACAGATGCCGCTTATCTTTTATTTCGTAGCTTTATTGCTATGTAACCTTACAGACCGATCACGCGAATCAAGCTTTAAGAGCAACATAGTCGTAATCATTTTAGACTCAAATACGCCAACACCCCGGCCGAACTTTAACAACGCTAATCACGCAATAAAGGATCAACCCACGGGCACAGTCGCAGGTGAGGCGCTAGATAACCGCTTTGACATTGGTACAATAACTGGAGAATGATTACATGGGATAAATTGCTTAACTACCGAGGTTAGCTGAAGCTGCAGACAGTTTGCCCGCCCGTCCCGGAAGCTGTGATAACGACATACCTGGCGCTGGACACGCAATATGACGTACCATCTACCTATATAGACACCATGATTCTCAGGTCAGTATCATCAAGCAGTTGTCCTCCATTGTCATCATACCCAAACATTTCTCTCACCATGGCCACCACCTTTGAGGCTTCCGACCCAGCCGTCTACAACGAATACGAGGCCCAGTGGTCCACCCTCCCCACAGATGCTGAAGGCTGGATTAAGCGTGCAAAGGACGTCGCCGACATACTAGCAAAAGACGCTCCAGCCCGAGAACGCGCAAACAAGTCTCCCAAGGCTGAAGTCGCTCTTCTCAAGCACTCCGGTCTTCTCAAGATCCTCGGCCCAGCTAAATATGGAGGTGGTGAACAGCCATGGAGTGTTGGATTTAAAGCAATTCGCGAGGTCGCCAAGAAGGACGGGTGAGTTTTCTTTTGTCTATGTATGATAGCCCATGACGGTGTGCTAACTATATAATGTTAGATCTGTCGGCATGCTTCTCGGCTACCACCTCGTCTGGTCCACAACCGCCAACGTGGTCGGAACTCCCGAGCAAGCAGACCGCTCGCACAAGCTCATCATCTCCAACAACTATTTTGTCGGCGGTGCCGTGAACCCTCGCGACAGCGATCTCAAGATCACTTCCAACGGAGACAAACTCATCTTCAATGGTTTCAAGAACTTTAGTACCGGTGGTGTGATCTCGGATTTGACTGTTCTTGAGGGCGTTTATGGTGAGAAGGAAGAGCATATCTTTGCTATTGTCCCGACGCAGCAGCCTGGCATCCAGTTCAAGCATAATTGGGATAATGTTGGGCTGAGACTTACCGAGTCGGGCGGTGTTAATATCGAGAATGTTGAGGCGCCATGGGGTGATGCCTTGGGATGGGATGTTGACACGAAGAAACCTGATCCCAAGATTCTGGCTATTCCTTTCACGAGTCTGTTATTGCCGACGTAAGTACTTGGTGCCTACCCTTGCTCTGTGGATTTACTAATACAGGATACAGAATCCAACTCAACTTTTCCAACCTCTACCTTGGTATCGCGGCCGGTGCTCTCGAGTTTGCCAAAGAGTACACCGTCAAGAACACTCGCGCCTGGCCCTTCGGCGGCGATGTAAGTGCCACATTCCCCCAGATTAACAATCTCTAACAAAATTATCAGAACAAGGAGAAAGCGACAGACGAATTTTACGTCCTCTCCACGTACGGCAACTTCTTAGCCCACCTGCGCGCCGCCGAAGCTCTGGCTGATAAAGTCAACGCTGAAGCAGACTCTCTCTACTCCAAGTACTCAGACGATCGCGCTGCCGTTACAGCCGAGCAACGCGGTGAGTTCGCCGAATGGGTCGCCAGTCTCAAGGTCGTCACTACAGACACTGGGCTCAAGATCACTTCCGGTGTGTTTGAAGTCACTGGCTCGAGGTCTACGGCTGCAAAGGTTGGTTTGGATAGGTTCTGGAGGGATTTGAGAACGCATACGCTGCATGATCCTGTGGCGTACAAGAATCGGGAGTTGGGAAGATATCTTTTGTTGGGGGAGTATCCTGAGCCTACCTGGTATACTTGATGAGATAGATGTGGAAGTTGGTCAGATTGAGGAGCATTATTATATCATTCTAATCTATAACTAAATCAACGCTAACACATATGATGATACCACCGTTTCCATAAAGGCCAAGCTCTTCTAGCAGCCTGCTCCTCCTCATTCCAAACTTGCAAATACCGTCTGCCGGTATGAATATCTATATCTTTATCACGAACCACTTTTGTACCCACCCACCATTTATGCGTAACATAGAAGATAATGATAACAGGCACCGTCAGAACCTGCAAAAAGAAATTCTTGACCCGTTCAGGTGTTGTGAGCGGTTCAGCGTCTGTGGGTTGAATGGGTGAAATGGCCACCCAGAACTGTAAAAGAAGCACTGTACAGTAAGCGATCAATGCCACCCACGAGCCCCAAACACCAACTTGCGATTTGAAAGCTAGTTGAGAAAGGTTGTAGCCTGATAAATGCCACGCTTTTCGAAACCGGATGTGACAGACGCAAATGGACGCCCAGGTGAATAATGTGCTGAGACCGCTGATGGCGAGAAGCCAATTGAAAATCTCGTTATGAATACTTGAGTTCGCGACGAAGGCCAAAAGTCCGACAGATCCACAGCATATAATCGCAATAAGTGGTCGTCCCGTCCGATCGATATACGCAAACATCTTCGGCGCAAGGCTCTGTTCCGCCAACGCAGCTATCGTCCGTGAAGAAGCATACACAGCCGTGTTCCCTACAGAAATCAAACTGATAAGAATAACCGCATTCATAATATCCGGCAGCACATCCGAACCGCTCATCTCAATAGCGATAACGAACGGACTAGCGGCTGCGTCAGATCCATATTTCGCGCCGAGTAGTCGTGGTTCGTTGTACGGGACTAGCAATCCGATGAGGAGGATCGAGAGGATGTAGAAGAAGGCTATACGCCAAAAGACCTGCTTTACGGCGGCGGGAAGGGACTTTTTCGGGTTGCTTGTTTCGGCAGCGGCTAGGCCGACCATTTCTGTGCCTGCGAAGGAGAATGTTGCTGTTACGAGGACGCTTGCGAAGCCTTTGAAGCCGTTGTTGAAGGCGCCTGGGTTGTGCCAATGAGTGAAACCAATATAGCCGCCTTCGGGTTCACCTGAGAAAGTCAGTTTCCTACCCTTGTCCCCAGTCTCACCTATACTTACCTGCTATGTTGATGATTATACCAAGCAGACTAAGAATGATTAGAAATGATGGTTGGGTGAGAGATGGGTGACTTACATGAAACCCATGACAGCAACGATCTTGACAGCCGAGAAAATAAACTCGGCTTCACCATAACCCTTTACTCCAAGTAAATTGATACCCAAAATGAGAAAAAAGAAAAGGACGATGAAAATCGACTTGCTCGCTTCCGGGTTCCAATAATTCGTCGTAAACGCACCAGCAATAATCTCAAGCGGTAAAACAATGATATACTGCAGTGTATAACTGTCCACCGTCAGTAATCTCCCTTCCAATAGAGACAAGAAGACTCACTTCCACCCCATAGCAAATCCCCAAGAAGGATCCAAAAACCTAGTAGAATAATTCGAAAACGAGCCTCCAACCGGAAACGCAACACTCAGCTCCCCAAGAGCTTGCATCGTAAAAAATTGCATCGTACCCATGGTGATAAACGCAATCAGCAACGAAACCGGTCCTCCCCGAAAAAGCGCCACACCACTCGCGACAAAAAGACCCGTGCCAATACTTCCTCCAAATGCAATCATCTGCAAATGTCGATTCTTCAATTCTCGTGCAAGAGCCGTGTTGGCCGCGTTGTAATTTGCTTTGCTCATGTTGAATAGCCGACCGTTGGTCGAGTAACTATTGAGAGAGTACTCATCTTCAGACCGGGGTGCGCGTGTGAAGCTTGTCAAAAGACGGTGTAACGGGCCTGAATGCGCAGCATCATCTGTCGTTATTACTGGTGATGTTTTTGGCGATGGAGGGAGAGCCTGCATCTGGATTTCCCTCTGGTAGGCCATTTTGGGACAGACATGAGGTTGAGGTTGAGGTTGAGCTGAAAGATGAAGTTGGGAGCTGAAAGAGTGAGATTTGTTTTCCCCAGGTCGCAGAAATGCACGTGCCGCTTCGCCACATACCAGTCTAAACCGATGATGTACTAGGGCGGTGATGATACGCAGGGGTTTAAGCGACGGGCGGACGAATCGCTGCTGTTCCGTCCATGACGGCGAGTCCGTTTGCGGGGACAAGGATTTGTTTGTTTGCTAGATCAGGGGCAGAATTACGTTGTTTGCACCTTTGTTCAAACCATTTGGACA
Organism: Fusarium hainanense; assembly: GCA_013618405.1. Lineage (NCBI taxonomy): Eukaryota > Fungi > Ascomycota > Sordariomycetes > Hypocreales > Nectriaceae > Fusarium > Fusarium hainanense. The sequence continues at coordinate 25,733 of JABFEW010000138.1, forward strand.
CTATTTGCGTGTGAGAGATAAACTCGTATGATGATAAACTAGGTTCATGAATCATGGTCGCGTATCAGCCGTAAAGTTTATTCTTCCCGCAAGTATTTCCGTCGTCTTGCAGTCCGGTCCTTTGCGATCGGGGACTTGTAATGCGCCGGTTCCGATCTCATGGGTCTGAGCTTTTTAGTTTAGACGAAACTGTCAAGACTGTCCGCGATAGTTTACAGGGGGAAGAGACATTTCAGGCAATTCAATTCAACGTGCATGGGAGATTGGTCAGCGGCGTTCCTTCATTTCAGATGCCACCTGTCAGCAATTAATTCCAGCGCACGAGTCAGGTCTTCCGCCTCCCCCGGACGCCATATTTTTGAGTTTTGGACGATGGTAACGTACGCGGGAATGAACCGAGGTTTTTTTACATGAGCAGGGAAGAGTTACTGTAATGAGCTAATCTTACCGACGTGAATCCTTATCGTCGATGTCGCGCTACAAAGACGCTATTCTGAAGGTTCACATTCCGATGTTCTGGGTAAGGATGGACCAGAGCTTAGATATCCACTCTCCTTTCCGTTGGGCGTTTATCTCCGGCGTATAAACCCGCTATCGCTCTTCGTTACAGTCCAAGTAAACTTTCGCTCAAAATCATCAATATCAGCCTGCGTTCCGAACTGCTGACACGGATATCAGTCAACATTCACCTTTCTTATACAAGACAGTGAGAGTCGCAATTATAGCACCCGGTCTACAAGTGTAACGGCATATCCACTTCCCTTATGCCACATTATCGGTTTTGTTACAGACGGGGACGACAATAGGGTATGTAAGCGAACGACTGCAAGAATGTTACCGCTGGTCGGCATAAGAACATGTTGTGTCTCCGGCGAACAAAGCGTTTGCCATGCCTTGAATGTTTCAAAGAATTGCTGAGTACGTCACGACGTATTGAATCGCTGCTTACTGCGTATTATAATGTGGAACACGGCTGTTCGGCGGATGACTCAGGCCGATAAGCGAGTGGAGACGATCGACGACACCCGATTTTGACAGAGCTGACAACGCAGGTTCATAAAAGACATCAGCTTCCAGTCTTGACGAGACTACCAGTGTCCTGAACTCAACTTCCAGTAGCTTAAAAATTCCAGGATGGCTGTTCATTCTTTCTGGCAGTATCTCTGCCTCAAAGTCGTCGTCACCCTCCTCCGTCTCCTCAACCACCTCGGCACACGTCCTCACTTGAAACCCTCCCCAATCTGCAACCGCAAACCAATCCGTATTCCATCGCGCGATCTCAACCGATTCATCGACGCGTGGCTTTACTACCCGCCAAATCACAATCCTGCTGAAAAGTATGGCGTTGTGGTTAATTGGCATGGCGGCGGCTGTATGCTTCCCAACCTGGGCATGGACCATGACTTTTGCGAAAGGATAGCCACGGAAGGAAACGTTCTCGTTCTGGATGCCGATTACCGCAAAGCGCCGGAATGCCCATTCCCTGCTGCTGTTGAAGACGCTGAGGATACACTGAGATGGGTTGAGAGTCAGGGTCATCAATTCGATCTCTCCCGTGTTGCTCTATCGGGATTCAGTTCTGGTGGAAACTTGGCGTTAGTCGCTTCTTCAGAACTTCGACGCGACTTCAGGATAAACATCAGGGCAGTGTACGCCTTCTATCCTGGCGTAGACTTCAGCATCCATCCAGAACAAAAACTCGTCGCAGAACCCATCCGCCCTTTGCCGTTCTGGTTCCAGAATCTCATCACAGAAGCATATCTCCCAAGAGTTGAAAATCGCAAGTCGCCCAAAGCTTCGCCGATGTATGCTGATCCAGAGTCCTTTCCGGAGAAGGTCATGTTGTTTGTTTGTTCAGGGGATGTTTTGTTGCCAGAGGCTGAAGCTTTCGGAGAGATGCTGAAGGAAGTGGGTCGGGATGTTGAAGTCGTGAGAATTGAAGGGGCGCATGGGTTTGACAAGGCATCTAGCCGTCAGCTATTCCAACCTGGGGCGAGGAACGTTGCTTACAGTAAGGTGGCAGAAAGTTTGAAAGATGTTCTGTAGAGGGACAAGTCATGTCGGATACTGTACATGGTAATCAGAGCGTCAACAGCAAAAGTCAACCCGCGCATCTCACATGGTCATAAACACACATATCTAGTCCGATCCACACTAGAGAGTGAAATTTTCCCTGCCTAAATATCGGTAGTCTATAGCAATAATTCATTTGCGGTGCAGTGTCATGTCGCTGGCAAGCAAGTGCCTATTTGCAAAATGAACAGGCAGCTGCACCCGCCCGTCCGTTCCCCCACAGCAACCTCTGCAAACTGCATCATCATCTCTCCAACTTCTCTCTTTCACATCGCCAACGCATCGTTTTCCAAACGCCCGACGCTGCACTTTCTGTCATGGACGGCGAATCCATTCCGTTTGAAGGCGAGAATCGCTCGTCGATGTCGAAGTACGTACATTCTCCTTCTCGTCCGTCCGCTTGCAACTCTGACCATCGGTAGCCTGCTCGACGAAGGAAAATATTCCGATGTCACCGTCACTTGTGGTGAAGACACCTACGCAGTCCATAAAGCGATTATTTGCCCTCGATCCTCCTTCTTCGCCGCCTGCTGCGATGGCAACTTTAAGGTACATCACCTTACTTCATGATCCGAGGCCCTCGCTTACGTTCTAAAGGAAGCCAATTCCGGTGTGATCAATCTAGGCGATGATGATCCTGTTGCGGTCAAAATGATGATTCGCTATCTTTACACCGGAGCCTATGCACCTCCGCCGAGAAGAAACACTGTGATTGTCGACACTATTGATCGTGGTACACACTTCGAGCAGTGGGAGCTATACAAGAAGGAGTACGATGCGCAAGAAAAGGAGCGCATGGTATCACAGGGGTACGTGTTTTGGGGGAACAGAGTTCGAAAGAGAGTTGTAGAAACAAGACCGACGCCCGAAACCTCAGCCAATCCTTCTGCACCTTCACCTCCAGTTGCATCTCAATCCTCAGCTCAGAACCAACAGTTCAGAAATGGCAACTCGCGTGGACATGGCCCTTACCGCCTCCGACCCGGAGGTCGTCATTCCGGTAGCCACCGTGGAAATCACACACCCAACTCTTCTCGACCACCGACTCCTGCAAATCCAGCTCCAGCTCCTGGTGCATCTACTCCTGCTCCTGCACAGCCTCTTTCAGAAAGAGAGCCAAACTTCAAGCTCCACGCCCAGATCTACGCTCTAGGAGAGAAGTATGAGATCCATGATCTCAAAGCCCTCGCCCTCCAGAAATTCGCATACGAGGCTACTGTTTTCGCCAACAGCGTGTCATTCTTCAATGGTATAAAGGAGGCTTACACCTCTACAGTTGATGAGGACCGTGGGATGCGGGATGTCGTTGTTTCCACGGCACTGAAGAACCGCTATCTAATTGATGATGGGCGGTTCCAGAACCTGCTCAAGACAACTGGTTTGGGATTCGATCTCCTTTTGAAGCTCATGTAGTCTGATGCAAGGATTCAAGCAGGAGGCAAATGTTTAAGCAATTCTTTTACTCGATGGATTCACCCGGAATATGGGTATATTCATATATCCTAACTGCCGTCTGGGCTTATGAGTTTTTACATGTCTGATAGCTGGTGGCACTACTTGCGAAAGGGGGCATACACAGGTTTGAGGAGGCACTCGTATTCAGACAGCAAGTCGGTGAATAAACTCAATAGGCATTTCGCAGTTCTAGTCTTCGTCTCACAACCTTCGGACAAATCGGTCCAATCACTCTCCTTTGCAAACTCGGCCCCAAACATGACATTTTCTTCCCTTCCCACAACATACTTCTTTTTACTCAAGACCTCGTGCTAGCTAAATCTAGTTACCATGCATCTTAGGATAGACCTTACATGCTCTGTGCGGGCCACAGTATTCGGGCCACTCCTGTTTTGCGGTCACCCATCGATAGAGCAACCGCTTCGTCATCTGAATCCGGTGACTCTGGCGGTGAGGGTGGTGATGGAGGGGTAGGTGGCGAAGGAGGCGTAGGTGGTGATGGAGGAGTCGGAGGTGTTGGAGGAGTCGGGGGTGAGGGTGGTGTTGGCGGCGAAGGTGGCGTAGGTGGTGTAGGTGGTTCAGGTGGCGATGGAGGGGTGGTCAAGAGCTTGCCGGGCGTCGAAGGTGTCTCTGGTGTACGTCTTGACGAAGAGCGAGAGCGGCGGGAAGTCTGTCGAGATCTCTTAGACACTCCTGGTCTTAGTACCCCAAGACGTTCAGTCGACTCGAGGCATCGAGGAGATGATCGCAGTGATCGGGTGACACGCGTAGATTTGGCCATTGTCGACTGTGTTGTTAGCTTCATTCCTCTTTCCATCCACTTTCCCTTGTCTCTGGGGTACCTTTCTGGTGCAACGCATACTTTCAGACTGTGATTGTATTGATGTCGTGGTTGTGTTGATGCAATTATTAATTCGATGATGTTGATAGGGAGCTGTCTAAATACTAATCCTTTGGGGGAAGATGAGCTGTTATAGTATTTATTGTGATGCTGAGTTTGAATCAGCTGCGACATATGCCTGTAGTTTAGATTCTAAAATCAATCTAGGTTTACAATCTGCGATTGCTTTTATGTCTCTGTATACTTTGTAGAACGTGCTCATTAGCAAACTTAAACTGGTATACTTTTGGATAGACGGATGAGAGGTTTTCCTGAATCTGAGAACTGAGGACTGAGATCTATTCGACGGGTCTGGCGATTAGTCACTACAAAAAGCCTTTCCAATAGTTCTCGCCGTACGTTCTCGCTGGATTCTTTATGAGAACCGGATGGAAGCAAGCAACGCATTTTATGTTTGCCTTATGTCAGGTAAGGTCTTGCGTAAGCATTCGAGTTGTGTGCTTGAAAAGCGTGGTTAACGAAGGAAGCCTTATCCTCGGATAATTCTAGATAAAGTCAGCAGTCAAGCAAAGAGGGACACACAAGCGATTGCGGTTTGCAAAAGGTTTCGAGTGTGGTGCTCCGTTACTCTTTCTGGCTCGCTTTGAGAGCCTGGTGTCGGAGTGCCTGAAGAGTTGACCATAACGGACGATATAAGTTGGTTATCTTACGCGGATGTAGGAAATACAGTTGAGCTACTTTTTTTTTCCTGCCTGTCACTTTTGGGGGCCGAAACTACCATGTAACCGTCCATGCTGACGGACTCCGGGCACAACTTCCAGATGAAGAAGTTGATTGTGGTTGCACAACGGATGAGACAGCCCGAATTGTCTCATTATACGCCAGCCTGATTTTTTTTAGGACTGCCAAATGGATGAACCTGCAACTTGACCCATTACTTTTGCGTGGGTGCTTCCAGCTGATGTTGGTGCAAGGATCAGTAGCGCTTATGTACTTTCTCAAATATATCTAGCTGTAACTAACCACCGACTGATAAGCCAAATCAACATGAAGTCAAAGCGCCAATTTACATCCTGTCATAGGTTGGTCTGGCGCCAATATTTGCATTTTTGCCAGCCACCAGGTACCCGTCTCCCTTGTTTGTTGATAGTGACCGGTCAGATTATTATTTTGGCCCCCAATGGACGCCAACATCCTTTCCTTATATTTCTCTGATTCCGACCGTTAATTACAATCATCCGTTCAAGTTTATGTTCCTTAAGTCCTTTCCGTTTTCTCCTCTTTTTATCTTTTCTCTTCAAGTAAATCTTATGTCAAGTTCTTTGAGGGGCATAATCTTCAAGCGCATAAACACAACACATTGCTCAAGTCTACACAATATATCCCTCAAACACCATGGAAGATTCAGGTAGAACATCGACCTACTCTTTCGGAGATGGTGGCCTCACTGCCACCGCAAGTCCTTCAGGTCGTCTCTTACGAATCAGCCGACATTTCCCAGGCGAAAAGTTTGGCTACTGCGTGGACCATTACGATATCACTGAGCCGTACATGGCTATCAACCGGATCACTGAATTCGTTTCCTCAGCAAATGATCCAGATCACAATATTGGGTTCTATCCTGATCAGCAAAGCTGGGTCTCCAACGCAGAGAGCGCTCCAGTGGAATTCACTAATGATCGCTGGCCGCTCTTTCAAATCAACGGAGGGGATGGAAACTGCAAGATACAGTACTCTATCTCGCATGGTGCTGTCTATCAGACGTTTGACTTCAGCAGTGGCCGGCCACCGATGATTCTTATGTCTCGTCTGCTTCTTCGTCAACTGGACTTTGTTGATGACGATAACGCATTCAACGAGTCTGAGGATGATGGTGATGATGATGAATCTGAGGATGAGGATGGTAGTGAGGGTGACGGTGATGGTGGTGGTGATGACGATGATGATGATAACGATGCAAATGGTGATGGTGATGATGACAATAATGATGGTGGGTACGAAACTCACCTCTTAAGTGAAGGTAAATGTATCAAACGATTACACAAGTTGGGTAAAGATGGCCATAAACATGCGGCCCTTTTTGTCTATGCGTTCAGTGGCGATACCGCTCTCACTTTTGAAGAGTTTACAAAGCACAAAGATGCGGCAATCGAAGAAGACTCAGCCGTGGCAGAACAGGGAGTGAGAGAAGAGGGTGAAGCAGAAGTTGTCGAGGGGATGTATGAATCATGTGACGAAGATAGTGAGGATGATGACGATGAGGAGGACGAAAAGACTTATTACAGAATACTGGATGACAACGCAGTTGCCCAATCTACCAGGGTAACCTTCATCTACGTCCTGAGCTTGGAAACAGGCGAACTCGAGTCCCCTCCCGAACCTCTCAGGTTCACCGCTGCACCGGATTTCCCGAAAATGGATGCAAGCAAACGAATATTTACTCCAACGAATCCTGATCTAAACCTCGCCTTGAGACGCAACCTGGAGTACATCTTATCCGTCTGCAGCGTTCCTGTCTATCCTGATGCAAATGACGATGAGGAGTTCGCTATTGCCTTGACGTGTGGTGATATCGATGGTCATCGTATCGCTACAGCAGCGAGTTTGTGAGTTTTTATGGGCATTGCGCCGCTTCATCGGACACTCACTGACATATCCCAGCCACTGCTTCCAATTTCTCCTCATGTCGCTCAAGCATTTCGTTCCGTCCCTTGGACACGATGAACATGACTCTCCAGAAGCAGTAAACTGCGATGCGTGTTCACTTATCAAACGTATTCGGGGAGTTCTCAAGGGCCACCTGAAATGGGTTTTCGGGGAGAAATACAGGAACTTTGCTAAAAGCCCGTCTTGTCCACATTCTTGGGTCAACGGCGAAGAGATTAACGGGTGGGATGAAAACTATTTTCTTTCCAAGGCATCCCTTGTCGATGCCCCGTTTCAATTCATCAAAGCCGGAGACTACAAGGAATACGACAATGGGTGGGAGGTCCCCAAGGCAGTCAAGCATGCTGTCAAGACTTGGGTTAAGGAGCTTGACGAGAAGAACAAGCTTGGCTGCTATGCATTCCCTCGCGACATGGAGGAACCAACTCACAACTTCTTCCTTACTGACCACGTTTTGATTTGGCGAACTGCCAAGTGTGTCGAATCACTGGGTTTCAAGTCCGAGCTCTCTGTTGAAATTGCACATGATGAGGAAAGCAGAGGCCAGAAAAGACCAAGAAGAAGAGAGTATCTTCCTGGAAGAATTCAAAACCAGATCCTAAAACGCTTTACCGCCGAGAACCCAGCCTCAAAGAAGCGCATGCTCTCGGTATCGCGAAGTCCTGGTCATATTCAATTTCTCCTTCGTACCAGGGATACCTTGCTATTTCAAGCCATGGAATCTCAGTTCTTTGATAAGCCTGGAGCGAAGGCCACCCATTCTGGGAACGAGTGGCAGAACAAGATTGACATTTGGAAAAGCCTCGTCAACTGTCAGCCTCTCCATGAGGACAATGAAGACGATTCATGGGATGAACCAATGAGATTCGCTTTATCAATTGTCATGACCTACAAGGGCAAGTCCATGAACTCTCGTTCGCCGAGAGAGATGCATAAGCGTAGTATGGATGTCCTACTGCAAAGCAAGTGGCCAAATGGTTTATTCCCAGGGCAGCTAGACGTCGACGGTGAACCAGCTATCTACGATGAAGATCTGAAGATAGATGAGTATTGGAGTAACTCATTTGAGATTCCATGTATACTTTGGAAGTACGGTGAGTATCCCAACGAGACGAAGTCGACGCTTCTTTCCCCAATTACCGGACCAGAGCTGGACTTCGAGCTCGCAGGACCTCAAAAAGCTCTAATGGAGTACCAAAAGAGCGCAAAGACTCTGGAACATGCGAATTCTGTCTCGATGAAACGCAGCTTCCCATGGAACAATGTTCTGGATCAGACCAACATTGTCGAGCTTTCTGATGAATGGCTTTACAATGTACTGGATTGTTTTAAAAACGACGGATCTTACGACATTAGTTACGATGAATCGTGGCGACTTCAAAAGGATACTAACGTCAATGCCGTCCACCGGCCCCAATGGAGCCTCGACGGGGTTCTTATCGATATTCCCAAGTCGAAGGCCGGAAACAAGAGGCTACCAAGTCTGGATGTAATGACGAGAAATATCTATCGAGGCGGCCTGAGAGACATGATGCTACAGACGAGGCTACCGTCGAAAGCAAAGAAGAGATTCTGCGTGTTATTCTCCCCAGACCCTCAAGCCAATATGCCCTATTCACATACCTACTCTGAAGCGAATGCCATCCTCAACTTCTACGAGAGACACAAATCTTACATTAAGCACTTCTCCGAAGATACAGCAGCAGAGATGAACAGATGGACGACAGAGCTTCATTTGTCCTTCAATGCTTTGGACCAACCAACATCGAAGGAAAGCCTAACAACTAAGAGCACCACGAGTGAAACCAAAGGACTGAAGGGACTCGTCTCGCTTGTCACAGCTGTGGGCTGCAAAAGGCTTAGGCAAGTGGTCATGAGCTTAAGATTCGACGGTGACTTCTTTGACCGATACTGGACCTGTTACATGTTGGACTGCAACCCTCAATACGTTGAAACTGAGTATAGAGATCAAATTTTGTCTGTACTTCGACCAATCATTTTCAACCAAGGAGGGACAGGTAGGGTCCCACTAGATGTCGACAAACATCACTGGAGACAGCGCCGAATTCTCGAGCTTCTACTGTTCCAAGAGATGGTGGATCGGATGTACCGCAGTACCGTCGAAATCCTGGAGGACTCCAGATCCATCGCCAAGGAAGACGACATCTTCCTGAACGACTTCGACTCTGTGTTTAATATCAGGGACTATTATTATACCCGGTACAGCATTGACATCTGTCAAAAGAAACTACGACAGCACCAACAGAGACTCCAAACAGTCGAGCAAGACATGGTCGAGAACTTTGCCCAAATAGATTTGTGGTTGAAAAGAGAACGCGAGCGCCAGACCGAGAGACCACGCTGGACCTTCAACGACGAGATGAAATATCGCATCATCATCAACAAGTTACTCAACCAGAACGACCACACCATTCAAGATCTTAGACGCACTCATTCAAGCCTCCGGATCCTCATCGAGAAGCTCAATAGAATGCTCCAGGAGCTTGAGAAGGAGCTTGAAAGGCAGGACAAAGAGCTTGAAAAACAGGATAGAGTGCGCGAGGCGAACCGCAACGCTGATATCCGGCGCTTTACATACGTCACGGTCATCTTCCTGCCTTTGGGCTTCGCTACGGGTGTGTTCAGCATGAGTGGTGCGCCTTCGGGCTCAACATTGGGAAACATGATCCTCACAGCTGTTGCAGCTTTCGCAATAACTGCGTCACTGATAATAGGCGTCACGAACTTGGATGTGATTCGAAAGTCCTTCCGGAGAGCTAGAAAGCGCGCTCCGAATTTGAGGGATAAAATGCTCGAATTCTTTGACAACGCCAGGGATAAGTGGGATGGCTACAGGCTAGCAAGAGAGCCTCGTGATGAGATTGAAGGAATGCAACGTACTGAGGAGGAAATACAGCTTGTCAAGGTAGGATCTAGTGGCGAGGGAGGCTCAGGTTCAATACGGAGTGGACGAGAATTGAGGAATGGTGAAAGAAGGTCGTGGCATAGTCATGAAAGTGCTCAGATGGGAGCGGTCCGTGTTTCCGACAACATTGTTTAAATGCCGTATTTAGTTTCGAAATTGTTTATATCGAGTTTCAAAGAATGATATGAATATTGATCCCAGCGATCCACCTATAACTCACAATGAAGAGGAGCGACAACTGAGATGCACCAATGACAGAGGATAAGTTCCGGGCCTAGCCTTGGCAATGCAAGCTGGCGCATTTGAGAGTTTCTCACAGAATTTGTTTGATAATAAAGTTCGAAGTGTCGTGCGGTCGTAACTTGCCTACCCTATTGCCTCGCATTTGAGATTTTTCCAAGTACTAAAGCCGGTGACGAGATTCCAAGAACATCTTGGAGAAACCCAGAAACCAGGAAATACCTATCATAACGAGCCCATAATGCTCTCAAAGCCAAGCTATCAATCCATATTTATCCCAGCAAGCTCAACACCAATGACGTGCAAGCTACATGTCACGATTCCACCCAAGTCTAGATCCAGCCAAGCCCATCCATCACATGCGGGGTCAGGCTCCCTCCTAAAGCACTTCGACGTCATTTATCGCGGCGCAGTTTATCTTTTAGACTAAGGAAGGCTAAGCGAGGTGTTGCGAAAGCGAAGCTGACACAGTCATGAGGTGATGGTGGTTGGTCTACACAGAGATTGGGTTTGGGGGACTGACGTGTCGCGGGCGAAACACCAGATGAGCGGTAATTGATGCAGACCGAAGACATACCATCAATTTGATGCTCACGATTATCGCAGAGTCAATAGATCAAATATATGTAGAATAAAGATACGCTGGCATTACCATATTAATCGTATATAATTACCGCAATTAAATCCCCCTACGTAAGCTTGATACCCTCCTTAGCCTCATCGCTCAAAGGAGCCTTCTCAAAGAATCTCGTCCAGCACTTCATCATAAGCATGTTGACCACGTACAGTCCCGCGCCAAGTCCGATCGCACCCAGCATGTACCAAACCCAGGGTCGATCACCAACCCACATCAGCGCCTTGGTATCACCGTGGTGCCACGACGCACCCTCGAAATCTGTAAGGTAGGGCTCCAGCGATGTCGCGTTGATGACTTGAACTGTATTTTCGGGCAGAGAAGGCTGTTCGAGAAGGTAGTTCTTCAGCGCCATGGTCAGGAAGAGAGGACCGGCGGAAACCATGACTGCGACGTGGGGGACGATGTGCCTCCAGGGTTTGGTGATGTCGTTGTAGAGTTGGATGCGCGAGAGAGCCTTGGTGAAGGCTGGGTGGCGGGGAGAGGTAATCATCATATCGTTGGACACGCCGGTAGGAGTTGTAGATTTAAAAACGGCGTGGTGCGTGGCGCCGTTGGCTTCAATCTGGTCGAGAGGAATAGTCGCGTTGCACATGGTGTCCATGTCGAGGTAGATACCGCCGTAGTGGTGAAGAACGAAGTAGCGAATAGCATCGGCGCGCTGAATGTTGAAGGGGAAGTTATCCCAGGTGTCGATAAACCAAGGATACTCTTCAGCGATAAAGTCGCGAGCCTTCGCATCGGTCCAGTGCTGTCAAGAATTAGCTTTCCGCCTCCTTAATTGTACCCAATCCCAATTATTAAACGCACCATATACTCAAAGTCAGAATATGTAGCCTTGCAGCTCTGTACCAACTCCGCCCATGCCGGACGGATAGTCTCGTTCGCGCTCGTTTGGTGGAAGATTCTCGGTATCGTCTGCTGCTCAGGCAACGTAGGCGTCGAAGTACCGTTGAGCTCGAATGTGAGGCGTGCGCCAAAGAGCTCCTCGTTGCGTCGGAGCAGAGTAATGAGCGGCCAAAAGGCGTTGACAAGGACAGTGACGATAAAGACGTCGATGAGAAGCAGGATCATGTTGGAGCGACCAAGCCTTGGCAATCGGAGGTACTTCTTGGGAACCGAAGGGCCCCATTCCATGCGTTCTTCATCGTAGGGCGATTTTGAGTCGTCGCGCGACGGACCGAGGATTGGAGAAGACGACATTGAAGCGTTTGTATTAATTAAATAGAATAAAAGAAGGTTGCTCAAAAGGACAAAGACTAGAGAAAAAAAGGGACCACCAAATGGTGTTTGAGCTCGCCAAGTCGGGGAGTTTTGTTTTTTTGTTCTGATAAGGAGTGAGAGGTTTAAAGGGAAGCAAAAAGCTTGGCCGCCAATCTGACAGGACGAGAAGGAAGTGGAGTGTTCAGGGTCGAGAAAACAGAAGGGGCCCTCCCTAAAAATCTCTGAGGGCGAAAATCGTTAGGGGCTCTGAGACTACGGATTGGCTGATGGTCACTCCACTGACCGCCTGTGACAGATAAAGGCGGTCACTGAAAACTAGGGGACTTTTCTGTCATCCGGTAAATGAAACGCCCCTTGAACTAATTTAGGCTGAGGTGGAATCTAAGCTGTTCTTGCGCCGAGTTGAATGGATGAAATGGATCTCCTACGTCAGAGCTGACATTGCTCAGGGGCTATGCAATGCGTGCACAGCGCTGCATTGGACCGACTCCAGTGCACAAGTTGCGAGCATAATCGGGACGCGGCCTCGTCTTATTCCGCCCTGCTCAATGCCCCCTACCAATTTCATTAGCGGTCTCCCCGTCTTTTTCGTAGCGGCACGCGAAGAGCGATGTACCAGTAAATCGTGATCTCCCTTCCCTTTCATCCCTGTCCTGGTGTTTTGTTACCTGCTGTTGTCGGAGCAAATCTTTTTCCCACGACCGATCGGGCTTTGCACAAAAGTACAAGTCCAAACAAGTCCAGGACCAAAGTCTACCAGGGTTATTCTCCGCGTCTTCCGAATAAACCTTGGCTTTGACCTACCTTACTTTACCGCAACATTTTTACCTACTTTGAACCTTAACCTTACGCTTCTTTTTTTCTTTTTGCTCCTTTCGATTTATTTAGTATTTTGGAACTCCTTTTTGGGCATGCCGCTGCAATAATTCACCATGGCTTCAACAACTGAACAGAAGGATCAAGACCTGGGCGCTCCGCAGTTTGCCTACCATGCCGTCGTCGAACCAATTGTACGTACATCCCCTGTCGAACCTCATCTTCAGCGACTGACTCCAACACTTTGCAGTTCATCGTCGGTGTCATGTTAGCATCCTGCTACTTCAACCGCCTGCGCAACTTCTCCATCATCCCTTCGTCCAAGCAAGACCAGGGCCTGCTAGGCCAGTCGAAACTCGAACCATGGGACGAAGACGACGTCCACGACGAGACGGAGCGTCTCAACCTCGCTGCCGCCGCCGCATCACCGACATCCTCGCTGACAGAAGTCCACCCTCCTAAGCAACGCAGCTGCTGCGGCGCCCCCATCCGCACGCCCAACTCGTCTCGTTACGCAAAGTACTGGCACTCGCGCTTCATACAAAAGTTCCCCTTCCTCGTCGAGATGTTCTACTGGGCGGTCAACCTGGGCTTCTACGTCGGTGTCAAGAATGCCAGCGAGCTTATTGCTGCGACGGATGGTGTGTGGCAGACTGCTGAGAACCATGGAAAGGCGGTGCTGTGGTTTGAGCACGAGGGACCCTTCAGCTTCCTGTTTCCTCTGCGCGAGATCGATGTCCAGGCGTTCTTCAGAAACGATCACCAAACGATGCTGACCATTCTCAACCGCGCGTACTCCCTGATTCACATCCCCGTTACTGTCAGGTATGTTATTTTTGCAACGCAATGACGTCTCCCCTAGCAATCGAAACACCGCCTAACCTCAATTCTGAATAGCTTCCTTGCATGGTACTACTACGCCGCCCCGACACATGCCCAGTTTGCTGAAGCCCGTCGCATGATGACCCTCACCAACCTGTTTAGCTTCGTCGTTTTCACCACCTACCCATGCATGCCACCTCGTCTGCTACCCGAAGAGTATGGCTTCTTCGACACCGTCCGTCGCGAGGACGCCGAGTCCATTTACGCTACAAACAAGTTCTTCAACCAGCTTGCAGCTTTCCCCTCGCTCCACTTTGGCTACTCTTTCTGTATCGGCACCGTTCTTCTGTACCACTCTGGTCTGTTCCGCCGTCGCCTTGCGCCCCGTGAGAAGCGCCTCAGCAAGATGTGGCAGGTGTTCTTCGTGGCATTGAGTATCTTGTACCCTGCTTTTGTCCTCACGATTATTGTCGCTACAGCGAACCACTACTGGCTCGATGCTATGGCTGCTACGGGTGTTGTCTTGGTCGCCTGGTTGTGCAACCGCATGCTTCTTGGACTCTTGCCTTTGGAGGACCTCTTCCTGTGGTGCGTCAAGTTGGAGAAGCCCTTCCCAACCACCGGTAACAGAGGAGGCAAGTGAACCGTCAACATAAACATAAACAACACGGCATCTTTTTGCTTTCTTTAGCTACATTAATTAACGACATAGTGTATAATGAATCAAGTCCACACACAAAAATAATGTTAATCTAGAATAATGCCAATCCATTTTCATGACTCTCGGTTCTCCACATCACGCATTGATCCGTGATCCCACAACCCGCCAACACACGACAGCGGGGTGTAGTAAAATTGAGGTGGAGCATCCCCTTGACCACGGAATTAAATATGGATCGCAAACATCGGACCCGGTGGGAGGTTATGATCCGAGTTTCGAGGCACGGAGTTCGTAGAAGCCCGATTCGATTGCTGATGGACAGACAGAAATAAGCGAGGTCTATTCTAGGGGAGCGAAGTGGGAGCGAGGTGCTGACTGCGCCGCTGGGGCTGACACGCGGCACGGGCAAGGCGACCGGTATACGCGTTTCAATGATAACGAACGGTCGGGTCAGCATCCAATAACTCCCTATCAAGGCTGAGTATTCGACCACTGATGTTGTTAGATGTTCTAGAAAGTGATAAGCATTGAGCGTTGAGAAATAAGCTTCTGTTGATGGTTGAACTTTATTGGCGATGTCTTGGGTCGCATTCCAGTTCTTGCTTACGCGCCCTGCCACGGTTCGGTCACTCAAGCCAAGGAGCTTCACAAATCCATGCTGACTGTGTTTGTGACGGCGTGGTCATGAACAAGGGTCTTTCCGAGTTCTTACAGGTACGCTGCGTGACATCAGGAGCGCACTCGTCAATCGCAATTGTTAGGCGAAATTGTAAGCGTTCAACGGGCGCATGTCAACAACATGGGACTGGGACAATCAAGCCATGAATGTGATAACGTATCGCGACAGCGCTTCAAACCCACCAGGATGGCCAGATCCAACGGTTCGGCAGTTGACATTTAAATCCCCCATCGTAATCGCAGATCTATTATGCGCGCTCAATTGATCGTCAATTGTCAACATTGGGAGCCTTGGGTTCCTGATCAACGCATCTACCCTGAAGCTCCCCCACTAAACACTGGATCCTCTGAGAGACCCTGAAAATCCAGCGCAAACTTCTTTTTGTGCGTCTTGGAGCTCTTGAATAAGGGACAACCCGTTGTAATTATTGGTCAGTCATTTTTAGCTGTATTGAAGCTTTCTCGCGGGTGTTGGCCATCGGATTCTACGCCAAGTTAGACCTTCGAATTCTAGACCTTCAATGGTATTGCGCTTCGCTGGCACCAACCAGCAGGCACATAGTGAGACAGGCACCATCCCAACAAGCAGTACAGCAGACGGGATGAATTGACGACGCCTCGATCACCAAGCTCAATTAAAACAAATGCGCAATCGGATATTGACTGTGAATTCATCGGAAATTGGGCGATAAGTTACATGTACATGTGATAACCGTGTTCTGCCCATCCATCATCATCCATCGCATCGCATCGCGTAGTGATTCATTCCATTCCATTTTCTCCCAAAACCCGGGGTTTCATTTCAACCCATATCATATTTTTTCTCCATTATCCCAAACATTTACTTCTTGGAAACAGCCTTGGCAAGGTCAGCAAGGGCCTCACGGCGCTTGAACTTGGCATCAGCGATAACACCAGCATCAGCATCGCTGGAGAAGTTTCCGCTCCAGGTGACAAAAGTCTGACCCTCGTTCTGGCCGGAGGTGATGGGGTAGGCGCGGACGGTGCTGACGACAGAGGTGTAGCTCAGGGCGGGCTGAGAAGAGATGACGCTGTAGGTGATGTAGTGGTCGATGCTGGAGTGCTCCTCCTGCTTGACCTCGAGGACGGTGCCGTCCTTGAAGGTCCACTTGACGATGTCGGTGTCGGGGGAGGATCCCTTGACCCATTCGCTGGACTCGAGGGCAGAGTAGAACTTGGAGAAGTCCTGGAGCTTGATGAGGTGCCAGACGTCGGAGAAGGGGGCCTGGATGACGGCGGACTCGTTGACCGAGGTGGAGGTGGGGATGGCAGACATTTTGATGGTAGTGTGAGTGATTGATTGGGTTTGTTTGTGAAGATTGAGATTGAGCTTGGGTTGAAGAGAAGAGTTGAGATGGTGATGGGAGAAAAAGTAGAAGGTACTGTAAATAGAGGGGTCAAATGGTGGGAGGGCTTGTTAGTGTCGTCATAGGCAGCTCAGAGCTCTACAAACAGCAAGAGCAGCTCTGCAGCTGCCACTTTAAGGAATGTCATGCCTAAGGCAGTCGATGTCGTCACCGTCATCCAATTCACTTTAATCCAATTCTACGCCAAGTTGTTTGCATCTACGATGAATCTTCACTATCAGAATTGCAAGTAGGGGTCTCGCGATAATATTTTTTTTTTCTCTTTTTTTTTTCTTGGGTGGGGGGATATGGGCTGGGTGGAACTCACGATGGCATGGATTGTCCAAAGAAAGGCTTCAATTGAGATTCTTTTACTACTGTCTCCACTACTGCGACTGGCCTAGACTTGACCTGCAATTGTGCGATGTAGAAGCACAAGGCTGAGAGCAGGTGCTTCTTGATCACAGTCAGGTAGTAGCGACCGTTATTGTCAATGGCACGGTCTGTGATTGCGACACCTTGATGACCCCGCCAAATCGTCTTCCCATGCATGACTCCACTGTTGCAGCCGTAAAGACCTTGGGGTCGCGATGGCCTCAATCCGCTAGGGCGACATCAATCATTATAGCGAATGCCAATAACCAACCACGCAGTCCGAAAATAACCAGGACACAGAAGTCTGTTGACAGAATAACTTAGACTTGTTTGAGCACCAAGCTTAGGATAGATTACTCTTTTACGATACCCTTAGCTAAGTCTCTAATTATCCAAGGTCCTTTATTCCAAGCTGTACGATAAGACAGCAATATGTTGCAGCAACTCCAAGCAATGCGCAGCATCTATAATACAACGCTATGATCCTACACCCAATCTTATTACATCTCATCCATTTATTGTTGAGATCCAGTCTCAGATGTCTCCCCCTCCATCTCCTTCTTCTCCTTCTCTTTCTTCTCAATCGTCGTCTGCTTCTCCCACATAGCATGGTATCGTCCCCCACGAGCCAATAGCTCACTGTGCGTACCGCGTTCTACGATCTCGCCCTTGTGAAGAACGATGATCTGGTCGGATGTTGTGATTGTAGACAAGCGATGACTGAGACATGGTTAGCTGGTGTGTAATCGGTGATGTGGACTGTGACTTACGCGATGGTGATGGTTGTGCGTCCGGCTGTTACGCGCTCCAGAGCATCCTGGATTTGACGCTCGGTGTGAGAATCAAGAGAAGCGGTGGCTTCGTCAAGAAGAAGGATGCGTGCGTCCTTGAGAATAGCACGAGCAATAGCAATCTACCAATGTTAGTCAAGTCCCAATTAATAAGCGCTTCAGAACTTACTCTCTGTCGTTCACCGCCCGACAACTTAAGGCCACGCTCTCCAACCTTGGTCTCATAGCCATCGGGGAAGTTCAAGATCCTCTCATGGATATTCGCCGCCTTGCAAGCCTCAAATACATCCTCCTCTGTCGCATCAGGTCGCGCATATAGCAGATTGTACATGATATCCGCGTTGAACAGCACTGTATCCTGCGGTACGACACCAATGTTTCTGCGCAGACTGTCCAACTTGAGATCGCGAAGGTCGTGGCCGTCGATGGTAATGGATCCGTCTGTCACGTCGTAGAAGCGGAAGAGGAGCTTGAGAGATGTGGACTTTCCGCTGCCAGATTCACCGACGATAGCGGTCTTTGTGCCAGGTGCGACGGTGAAGTTGATGCCGTCGAGGACAGGGCCGCCCTTCTTGGTCTGGTAGGCGAATTTGACGTTGTTGAAGGAGACCTCGCCCTTGGGTGAGGGTAGGTTCTTGGCGTCAGGCTTCTCGACTACACCGGCTGTTTCCTTGAACTGTAACAAGTCAGTAAGTGCATAGTGGTATCGGGGTTGTAGGACTTACAATATCGAGGAGTCGCTCAGCTTCGATGAGGTTGTTCTGCAGCATGGTGTAGTATGTACCAAAGAAATTCAAAGGTCCCTGAAGCTGAACGAAGTAGTTGATCAGACTAACAAATTCGCCGACGGTCTGCTCGCCAATTGAGATCTTGTAAGCCGAAACAGAGACGAGAAGAGCCGTGCCAAAAGTGAAGATGGAACTTTGAGTGAGGTTGAGAGCCGCCAGAGACCATTGTACAAGGCGCTCGGCACGCTGGAAGACAGTAACGTGTTCTCTAAACCGGGATGTCTCGCGCTGGACAGCGCAGTTGTGCTGGACCGTCTCATATGCCACAATAGCGTCTGTCTTCACAGCTTCCATCTCTCGTGTCTTGACCGTCATGTCTCTCCTCTGCTTACCACGGTACTTGGCGACGTAGATGGTGAGGAAGATGTACGACCACATGATGAAGAACACGATGATAGTGTAGAAAGCATCGTACTTGACGAAGAAGATGACACCGGCGACGAAGATGTCGAAGACCATGGGGAAAACCTGGACGCAGAAACTCTCGAGGAAAGTGTTGATTGAAGCTCCTCTGCTCAGCGCGCTGGTGACCTCACCGACCTTCTTGTTCAGGTGGAATTCGAGGGATAGACCAAGGACGTGTTCGAATGCGGCGGATGATAGTCTTCGGAAGAGAGATTGCGAGACGGGGATCCAGAGAACGGAGCGCGCGGCGCCGAGAGCACCTTGGTTGCCTTGAAGAGCGCGGTAGACGACGTAGAGAATGATCTCCTTGTAGGGAATCTTTCCTTCACCCAAACTGTCGACAAGAGTTCCCAGTTGGATCGGGCCGAGGACGTTGACGGTGCGCTGGCACATCAGGAGAACGATGCACACGACCACGATGGCTTGGTAGACAGGCGAATCCTTGGGCCAGAGGTAAGGGAACAAAACCTTGAATCCAGCAAAGTAATCCAACCAGCCCGTTCCTGAAACCTGCGTCCGTCTCGGTTCAGCCGCAGTAGGCGGCACACTTCCGTAACTCGCGGCGTTGCCATTTCCATTCTCAAGCAGACCCTGTCGTTCCTCGGTTAAAGACTTTGGCTCAAGAGATTTCAACCTGTATTCCCTAACCGTGAAAGAGCCGATCATGAGGGCGAGGACAAGAACTCTCGCCGAGCCAAGCACGTTGAGAGTGTCGACGAATCCAGGCGATACACGAAGACGAGGCTCGACGACGGTGAATACAGCTGCGATGACGATTTCCGCGAGTGCGCCGACACACCATGCTGAAACATGTGCACCATTCGGATTCCAAGGTCCTTCAGGGTCAGGAAGAAGACCAGCAAGAAAGTAAAGCAATACTCCAACAAAAGATGCCTAGTCTCATCAGCATAAACTCATCCCATGACGGACAAAGAACCTACCAAGTAAGCGCTGAACGAAAAAAGAATCTTCCCCCGTAATTCCTTCTGATCCGCAAAAACCTCCCTCGTAGCAAGAACAATGCTCGCAGTAACCAAACCGCAAAGAATTAGTTGAAACACCCAGATACACCGCGCGTAGAATCGTCGGATGCTTTCGGCTTTTGATTTCGCATCGTTGTCTAGCGACGCGTTCTGACGCGCGCCATGGCGACTGAGATAGAACTGAGCTGACTGGACACCCAGGAGCGTAACGAAGAGGGCGCACGGGTAGGCGTAGAAGCCTATTTTCAACCCGAGTTCTTCCTTTGCCATTTTTGGTGATGGGTTTAATGGAAGGGATGGTGTTGACGGTAAGAGGATGATGTCAAGGTTTTCGGGGGTCTAATGTTCCGGGCGAACCGTGAGGCGAATGGAATTAGTCAGCCGATTTATCAGCTTGAATAATGGTACGACTTTTGTGTTTCGCCTCACCACAGTATGGTATCGGATCTTTTTTGTTTATTCTTCTTGTATTCCAATGCTAGCCTTCCCCTCATCTCCGTTATTGGTTTGCGGCTTCTGATGCATTGCGACCGGCATGAGCTGCATGGTTCCCGCTATGGATACCCTTTCTAGAACTAAAGCAGAACAACCCGTTCGATGAGCCTCATTTTATGGGGCTGATTGCTTCGCAGACGATCAAGTCTTCTTTGTGATAGATAAATTGTCTTCTGAGAAACCAAAAGACAAAGAAAGCAGCCGAAGTGCCAGTCTAAGCTAGCATACAGTGACTCAATTTCTCCGTCTCATGCTTTTGGCGACCCATTCTTTCGCCGCTGCGGAAGAAACATGGCAATGAATATTGAAATTGAGTGCTGGAAAACCAGGGTATGTTATTGGTTTCCATGCGGCGATAAAGGTGCAGCTCGACGTATAAGATGATGGCGATGGAGTGGCAACTGGGATCATTTCTGTTGCAAATCAGTTGTAACAGGTCAGTGATTTCATCTGAAAATGCCAGGTAAAGATATTGGGTCGGATCCGCCGTGATTGAAATGGTTATTGGCTTCTAAGAAAATAGTCGACATGTTAAAAAGGAGAAACAAAAAAAAAGAAAGAAAAGAAAGAAAAAAAAAAAAAGAAAGGAATCATCATCTTGAAGGCAGCTGAAACTTATATCTCAATGCAAAGGGTAAATAGTGAGCTAGCTTACAGCGCCCTAGAGACGGTCATCGTACGTGACAGCTGTCTAATCTTATCTGATCGATCCATGTCAATCAGAATGATACCATGGAACATCGTTGACAAAATTGATCTACCAGTTTGGCTAAGCTGAGCCGCTGACACATGCTGGCAAATTCCAGATATCCTCGGCTATCATGGCTTTTCTGGAGGCAAATCCATCTCAGCGGAACGTGCACGCGATAAGAAAAGTCTTAACATGAGGCTCCGCTATTCCGGTGTCATATGCCAGATATGCTCAAGACTCGGATCCACATGAAGCCATATCGGAGCAGCAACTGTGGATCTAAAAGGGTTACCGAGGTTCTGGTTAAATTAATTTGCCATGTATAAGGTACTTGACGTCTGATTTTAATCTGTATTTCAACCTCGTCTTACATCTTGAAGTCCGTGGGGATCGCGTTGCGAAGCAGAGTACACTCTTTTAATCTACCATTACACTTTATATTCTTTGGCTTTACAGCATTGTTAGAGTTTTCATAACATTTTTGACAAAGATGGGTATCATCGATCAACCGCAGACAAAAGGCGAAGAGTCAAAACCGGGTGACTTTGCTGCCGTTCAAAAATCCATCATTGAACTTCTCAATCAGCCCGACTATGATGATGGAAGTGCCGGCCCCGTTCTCGTGCGTCTAGCTTGGTAAGTCTGCACAGGATTCAACATAGTCAATTCACATACTAATATGTTCCCAGGCACTCATCTGGCACATACGACAAGGTGACTGACACAGGCGGTTCCAACGGCGCCGGCATGCGATACGAAGCTGAAGGTGGAGATCCCGCCAATGCCGGTCTGCAGAACGCTCGTGTTTTTCTTGAGCCTGTCAAGCGTCTCCATCCGTGGATAACATACTCTGACCTCTGGACACTCGCTGGCGCGACGGCGATTCATGCCATGGGGGGACCTGAAATTGACTGGCTGCCGGGACGAACCGACTTTGTCGACGACAGCAAGCTTCCGCCTCGTGGTCGTCTGCCAGATGCAGCGCAAGGAGCAGAACATATCCGCCACATTTTCTATCGAATGGGCTTCAAAGATCGTGAGATCGTAGCTCTTAGCGGTGCGCATAATCTTGGCCGTTGCCACACTGCAAACTCTGGCTTTGAAGGCAAATGGGTCAACAATCCTACCCGGTTCTCCAATCAGTACTTCCGTCTCCTACTATCAGAAACATGGACGGAAAAGACGATTCCCGAGTCTGGCGTGCTCCAGTTCTCCTCAGTTGATGAAGATACAGAGGAAGAGTTGATGATGCTCCCCACTGATATCGCCCTCACGACGGATCCTGAGTTCTCCAAGTATGTGCAAATTTACTCAAAGGACAAGGACGTATTTTTCGAGGATTTTAAGAAGGCTTTTGCGAAGTTGTTGGAGCTTGGTATAGCGAGAGATTCGGAAGGAAAGGTTATCAACACTGATAACCAGAAGGGAGGTTACAGGAGTGCACCAAAGAAGAGTGATTCGTCACCTACTACCTCAGGTCAGTCAGGAGAAGTCAAGACAGGCGGATGTCCCGTGATGCACCACCGAGCAAAGCTATGAGGGTCAGAATACAATTGTTTATCCTGGGTAATTTAGAACTTTAGAAACTTGTTTATTAGATATAGCATAGAGGTTAGATATAATTTAAATACAGAGCACTTTTATGAAAAGGTGAAATCAAGGAGTGGTGCCATCAACTACGCTCTGTTCCTTCATGATATGGATCAATTGTCGGTAGTTGGTTACATGAGCGCTACAGAATTCTTACATCACCAATGTCAGCTGGAAGCACCCCGCGCAAAAGTAGTGAGTCAAAGTAACAGGGTCATTCATTTGACAGCCTCAGGTCATGCAGTCTGTTGGTTTGCGAGCATTGGTGCTGTCTCGCCCATTGTGCCGCCAGAAAAATTACCGGATAACATATATCCGTCAGCTATTGCATTGCTTGGTAAGGGCCGCGGAGAACCATGGACGAGCTAGTTCTAGTGAGGTAGGGGAATCTGGGGATAATCCAACAGGGTGTTGACGTTATGCCGCTATGTGTTGACAATCATTGCTGAATAGAGTAATCTCAATTGCCCCGTCGGATGCAATACGTAATTTGCCGTGCCGCAGATGCGAAAAATATGGAATCATTTCTCACGTAATGCATGCTGACATATAGACTGGTGTCGTTTTAAGGGCGTTGTAGAATTGACTTGGGTATAAGTAAACGTGGATAAATTGCCAGTTGAAAATCTTCAAACACGTCGAAAAATATCTCATCATCCTAAAACAAACCTTATATCGTGTCAACATGTCTTCTGATTCGCAAGTCGTTTACCACTACCTCGCCATTGGCAAGCTCGGTCGTGGTGAGGTTGTCAAGTGAGTCATCATTGCGGGGAACAGCTCAGTTGGGAAACTGCACCTTCCCAGAGTTCTCGCTAATCTTTCAATACTAGGCTGTTCTTGAAAGATGCTGGCATTCCCTTTGAAGAGAAGAGATATGCCTACGACGATACCTGGAAGGAGACCAGCGCAAAGCTCAAGGAGCAGGGTATCACCCGCACTGGACTACTACCAGCCATCGAGTACAAGGGCCTCATTCTGAACCAGGTAGCTCTCCCGTAACTATCCATCTTGGAAGAAGCTAATAAAAGTTGGCAGCACATTCCAATTCTCCGATTTCTGTCTCGTGAGCTTGGCAAGTACGATGGCCAGACAAGCCATGACAAGTATCTCGTTGATGCCGTATCAGACCTTTACATTGAGTGGAGAGTAGGTCATCCTATCCCAAATATCTGTATAGGATACTGACCAAAATAGGCTGGCTGGGTTTCTAACCTGAACAACCCATCAGAGGAATACAAGAACAAGACAGTGCCCACTTTCCACGAACGTCTAGAGCAGTACTACTCTGATCGCGAGGGCCCTTATCTTCTTGGCAATGAAGTCAGCTATACGGACTTTGCGGTTTATATGTCTATTGATAACGATACTAGGACGAAGTCCATTCCGGTAAGTTTCTTCGACTACTTCTGGTGGGGTTTTGACATATGCTGATGATTATATAGTCCAAGATTCCGGACGTTCTTCTTAAGTTGAAGGAGGAGTTTGAGAGACGTCCTAACATTGCTGAGTATATCAAGCAAGAATAGGCTAAGAGAGACTGTCACTCTGAGTAGATAGATCTGAATTGAGAATAAGCATCACTAAAGAAGCATCTGTGTTTCTCGAAACTTCACTCCGAGCAGAAATATGGTCTATGAAAAGAGTGATATGTACAATTATTACTAAGTATAATGGTAATTGCCCATGCTTTAGTAAGTATCCTCATAGTCGTAGCACAAAACTCCCTTCTGAATGTGCATAACATCCTTAACCTTGGCCTTCAACTGACGGGTCTCAAAGATAGTAATAGGATGGTTAAGAGTAACATTTCCAGCAGCTTGGTTTCCATAGTCAAAGTTGACAAGAGGACCAGAAACATCCTTCTCACGCTTCTTCAGATCGCGAAGTTGCCATGACCACCAAGCGCGGTCAACGTTGGCATGATGGACCCAGAAGAGAGGATCAGCGGCTAGAAGAGTTAGTATGTCGTCGTAGGAGGAAAGGTAGGAATGACTTACGGCTTTGCCACTTATCGGTCATAGTACCGTACAAACCACCAACACCCCAATGACCACCAGAGTGGAAAGTACTCTCTGTAACACGATCAAAGAATCCAAAGTCAGGCTGACTCATTCCATCCTTGATAGCATCCGGCCCAGACATATCCCTAAAAGACAACGGCGCAAAGTCACGACGGATACAGTTGGGATTATAAGCCGTGCCATTTCCAGGACCAAGGTTAGACTTCAGCCCAGCGAAGGGACCCTTTTTGATACAACCTCCGCCAGAACGATCAGGAACGTCCCAGGGAGGGTTAACAGGTAGACCTGGCTCAGGATTGGAGAAGTTTCCAGGGACCCAATCTCCATTGCCTCCGAAACCATGCTTGTTGTCAAAGATGGGGGAGTCGTAAAAGACGGAAGTGTCATTGTCTGGACCTGCGGCGTCGAGAGTCCAGTCCCAGTATGGAACGCCGCCTTTCCAGCCGCACTTTTGGAGCTCTTGCTCGTAGGCGTGCATGAGGAGGCGGTGGTAAGGGTAGAAGACACCCTGTTTGTGTTAGAGGTGAAACAAGGGATAGATGAGAGGACTTACGACGAAGTGCACTTCATCGGCGCTGATGATGTGTGTTCCCAGGAAGTCATCCCAGCGATTTCTGGCACCGGGGATGTCGGAAGGTGATGATTCGCTGGGCTTTTTCATGAGACACTTTTGGGCCTTGATGTAGAGATCCCTCTCTTTCAGACTGAGCGAGCGCCTACAAGTAATCAGCATATCCTCAGGGTAGGGTGCATGAGTGGGTAATACCATTCTCTTCTGATCAGAGGCTTCTTGCAGGCCTTGGACTCAACGAGAGCCACGCCAGCGAGTAGGACAGCAGTCCACAAAGTCTTGATGGCGACCATTTTGTCAGACGAACGAAGGTGATTTGATGCAGTAAAAGTATCAGGGCTGCAGGTGATTACTCAAGTGTCTGAGGTGAGACGATCGACAAAGAGGGAACACAAACCAGACGACTTCAGCCTCTTCTATACTTGGATTTCCCCTGCATATGCAGGGTTCCGGCGTCCGCGAAAAGGACACCCAAAAACCGGCTAGCCAAGACTGCCATCACCCATGGTTCCTGCATTGCGGTACTATTGTAAGGGGACATGAATTACTGGCAAGGTACGGTAAATGCGGAATGGAACTGCGACGTTGGACTGCGGCGAAGCAACCGACACTGAGTCTGGACTTTTCGCTCTTCGGCTCCCGGGGGTTCGGCCAGCTAGGTACCCTTGCTATGAAGAAGGACCAACGAGTAAAGGAAATAACCTACGCCAATGCGCGTTTGAAAATTGAGTTATTGTTGGACAATTGAGAAAAGAACACTAACCGACTGCATGGGAATGGATCCTTCAACGGCTGACATGGGTCTTACTTCCTGATGATCTGATTTCCAGACTCCGCAACCTTGATTCGTCAAGGATCGCCTCGCGTATGCAACTCCAGTCTGTTGGTTCAACGGATAAAATGAAAACGGTCAATTAGTCACTTCCAGTAAATACATCCTACACTGCATGGCTCGGCGAATAAACCCTGTCCATGCTCCCCCTCTCATCCCAAGACCTTGTCGACGTCCCCATGTCTCTTTCCTCAGTAGTTCTCTCTTTCAATTCCATCGGAATAGCATCCACGCTATCCCCAGCCGCAAAAGGATCTTCATCTCCACCATACACATTCCCTCGCGTAGTAGACTTATTCGTCACGATCCTTGACTGTCGCTCGCGATACTGATTCCCATATCCTGACCGCGCAGCTGAAGTACCTGATAATGTCCATCCCATTTTATGTAAACCTGCTTGAACAAGCGGTTTGAGAAATGGTGCAGAGGAAGCGATCATGATGAGGATCTGCTCGAGGGCAGTCCACGTTGCGATGGAAATAACCAAAGCCCAAGGGTCTTTTGTCGATCCGCCGAATTCTTTGACCAGGGTGGCTTTGACGATCGAAGCGACGCTCGCAAACATCCCCAGACCCATCAGTGCACCGACCAGTATCTTTTCCTTTAGCGGCCGCTTCAATTTCCACAGAAACAAGGTCGGCGCTAAAGAAAGCAGCACATCTGTAGCGATATTAATACCCGATCCAAGATTTGACATTATGAGAATGCCAGTTTGTGGAAGACAGCTCGCCCCATCGACGGTCTGCAACACAGTGGCGTCCCATGAAGCTTCAAGCGGTTGGCATTGTAGAAGAATGAAGAATGTGTTTGCGACGCCGTAGCCTATTAGGATAGACATTATGAAGAAGCAGAATATGCGCCACCAGAGGACGTTTGGTTGGATGCGGAGCATCATCATTGCGATGCTGACTTTGATGAACATCATCGCAATGCCCCATATCGGAATCGCAAGAAAGCCGTATTTTCGCGTCCAGAGTCGTTCGTGTTCGGTTATGAGGGTTGGCTGGGTGTACATCTGAGGTATCAGAAATCCAAAGTCTACACAAGCAGCGGCCTTGTCAACCACCAGTTAGTAAGTATGGTGTCGTTGTTGAGCTTGGGACATACCACTCCAATTGTCATACAATAATCCTCCCAACTTATTCTCCAAGGTCTGACTCTCAACCATATCCTCGCTACAAACATAGCCAAGGCGATCGCAATTAGCGGAGTCGTCACCCCGATGTGAACTCTCGCAAGGCTTGCCGATCGTTCGGTAATGGGGAAGTAAGGACTCCCATCTTTGGGAGGTGGCGGAGGACCTGACATTAAACTGACGGGATCAACCCAGATCAGATTCAAGGCTCAGAATACACAAAGCAAAAAGAAAGCAACGGAAAACAAACAGAAACAACGGCTCAATCCTGGGGACGCGCATATGCATATTTGTATCTAACTCAAACTACCGGGATTTAAAGTGATGAGGCGATTGTGTTACAGAATTTCCATCACCTCTTTTCTTTTCCTGCACCTCAAACACTTTTTCTTCACGATGAGGCCTGCTCGTCACCCGAGTGGCTTGCAGGCTGCATTGAAGGATTGGACGAACCCCCCGAGCGGCGCAGTGGAGATGGCTTCCCTTCCGGACGGAATTCTTCACTTAAACTGTCATTGGCAACAACTGGCATTGCAATATAAGCTTGCAATTTCTGCAGCATTAATCCAGAACTAAAATGCCCTGCATCTTCCTGGTTCAGTGGCTGAAAGTATCACCGAAGTAATGTGTCGTCGCTGCAAGACAAGCAGGGGTGTCCTAGCAATGTCGCAACGCTAACAAGCGAAGGATCGAGCCGCGAAAGTTTTCTCTAGCGGAAAATCGTTCTCCTGAGACGATCCGGACACAACCGCGCGGAGCCGTCTCCAAATTTGGAGGCTTTGTTGTCTCTTTTCTCGTGGCGGTATTGTCAAAAAGGGTCTAAAAAGCCCTTTCTGGTGTGGAAGCTCGTATTTTTAAATACAATTAGATCGTTTATGTATATTTCGCTGTCATATAATACAGCGATCTTGTTAAGAACTGTTGGTTCCTGCGTCGAGTCCAGATTCTCGGATGCGGGAGCCAAAGCTCCAAGCGAGACAGGATTTGTGGGTGAGGAAACACAGCTAAGACATAAGAAGATCCGGCTACTCGGTTAAAGTATTGGTCAGGCCTGCAATATGTATCGACATGCATGGCGCTCCTACGTCGACTAAAAAGTTCTTAACAGCGGCGAGTATCATCTGTTCTGGTAGGTCGAGACTCTCAAAGTACCTACCTAATCAACCGCACGAGTGAAGCCCTTCTTGCAGCTTTCCTCTTACATACCACTCTTTGCTTTTTCTTCTCAACCGAAGTTTGTGTTTCTTCAAACCTGTCGATAATGAGTAATCGCTGCAACAGTAAACGGTTCCGCACATCTCCACTTGAACAAACAGGCAGTGACGTTTCATTACGCCGCAATACTGCATGTATGAGATTCATGCAAAATCTGCAGGAACTTTTGCTCTAACCAGCCGGAGAGTGTTGCAACGGTTTCCGCAGGGGCTTCCTGCAGAGAAACATCTTTACGAACCCCCATAAAGTGTTCACTAGTACCTCTTTGTTTGCTAAAGTTTGCTACAGTTGTGTTCAGAAGTTCTGAACTTGGAAACAATCTTCGTTCGCCACTGCTTTGCTACACGGGTAAGTCACTTGCGAAACAAAGATCTGCTTTGAACAAAGTAATGGTATCATTGAACTATAGCGCCAATATGAAGAAAATACTAAACAAATAAAAAAGATCAAGCGCAGAAATATCTATACGCCTTCTTCCAAAATGGCCAAGCCCCTCTAGCCTCCCTATCCTGCTCACTCATCAAATGCACACGATAATACCGTCTACCCGTCTGAATATCAATATCATCCAACTTGACAAACCCAGTTCTGTACCAAAGCTTGTGTCCAAGGTACATGACCAAGACGATAGGCACAGCCATCAACCTCAAAAATATATTCTGTACAACATCACCTGCTGTCGCATCCTTTTTCTGTTCAACAGGTGATACAGCGATCCAGACTTGAGATACCAAGATGAGGACGTATCCGACAAGAGCGAACCATGATCCAAATGTACCGGATCGTGCGCGGAAGGGTAACTGTTCGAGAGTATGCGATGCGTGTGCCCAGGCGTTGCGGAAGCGGATGTGTGTAAGACAGATACTGCCCCATGTAAACAATGTCGCGAGAGCACTGACGGATAACAACCAATCGAAGATGATCGCATGCGCTTTCAAATCAACGATAAACGCTAACAATCCAACGCAGGAAGCAAAAATAATAGCAGCCAAAGGTCGACCCTGTTTATCAACGTAGGAGAAAATCGCAGGAGCCATGGATTGATCCGCAAGAGCAGCAAGCGTTCTCGACGATCCATAAACAGATGAATTTCCAACACTAATCACCGCAATGAGAATAACAGCGTTCATAACACTTGGCAGAACAGTCGTTCCCATCGTCTCGATAGCCACGACAAAAGGTGAAGCCGCAGAGTTGGAAGAGCTGGCGTCTAGGATTCGAGGGTCGTTGTGTGGAACGAGGAGACTGACGAGCATGAGAGATACGATGTAGAAGAGCGTTATGCGCCAGAAGACCTGCTTGATGGCGCTGGGTAGGGACTTGCGAGGGTTGGCTGTTTCGGCAGCTGCGAGTCCGATGAGTTCTGTGCCGGTGAAGGAGAAGCATGATGTTACGAGCACGGAACAAAAGCCTTTGAAGCCGTTGTTGAATAAGCCAGGGTCGACCCAGTAGCGACCTCCGATGTAACTTCCTGTGGGCTCGCCACCGATGTTGATGACGATTCCAAGAAGACTGAATCCGTTAGCTTGTAAGGTCAGTAAAGGTAAGGGGGCACGTACATGAAGGCTACGATCGCAGTGACCTTGATAGTCGAAAACACAAACTCGGCCTCACCATAAGCTTTCACACCAAAAAGATTGATGACAAAAATAGCCGCAAGGAAAATCACTACGAAGACACTCTTGGTGATACCCTCATTCCAGTACGTGATGGTAAAAGCGCCCGCGATAATCTCAAGAGGAAGTGTAAACAGCCACTGCAGACAATAATTCCAACCCATAGCGAATCCCCAAGAGGGATCGAGAAAGCGTGTTGAAAACGCAGAGAAGGATCCGGCGATGGGGAATATGACGGCGAGTTCGGCGAGGGATTGCATGGTGCAGTATTGCAGGGCGCCGATGACCATGTAGGAGATGAGAACACTGCCTGGACCACCTTCGTGAAGAGCTGTACCTGATGTAACGAAGAGACCAGTACCTATCCATTATTAGCAACGCTCCATCGTCGCTGTAGGGCTGAACATACCGATAGCTCCACCAAAAGCGATCATCTGCAAATGCCTCCCCTTCAACTCCCTAGCCAACGCACTCGTCGCAGTCTTTGCATTAGCAGCCCTAATGTCAAAATACCGATTATCACCAGGTATTTGCGGCGGCTGCTCCGAATGATACTGTCTATCCCAACCCTTCTTCATGGCTCGTCGATCAGCCCTTCGAAAACCATCCAGCCAGTCATTTTGTTCTTTGGATTGCTCTTCAGAGCTTGGTACAGAAACGGCCCATGTTGTGTCGTTGTTGGGTTGGTGCGTGTGGGTGGACATGTCGTTCATTTCGAAGGCTTCGACATCGCGGGCGAGGGCGACTTCGACTTTGATGTCGGTTGTTTTCTTGATGTCGTGTGACATTTTGGGAGTGAATGTCACTGGAGGTAGGAAAAGGAAGGAGAGTGAGTGTTGGGTGAGTGCCAAGCTGTGGAGTTAAACGCAAGTAATTAAAGCTGGTCCGTGAGTCCACATGGCAAGTCGCGCACAAAAAAGAAAGAAAGAGAGGAAAAGATCAGCAGAGATCTAAGAGTATGAGGGAAATGCGCTGATAAGAATGAAGGAGAATCGAGGGGGAATTAATGGATTGGACTCGGTCTTCTCGGCCTGACCCTTGTTTAGTAAGTGGCCCGTGAAAGTCGCCCGCGGAAAGGCTGAATTAGCGCAGCTAGTGGTGTCAGATTTAGTGTAGCACCTCCAAACCCCCTGCATCCATTCCCCTCGCTAGATTGTTTTAGGAGACAACCTCCTTGTGTGGCCGCTGTGGCGTGCTTCCTTTTATCTGCTGTCAAACTATCTTGGCAGGAGGTTAAAGGGTCTAGCCTCTCTCTTCAACGGCTCAGATTGTGCTTCACCGGACAAGGAAGGTCGGCGAGTGGTGTCGCGTGTCTGGCATGGGTGAGGAGGCGAATTGATGATTTGAGCTCAGGGGTTTTTAGCGACTAACGGAGTCCAGACCCTGTGCCACTGAAGAAAGTGATAACGACCTCTTTACTCGACATGATTGGGTAAAGTTACTGAAGTCCCCTTCTCGGCCAGATACATCATAAATCACCGAAAAGTAAACCATCGTGGAGAAATATTTATTATAACGTCCCAAAGGATCAAGCTATTGAAAGACATTGTTCTTCTAGTCTCCGACATCGGCAATTAGCTTTTCTGAATGGCGCCATGGTTGGGAGCTATTGTAGACCAAGTTCCCCTTCTGGAATGACACCCGAGCGCCGCCAAGAGGTCTAATTCCGCCCATATCAATCCAGAATTAATAGTAATTCATCACGTTAGTCATCGACATTGAGTGTAGATGGCGATACAACTACTCAGCATTCCGCTCGCACACACAACACCTTCATCCCATTTTACCAGTCCTGCAGCCGCTGATGAAACGGTTATATCACACAGGCTAGAAAGTAATTGGAGTTTACTCGCTGTTTTGCGACTATATCACGTCAGCGTTACAACGGCACAGTTAGAGTGTCGGGTACTTACAATAACGATCGCCTATCAGCTTCTTCATCGTCGCGTTCTGTGTTTAATTGGTAGAAACAATACACCTGCGCAACAATTCCCAAAACACCCGCAGCGAACCAAACACGATACGCTCTCCTCTCGAGTGTCTTGGCGCCTTTCCAGGGTACGAAACCGATAGCATTCAAAACGGTAGCGTTATCGCACGTCATGTACACGGCCGTCAAAAGCTGGCGAATCACAGTAATGTACCCCAGAAAATGATCCTGATGCTTTTGCGACAACAGGTTTTGGGCGGCGGATTTATACTGCTGAGTAAATTTTCCAACGCGTAACAGTTTGGCGGTTAGGGAGAGTTGGCGCATGAGAAGTTGGAAGCGCGAGATGGTGGATGGTGAGGCATGTTTTTGGGTGAGAAGCCATGCTGCTAATCGCGAGGAGAAGACTAGGAATTTGAGGAGGACGTCGCGGTGGGTTGTTGTGAAGCGGATGTTGTTGAGCTCAGAGAGGATGAGTGCTACATTCTTGTTCATTCTGACCGTATAGGTAGTCCAGTGTTCAAGGTGAGTGGTGTGGCGATGAAACACTGGAGGTGAGGCTCAGGTTTGCGGGCGGTGAGGGTCGCGAAAAACGTCATTGAAGCCGAAAAGCGGGTTCATTACTGTGCCTCGGCTGAATCTTGATCTGGGGATTGAGTTTTATTTCCGTTTGAGGGGTGTTTGATGTGGTATTTCCACTGATAAGGATGCGGAATTGATTCCAGATCTTATTTAGAGCCGGTGGTATCACCTTGTTCCGTAAATTCTTGCATGATTGATCCCGGTTCCGTGTAATAGTTGATGATCTCGAGAAAGCTTTGACCTAAACCGCACCTCAACCGATTGGGACGAGGAACATTATCTGTTAAGAACGGGGGATGCAACTGACATGACTTCCTTCTTGACTTTAAACATGATAACAACACAGCACTGCATTATGAATCAATGCGAGAGGCATGTACCGGGTACAATTATCCTATTGTGGTTGTCTTGTTCCGACCGGCAAACCTACCCTGAACCAGTCGGGAATAAATCCATTTGAGGTGTCGCGCGATGGATGGATCCTGGGCCTAACGGACACGGAGTTCCAAGCGCCCAAAACGAGGGCCATTGAGCGCTACTCTGTGACCAGTGCTGTCGATCAACCGTAAGTCAATCCCATTGCACAATTAACGGTCGCGATTGACCAGGCCCTTGATCCTGTGTCACATCTCGCCCCCAAGATATCTGTTTTGATGGCCCCCAAATGCCAGGTACAAATAAAGCGATCGCATCTAACACCTCTCCAGCTCAATTGACTATCAGGTGGACAACGGAAGAATTGTCCTCTAAACCTTACATTACCAAAATAAAGCAGCCTAACAGTATGACAAAACTGGCCTAAGGTACCCAAACTATTTCGTCCCTTGTGCTTTTAGCAGTCATTTCTTCTGACACTCTGAGGGCTATATTAAGCTACAATAGCTTTCACACCAAGATCGTCACAGCCACCAAGGCAGTGTCCGTTGAACCGTTAAGATCAACCACAAAATTACTGACTCGGTAACAGTGCTTACCATCAAGTGGATCGTAAGAAGGCTGAGAGCAACTCTAATCCCTTGGCGACCCAATCTTCCTCCCGTGTCGTTTCAGATCCCAACCAATGACCGTCCTATTCCCATCATTAATCTCCAAAGAGTGGACATTGCTAATTCAGCCCTACCCTGTCTAGTCTTTGTTCAATATCCACCTCGGTCGGTCAACTCTTTTTATTCCCTTTCTCTACTCTTTCTTGCTCTCCATTGTTGATTAGATCCGAGTGTCGTCGCGATGCCTACCCTCGAACCCGCCAAAGATCTGGACCCCAATGCGTGGTATCAGCTCTCGGAGCTCGCTGTTGATAATGGGGAAACGGTGTTTCATGGAATGCTACAGCCTACAGCTCCAGGTGGTGATCTGCGAGTCTGGCCAGCGAACAAGAACTCGTACTGGCAATTCGTACGTCCCCAACTGCCCGACCTTCCAATGAACAACCAATTGACAAGTTGTAGCAAAAAATAGGCGATAAACCAGGTCGCTACCAAATGCGATGTTCCGACACGAAGGTCAAGAAACAGCTCTCAGTATGCTACCGCCCCGACGTAATCGACGAGAAACGCCGAACGAGACCATGCTTAGTGGCCACAGACGATAGTGATGAACAACAATGGGACGTGTCGCTTTGGGGAGAGGATGATGCGTATAGGATAACGAATGTGCAGAATGGGACGAAATGGAATCTGGATTGTATTCCTGATGGACCGGTGTTTATGAGCTCGAATTTTGAGGGGGAGCAGCCGAGGCAGAAGTGGCTGATGACGAGTGTGGGCGAGGTGAATAATCAGATGTACTCTACCATCTACACTGCGGTAAGTTGTTCGGTAGATGATAGAAGGATCATGTACTGATGGGATATAGCCACCCAAGTCAACGGGTGATAGCCCCGCAACAACAGCAGGGACAACAGCCTCCGACGCCGAAACAACCTCGACATCCACATCCGACGCATCAGCCGGCAACTCTAACTCCAACTCCTCCCCAAATTCCTTCAACAACCAAAGCAACGAATTATCATCCGGCGCAGTCGCAGGAATAGCAGTAGGCGCAACTCTCGCCGTCGTCGCGTTAGCGCTAGCAGGATTCTTCTTCTGGCGACGCAACAAACGAAAATACAGTCCCGCCAGCACAGAACCTTTGGACGAGAAACATAATAATTCACCTATTGTGGTGTCGCCTGGTGATGGGATGGGAAGTTATTATTCGCCCACCAAGCAGGAAATGCCGCAGGAGCATGGTGTTTCTGAGTTGTCGAATGGGCAGCACCAGAGACATGAGATGGCGTAGTGGAAGAGCATGAGTATTTTGTATATATTTTATTGTTGCTATATAGCACATTAGCGACGCGTGTTTTCTGATACCAACTTTATGATTAGCATAACTATACATCTGCACGATGTCACCCAGTCCCTCCTTCTGGCATTAGCCGTTGGAATTAATAAGCGACTCTTCACAGCGTTTGTTCAATAACATCCGAAGTCACTCGAGCGCAGGATTCATCTCACGCTTGTTTATCGCAATCCTGCTTCCAAGTGCGAAATCCTTTGCGAGCAAGCCAATAAAGAGAACTGTTTTGCAAGCCTACGCTAAAATCTTACCACCACAACAGCGGCGCTTATACAGACTGGCGATCCTAGGTAAGCACTGTCGCGTTAGTGTTGTTTCAATGTTGATATAAAGCCTGAGGAGCTGCCTCTCTGAGGTAGAATGGAAGGCTCCATACAAGCTTCAACATGGCTGCTAACGTCACTACCAGCCCCAGTGGCATCCTCGGCTTCGTAGTCGAAGAGGTCAAACAGTTACCAGGAAGCTATCTCATTGCTCTCGGTGTACTGGTCGCCAGTGTTTTACTACACAAGCTATCCACGCCATCGCTTGATCCTCGCGAACCTCCATTCCTCAAACCTACCTTTCCCATCATTGGTCATTTCTACGGACTGATGAAATACCAAAACACCTACCTGAAGCGCTTATAGTAAATCCAAACCCTTCCATAACCAAATAAGACACCATCTCTAACAACGAGCAGCGACAGACATCACAGACAAATCGCAACCCTCCCCATCCTCGGCGGAAAGCTCTACGTCATCTTCGACCCAGCAATAATCCAATCCGCATATCGCAAAAAGACCTTGTCCTTCCAACCATTCGCCGTAGAATTCGCACAGCGAGAACTGCTGATTTCTGATGAAACGCACAAGAAATTGAAGGAAACAGATCTTGTGCCGGATTTCTTTGCGGCGATTCATCCTGCTATGACGGGAGAGCATATTCATCGGATGAATGCTCATGCGCTAAACTACATTGCAAAAGATATTAACGCTATTAAGCAGGGGAGTGCTTTGGAGCATGGGAATGTGTGGCTTTGGTTGAGGGATGTCGTTACTATGGCTACTGCTGAGGCGTTGTATGGGCCGGATAATCCTTTGAGGGAGGATCCTAGTTTGTTGGAAGATTTATGGTAAGTGGCATATGAGCTAACAGCGTGATGAATGCTGACGTCGTGTAGGACCTTTGAAGCTGGCCTCAACGTACTACTCGTCAACATCCTCCCTGCCATCACCGCTCCAAAAGCCCACCAAGCAAGAGCACGACTCCAAGCCGCACTAGGCAAATACTACGGCGCGCAAAAGTACGAACACGAAGACGCAGCAGAAATCGTCCGAGGTCGCGCATACCCTTTCGTCAAACATAACGTCCCCGGCGAAGAAATCGGACACATCGAACTTGCGCTTCTTCATGTTGGAACTGCGAACACGATTCCTACTCTTTACTGGTTCTTTGTCAATGTTTTCAGTCGCCCTGACCTCGTTCAGCGACTCAGGGATGAAGTTTTGCCGACTATTAAGAAAGATGGAGAGAAGGGTGTTGTTGATGTTACAATCTTGGATGATAAGTGTCCACTACTCGTTTCTTGCTACAGGGAAGCTATCAGGCTTAGCAACCAAGCTGGAAGTAACCGTCGAGTACTGGAGGACACAACAGTAACAGACAGCAACGGAAACTCCTATCTCCTGAAGAAAGGCGAAAACCTCCAGATCTCCGCTTTAGTCTCTCACACACTCGACACCTGGGGCGAAGACATCTCCACTTTTAAACCGGACCGTTTTATCGAGACCAAGGAGACTCTCGAAGCAGACAAAGCCAGGCGAGCAGCGTTTATACCCTTCGGTGGCGGAAGACATCTCTGCCCTGGTCGTACCTTTGCTTTTGCTGAGAATTTGGGTCTTGTGGCTTGTTTGTTGGCGGGTTTTGATGTTGAACTACCGGATGGACCGGAATTGCCGGCTGGGAAGGATTGTAGTTTTTCGCAAGCTGCTCTTCAGCCTGTGAATTATGGAGAGGGGTTTGGGGTTAAGATCCAGAGGAAGGAGGGATGGGAGGAGGTCCAGTGGTCGTTCAAGTCTTAGACGAGGGCGTCAGGGTGTGAGAAGAACTGGCCATAAGAGACGAAATAATGTAGTCGTTTTAAGCTAAGTTAAGCTATTTCGTCTTGGTAAACTAAGCCTCAAGGGATAACCATCCTGTAACGCACCTGAAGGGTTAGCTTTTTCCACTTCCTAACGGATTCTATTCTGTTAGATAATGTAAGTGGCGAAACAAAATTGAGTTAACAAGAGACGAGTCACCTTGGGCTTTACGAGACATTAAAGCGATAAAAATGTACTTGACATGGAAAAATGTACGTAAAATGTATATACAGAAGATCGCAATTGCGTATGTACTGAAGAGCACCCTCGTCAGCTAAAAGAAACTGGTGAGATGCGCTCAAAGCTTTTGTGTCCTTGTTGCCGACACCCATCTTCACGACCCCCCGAATCATTCTCCTTCTACTTCAACCTCTGCAACAACATCTTAGATGTAAGTCTTGAGAAGAGAGTTGTAGTACTGATAAGCAACACCGCTTGAAGGCTCAAAGCTGTACATGTAGTCACCCCACCAAGGACCAGCAGCCCACCAAGTAAAGCCCTTCCAGACATCAGTGTTCTTCTTCATAAAGTCAAGCATGTTCTTAACAGCAGTCTTGCAAGTCTCGTTAGGACCACCAGCAAACTCTCCAATCATGCCAACCTTCTTGTTATCGCGGAGCCACTTGGTAGCAGCCTGAAGACGCTCAACACCAATGGTTGTGGAAACACAGTTGGGTGAAGTACCGGATGAGTCAGAGTCGAGGTACTGATGCATCTCGTAGATGAGCTTGTTCTCTGGGTCGGTGAGAGCCTTCATGTTGTCGTTTACATCGGGCCACGACCATGCGCCGGACCATTGGTTACCCTCGACGAAAATGTATTGTGTGGCGCCGGCAGCTCGGATACCGTTGATGGCGGCTTGGTTGAGGTTGAGTACGAGGGTTTGGTCCATGGTGTGGTACTCGTTGTTGGTGTCGAACATGATGCGGCTGTTGCTCTTGAACTGGGTGGCAAAGTTCTTCCACCAGGTCTGGAAGTCGGAGGTGGAGGTGATGATCTTGTCGAAGTAGCGGCCGTAGTTGTGGGGGTCGAGAAGAACGGTGGCGCCCTTGCCGGTGATGTGGTTGACGATGGAAGTGAGGTTCTTCATGTAAGCTTGATCGTAGGCGCCGGTCATGCCGCTGGGGTTTGAACGCTCCATCTTGAGTTGAACACGGAAAGTGTTGTAGCCTTGAGAGATGAGGGTCTGGCACATGTTAGTAATCGTAATGTGATTTCGTGTTGGTACTTACATCAACAGCAGCAGGTTCAGGGAAGGTAAAGTGTGTTCCCCAAGTACCAGGAAGGTTCTTCTCTCCGAACTCAGCACCAGCCTCGTTGGTACCGACCCAGAGGAACTTGCCATCGGGAGTACCAGTGGGTTGAGAGCCACTGCCGGTGGTGGTCTTGAGGGTAGTGGAAGGAGGGTCTCCTCCAGAGCCAGGCTGGCATTGGTGGTACCATTCGTTGACGACGGTGCACTTGTAGCCAGAGACGCAAGACTTGTCACCGGAGAAGCCTTGGCCACCGCATTGGGCCCAGGCGGCGCTTTGGGCGACCGAGAGGCCGGTGAAGAGACTGAGGGCGAGGAAGGACTTCATGATGGAGGTTGATGTGGTTGTCGTGCTCAACTGAGGAGTTCAATTGGGAGGAGATGTAATGGTCTTTATATCTCATGGTGATATTATAGTAGAATGAGTTTGTACCCCTGCAAGGTCCCATCTCCCGATGTGCCGTGCGATGTTCGCCACGGAAGCGATAGCGTAGCATCCGTGGACCATCACCAAAATACCACA
Organism: Fusarium hainanense; assembly: GCA_013618405.1. NCBI lineage: Eukaryota > Fungi > Ascomycota > Sordariomycetes > Hypocreales > Nectriaceae > Fusarium > Fusarium hainanense. The sequence continues at coordinate 64,398 of JABFEW010000138.1, forward strand.
AGAACATCACACAGAAACTACAAAGACACGGTAAAGAACAGCTAATACTAAGCATCGGCCCGCAATCCGCAAAGAGTACGGGGAAAATGATCCGCAATAGCAAGTACAATCAACCAGTCAATCCCCGGAAAGCATCTCCATCTGGACAATTTCGCTCTCAATGCCGAGCCACAATTGACAACGGAGCAGCAGATTCCGTAGCAAGGGCAAATTCCAAGGCACATGATCAATTATAAAGGCATTGACCCATATTATATGGTTGCCGTATGAGGAATGGAACCATCGTGTGGAGAGCGGAGATGTTTCCTCCGAGAGTTCTACTTTGAGCGCTGGAGCGACGTTGGCATTATCGGAGACAAGGGCCACAACTCCGCATTGATGAAGAGACTAGAGAAAATGCAAAATGAATTCTGATTAAGTGCCAGGAATGTGAACATATAATGGGCTATATTGACTTAATAAGCATGATTCCCAATGTTACGCATGACTCCCCGCTATCGAGATTGGGTACAAATCAGGAAACACTTTTGGTCCATCGCTTTCTGAGATTCAATGTAATATTGTGTAGGTGATGTCAATTGATTTAAACCAATCAACAAGAATAGTGCAAATGTCGAGTATATTGGAGGAGACCTCGCTGAGGAACACCCTGACTATGGGTAACCGGAAGAATTGTTGAGGAACCTAGGACAACGACGGGGAATATTTAAGATGCGAAGATGCCCGATAGAGATATTCGACACCTAAAAGCTCATGCAGGGCTTCCAACTCGTCCCTGATCACCGAGCTCAAGGTATAGTCATCCTGGGCTCCATCATGCGTTAAGCTTATGGCTGAGCCACAGGCCCAGTCACCTTGTTGAAAGCGGTTCTTGGACCAGAGGTAATCCATTCGCTGGTCGTCTTAGGTGATGCAAAGCCGTCATAATGAAGCTTAGCCACTACCTGATGTCGTGGCTGAGGGGCCCGATCCCAGTGTCTATCTTTGGATATGCCGGTTGAAATGGGGCATGGCCTGCCTGCAAAACACCACCTGTAACTCGATCGACTCGCGGACAGGACTTGTAGCTGCACGATGATGCATAGTAGCTCAGAGAAGCCGCTATATTGAGCGCGAGACATGGTTCAAGCCATTCCTCCTGCAACCATATACTCGATGTCGATCATCGCGAGATCGTGCCCTGCCTTCTAGACCGCGTCCGCCTCCGACAAGTAGGACGCTCAAATGAATTGCGGATCAACAAGGCACAAACAACGTCAAGCGTTGGTTATCCGACAAAGCCGAAGAGGCTAAGTCCTACTTGGCTTTGTAGCTTGGTTGAGGTCGTATCTGGCAGTCCTTTCACCCCGTTACCTGCAAGTACCGCTCGCGTCATAGGGCCGACATCTGGAGGTTACTGTTGTTGTGCCTTGATCCGTATATAAACACGGATCCTCCATGGATGTAGAACTCCTAGGTCAGGCTCAAATTTTCCATGAAGTGTCAGGGAGCCTTCCAGGTCGCAAAACTTTCAAGATCTTTTAGGGACATATGCCGTCCTCTTTTTAGCTCCGCGGAGCCGACCGGTCCATTCGGTAGCGTCCTACAGAATTCAAGGAAGTTTTACACTACCTGAACCAAGAACAAGGAGAGCATTGTCAGGATTATTGTGAGACTAGGGTAGTCGCCAAAATTGGCATTGAAACCAGCGTTGGCATCTATACCGGGCCCGTACAGGCGACCAGCGTCGCAAGTATGAGTCGATGAAAACATTCTTTGTGACTGGCTAGAAGTTCCAGTATCGAGTGCAGATAGAACATGATATGGCAGGCCTATGTCGAGAATGATAACAAGCGATGTGTTCGCGATGATTTGTCTTGTGTGGTGGGCTGGGGGAGCTGGCGCAGGTGTCTGACGGAACCCGTTGCAACTGAGGTGCGGAAGGGCAAGAGGAGGAATTATTTATGTACCGGGTGATTCGGAATTGCCTGCCAGAAGGCTTCGTCTGCGCGTCGTGGGTTTTGAGGTCTATTACAAAGAGGGGAACTCTAAGACCGCAGGAGGTCGCAATAGAACTCTCAGAAACCCACAGTCCTACTGCTGTTGCACGGTAATGGCTTGCAATGGAAGCCTACAAGACAAACGCTTCTAGCACCAAACTCTGGCTCCTGATACTGCGCCTCTACCTAGCAATGAAGAACCCCAGGTATCCTGATTCTGAAAGCTTTTGCGATACATGGCTTGAATCCTACATCAGATCCCGATGCTTATGCTGTCCGCTTTGATAGGCATCATGTAATCTTGCGCCTGCAGATCATCTGATCCAAGTGTGTCATTTGTCAGGCCGAAGAAACGTCTTTCGCTGCTGCGAGCTCCCCTTGCAGGTTGGATCGTTGAGGAACAAATTCGATCTTGTTCCGGACGAAGAGCCTCAAGAGGCAGCAACTCACGTAGCTCACAACTCCCGGGGCTAACCTGACATGGACGAGCAGACATTGGAGGGTAGGTAGAGTTCGATATCTGCATGCTGTAGAAAAACGTGAGTGTCATTCTGAGTATACTGGGAGAGTCGTAGTATCTGCAAAAAACTTGACGTATTGTGTCACATCCCAGATCATGACAGACTCCCGTGAAAAGTAGTCAAAGAACCGGTGGGACGTCGGCACGTCCCGGGAAAGGACGAAGGAGGTCTGCAGACACTACACTGATGTTGGATCCGTCCCTGAACTCGGCCGAATAAATCTTCAGCATGGATTGTATTCAGATTCCATAGCTTTCCATTACACTCAGAGGAAGAGATGCACCTCAGGCACAACCTTCGGCATTGCGGCTCAAGGAAATCACTCGGCGGGATATCCCATTCTCTCACAATACTGTCGAGACCTCTGAAGCTTCCATTCTTGACGCAAGGCAAATTTGATAGAAATTGAAGTGTAAACCTATTGTGACTGAACCATATCGTGAAGACTCATCATTTACTTTTCTCTTTTATCATCTGATGCCGCCCGATCGTCATTTTATCCTGGAGCCTGGCTCGGAAGAGATATCGTCTTTTGGGTTTCATCAACACCTACGAATTGGATTACACAATACGGCTCCTGTGGCGAAATCGTCTGTTTTGACTTCCCGAGGAATCGAATCTTAACGGAGTCGTTTGCCAGACGACTGGGGTGTCAAATTACCCAATGAACTCTCACGCGCAACGAAGGTTTTGTCGATGCGCAAAGAGAGTTCGGAGGGGACCTGAACAGTCATTGTAATATGAAAAGTCAATCAGCTCTATCTCATAAAGCTTATTTGGCTATGCGTAAGAGGAGACAAACCTGTACCGTCAACCACACATGTTTCGACCCATAAACGAAGACGATCTTGGTTCATGAATGTATGAATGGCGTTTGTCTTGAAGCTCTTAGTTTCCGCGCTTCGAATAGACCGAATTTGACGATTCTCCTGAAGAAAACGTAGTGCCATTTGCACCATTTGTACATCCCCTGGGTCACTCCCAACATAATCACCCTGTATAAACACTCTGCTCCGACCAGACAGGCAGCGACAAATTGTTGCCAGATTTCATTCTATTCCGTATTTCAGTGCAAGAGAGTCAGGCTTATGATTCCTAAGTCCTGCGCCTCAACTTACTTGCACAGAGACAAGGTCTATTGCCCCCGAGAACCACTGTGATCGCTCGTTTCTTAAAAGCAAGATCCCAAATGAAGATTACAGTTTCAAGTATTCAGGCTAAGGATATGTGAAGTAAAATCGACCAAATTTTTCTCCATTTCCTCCCCGCTATATAAGAAGGATTCCCTGCTCCCTTGGATACAATTGTTTCGTCACTCGTAAACATCGCACACAAACCAACACCGTACATCGCACGCACATCTCGATCAAATATCTGTAAGTCATATCATCACAACCTGATACGCTGTCCTCCCAAGACAGGTCGGGTAAACAACACACACACACATCAACAACACCCTTACTAACACCACCCCAGCCTCACATCGCTATCAACATACAACGCGACACAATGGCTCCCAAAGTACAAAAGGACGCCAACGGCAACACCATCTGCCGAAGGGATAGCCAGGGACGCAAGATCGCCTGTGCTAAATGCATAAAAGGACATCGCACGTCCATGTGTAAGCCCTCCCATACTGGTAAGTAGGACTCCTTTGTCTGTCGGTATTGATCAGAACTAATTATTCGATAGAGCGTGTTAAGGTCATTGATGGCGTGGGACGCAAGCAAGGGACCAAGAAAGGTCGCAAGAATGATCGTACGTATCCCCAATCTTTTGATATCTCTTTACCGAAGCTAATTCGTTCTTAGGATTGGCTGATTATAGGAGCGCGAGCCTCCCACCATACGCCAGTCAGCAGTCGCTGGGCTCAAATGGCGGGAATGGCAGTGCTAGCTTGCAAAGCCTCCCCTAGATGCAAGCGGCCTACCCGTCCGGGGAAAGTACTCCCCAGTACGCGCAGGGACTTGAGTTTCCCCTTCAGGTCCAGCCTCAACCCAACTGGGTTGCTCCTGTGGCGGGTACCGGGTTTCCTGTCCTACAGATGCAAGCGGCCTTGCCGTCCGGGGAAAGTACTCCCCAATTTCAGCAGGAACCTCAGTTCCCGACCCAACCACAGCCACAGCCTAACTGGGCTGCTCCTATGGCAGGTACCCGGTCTCCAGTCCCACAGATGCAGGCCAACCAGCCTGCTGGCAACCTCGGAGCGGTTCCTGTTCAGCAACAGCAGGGGGAGATGGCTCAGCAACTTGCTGAACTCGACGCCAGGCATGATCCCATGCTCCAGATGCACCGGATGCAGGCCTACCAGCCTTTTGGCTACTCAGAGCCGGACTATAACCAGCTCATGCAGATGCAGGAGCCTCAGTCATTTGCCGACATCATGAGACTTGGCGCTATGGCTGCCGCCCACCGGGTGATGCAGCCTCTTCAACCGAACCTGGGCGCTGCCTCGAACGGTGTCCCCTTACACCAGAACATGGCTCCGAGCCAACATCCTTTCCCTGCCCAAGCCCCAATAGAGGATTGGAACCTGGCAGACCGTGACCAGTTCAAGAGGAGGTTCCCCATGACCCCAGAAACGCAGGCATGGATTATGAGTTCGATACAAGAGCTTCGACGAGAGAAGGGCCTTCAGTAGAAGGGCCCAGGGTTGGTCGGCGCTGGTATCTGTGGGATGAATCATTTGGCAGGAGTTTTTGGCATGGAGTTTTTGGTTATGATACCCACGGTGTGCATTGTCTGGGGTCGAACACATACCCCCCTTCTGACAAGGCTTTTCTGACGATTTACATTTTCTTTGAACATATACCCCAAGTTCTATCTTTCGAGCTGAGTCGAGATACCCAATGTGTTTTTGATAGAGTTAATATATCGACTCGATGCTTTGTTGTTGAGAGTCTTTTCTAATCGTCATAACCATCAAGAGTCATGTGTCCATCTGGGTGTCCTAAGTTTTACCTCGTCCTTCACTATGTGGCCTTAGTGGTCGGGTAGCAGCAAACTCTTCAATGCATCGTGCTGTTTAGTACGTAATGTTTGCGACATCCTCTCTGGATGAGTGAGCCATCGTCAAAGGTTAAACATGTAGCAGCATGTTGTTTCACGTTTGAGGATACCAGGAGAGATTGATGGTCTCAGACGTAATCTATTCCTCTATTAATGTCTTTTCCAGCAACACCGAACCCAGTAACAATATTATACACGTGCCCATTATCCATCAGTTCCATTCCAATCAAGACATAACAAGCGCGGCCGCAGCTCCAGCAATAGACACCGCACCAAAGACACGCGCAAAGCTTGAAGAAGCGCCAGAAGTGGCAGTAGGTGAAGAGGCTCCCTCGTAAGAAGTTGTGGTAGCGGTAGAAGTAGCGCTCGCTTCAGCGACACCGGTGCGCTTGGCATTGAGAATGTCCAAACCAGCAGTGATAACGACAGGTGCGTATTCCAGAGTCAACCCAGCCAAATCTTCAGACGCGGTGATGGTGGCAGTAGGATGACCATCGTCGTTACCGCCAATGTTAATCGTAGTGCATTTCTTGGCAACGCTTCTTGACATTTCGCAGTGGAGAGAGAATCTCCAGTCCGCCTCCTCGTATTCTGAGGGCATGGTGACGAAAATATCGAGATCGCCTGTGCTCGCAGCGCCGGGAGCCAGAGTTTTGCTGGCCCATGGACCGATAGTAACGGTGTTGTTGTATGTACCGCAATCGCTGCCGTCTGTGCCTGGGGGACAGTTCAAGACGTATGTCGTCGCGGTGGCGTCTGCGCCAATGACTTCGGCGACTAGGGACTGGGAGCCGTACATGGGAAGACCCAGGGACGTGGAGAAGCGTGAGGTAGTCATGATGAGGGTATCGTAAGATAATGTGAGGGGATGCTGGAATGAATGTAATGCGATACGATGCGATGCTGATGGCTATTGAAGAGCGATGTCAACGATGAATGCACGAGAATAAAGAGAGAGGATGAAGATGGGAAATAAGAAAGGAGATGAGCAGCTAAAAGAAATTGGAAATAGCGACAAGCTCAGCTGCCAAGCCCATGTTTAGAGCAAGAGCGATCCTTCAGCGGGCTAGCCTTGCCGATTGCCGTCCATTGTAGCGGGGCTTTCAGGCACCCGCGCGCTCTTGCCAATTGAAAGCACAGGAAAGGAAGGTTACAGGGGACGTGCTCAGGAACACACGATTCAGGAACAGCGCAAATCCGCGATGTCCCCTCTATGTTCCAGACCGAACAAGGGGAGTCAAGACAACAAGCAGAGGGGAATAAGCCGTGACTATATGGACAAAAGTTTGAGCACTTCGTACAACAATAACTTGACTGGTCTGGTGGTCTAGTGGTATGATTCTCGCTTAGGGAAAACCCTATAGCATAGCTTGCGAGAGGTCCCGGGTTCAATCCCCGGCCAGACCCATTCTTTTGCTCTTCGTGTGTCTTGCTCGATGCACTTGCCTTTTTTGCAATCGGCGACCAGCAAACCTTTGTCAAACATGTAAAAGATAGTGTCTATTTATTTGCACTCCTTGGCTATAGATGTCGTGCACCCTCAGGCCGACGACTCTGTCTTATAGTCCACACTTCTCGCGGTATCCTCCCACTCCCTACAAACTTCCAACGTTTCTTGACACTTAGCCATGATCCTCTCCAAACAATCCGATCCCAAAGGGACACGTAAAGGCACCTTCTTCCCCCCCGCAAATCCAGTACCCTTCACAAGTTCAATCATCCTCGTGACAGCCACCTCCGGATCTCCAGGCGAAGTAGCCGTCAAAACAGACTCCGCTTGTAGAACCGCGTCGTTGAACGGCGCGTACTCTGGCAAACTGCGAGGGACGTGCTGCACTTTGTCGAAAACTGGTGTTCGGCAGTATCCTGGCTCTACCATGAGGAGCTTGATGAAGGGTGCTACTATTGCGAGTTCTTTGGCGAGGCATTCCACGGTTCCTGGGATGTCAGCTGAGTGAGGTGATGGCCGATGGGAGGAGGGTAGCTTACCTTCTAGGGCGAATTTGCTGGCGCAATAACTTGATGCGCCGGGATCAGAGTGCCAGGCTGATTGAGAACTGACATAAAGCAACGTTCCAGATCCTCTCTTCTTCAAATATGGGAGAAAGGCACGGGTGATGTTCATGGGACCATGGAAATTGACCTTGAATGATCTCTCCATATCCTCCTGGCTATCATCCCATTAGTCAAATCCACGACAGAAACTTGTGATACTAACGTCTGCTCTTCGACGGGACCGCTGAGAATATAGCCAGCGTTGTTAACGACTACATCGATTCCATCGTAGATACTCCAAGCCTGCTCAGCCACAGCCTTGATGTCGCTGACCGGCGCTGTCACATCAAGGTCAATAATTTTTGCTCCAGTGTCTTTCAGGTGGACGAGCTTGGTATCGGCGTTACGACCAGTTGCGATAACATTGTCGCCTGCGGCACGAAGTTGACGGACGAGAGACTCGCCGAAGCCGCTGGAGCAGCCGGTGATGAACCACGTAAGAGGCATATTCTCGAACTTTTGTATTAGACTAACTTCGAGATCTAGAGTCACAGAGGGATGGGTCGCTCTTATATAGATCCGCCCACGAAGAATGCCTCGGAATTCCTCGCCTTGCATTGGTAGTAAGCATCTAGAGGGGTCGTGTCAGCAATAGTGGAGATAATCTGACTACATCATCCTTGATCGTCCTAGTATAAGAACTATAGATCTTGGCGCATGAGATATGGAGAAGCTAGTTTCTCACGATCGATCTTTACGCCTTCCTATTCAGGCTTGCGGTGAACAGCGACAGAACAGACCAGATATCACCACGGACAAACACCATATACTCCCAGAACCTTTCCAACGTTCTCATCCTGCTCTCCTCTAACAACACAAGCAACTCTTTCTCCTCCATCCTCCGGCTCAGCGGCGCCTCGGTTTCTGAGAGATTCAGCATCACCCGTGAAGTTTGTCGCGCACAACCCCGGATCCGCACCAAACACCAAAAAGCCCTCTGGCTTAAGTCTTGCGTAATACATCGTCATCAACATGTTCAGCCCAGCCTTGCTAGTCCGGTACTCTGTGCCATACGGACTGTAATACGGCGAGTCTGGGTTGGCGGCGTGAGTGATAGATCCTGTGCTTGAAGTGACGAAGATGAGACGCGGCGGCTTGTGCTCTGCTTTACGCAAGAGCGGGAGGAAAGCTTCGGTCACGCTCAATGCGCCTACGAGATTGGTTTCGAGAACACTGCGGAATGCTTCGCGAGTTGGAGGGCTGGCAGTTGAGATTATGCCTGCGTTGTTGACGAGGATGTCAAGTCGACCCCATTCTGATGCCAGAGTGCGAGCTGCATTGTCGACTGAAGTATCGTCTGTTACATCTAGTTGGATGCTGGAGACCGTTCCTCTGATGTCGTTCAAAGACTGGAGATTTTCGGCTGCTTCTTGACCTTTGGCTTCGTTCCGACTACCAATAACGACATGATAGTCAACGGAAGACAAGACCAGATTCTTGGCTGTTTCAAAACCGACGCCTTGATTGGCGCCTAGTGTATAGTCTCAATGGTAGGATCCGAGTGCTGTGTAGATATACTCACCGGTGATCAGAACAAGTTTCTTGTATTTCGACATCTTGTTTGAGAGCCAATGGCGACTAGAGTGGCGAAGTTAGGACAGCTTCCAGGGTTAACTGTCGACATATAAGTATCGTTTTGTCTGGATGGTCCTTTCTTCGCTGGTGGTAACGGAGTTAGCGGGAAGTCGAGGTTAAAATCCGCCCTGGCTGCGGACTATGCTTCGGCCGGTGATAACAGCGCGGACTTAACCCACGCTTTGTTAAGCCGTAGGATTTAATGGCAGCCTCATTGGGTAGATCTCCACGTTGATCAAGCTTGTTTCTGGTATCACTGAAATCGGTCTTAGTTTGGGCAGGGTTTACCGATACTGCGATATGTCGAGGATTAAACCGTAGATGAATCCAGATGCGCGACCTGGAAGTCTCCGAATCTAAGTCTGCAAGAGTGTTGTCTTGATGTCCGAAGACACAAACGGCAACTCGAATGACTGGTATTGGGTCCCTTGTGTTCATCATGGGTCCTTATGATAACGAGCTAAGTATATCTCCTGTAATGGCATGATAAAATTGAATGATACATGGTTTCTAGTGCAGCCTATTCTTGCTCTCTTACTCTCACCATAATCCGAGCCCATGCAAGGCCACTTCGGTGATTTTTGGGACCATCGACCTCTCTTGCAGCGAGAAGAAAATGACCCAAGGGAACAACATTCCTTTTCCAAAGACCAAGGTCCAGATCGAGCTTCCTATACTCAAAAGATGTCCTTCTAGTAGCTGCTAAAAATACAAAAATAACATACAACAGCGGGGATTCGCTGGTCGTCACCGACCCAACTACTAATCCGCCCCTTACCAGCTTATCTATGGGAGAGCGGACGGGATCCCGAGTTCTCTGATAGGTATGGTCGTATGTGCTTGAGTAAGCTGCAGATTGGGTATAAGTATAGACGCTGCTGTCGACGTTATCCCTGGCAGATGGGGCGATCAGCCGCTGTGGTGATCCAGTCAATCAATCAGCCACCCATCGTCATGACTAACGAGAATTACATCGTGAGCTTTTCGCAGCTTAACAGGATTTCCAATCCAGTATTTGCAATCAATGACAGAAAGCATTGGAACCGTCGGCGTTGGGGGGTCGGACCGACCACCCTACCATTGGACCGTGTTCTGAGTAAAATTGCCCAAACTCACTCCCGAACAAACTCCAGCGTCAACGCATCTGACCCCTAAGAAGAAATTAAGTTAAGAAAAGCCTGTCCATTGAGAACTTTACCACGATAATACAAAAATGAATTTGACTGCGCTCTGATGTTCGTTCTTCAATCCAAGTCCGCATTCTTAAGCTACCCTACGATGCTGGACCAGAGACAATTTCGGCAGCGCTCGACATAGTGGCTTGTGCGTCGCACTATCAACATCCAATTACCTTGCGGGTTTAGCTCAGTTGGGAGAGCGTCAGACTGAAGTCCACTTCAATCATACGATATCTGAAGGTCGTGTGTTCGATCCACACAAACCGCAAAGCTTTTTCTTTTTGCGTTTCTCAAGTCGATCTTACGATCAATTGGGAACCAGTCAATCGAGCAAGGTTTTCGTTTTTGGAAGTTCCATTTCGCATCTTTTTGAACATTGAGGCTCCAGTGCCATTACTGGAACAGAGGTATTGTTTCGAGTGCCTACTTCAATGTCTCGAACTCTTTCGTCTTGTTGACAAAATTGATGAATGGATTGTGCGATAACAATGCTTCGTAGCACAGATCTTGCTGAAAGTCTAAAACCTTGAAGCGAGGAGTCAGTAGATAACGACGCGCACTTGGTGTACTATGGAGGAACACCTTTTGTTTGGCATCCGTGTACTTTCAAAGCGTCAGAGTAGCAGCCATATAGAAAACCGGTAAGAAAAGTGCTCTCTGACTTGATGAGAGCCTTGCCTGAAGTCAGAACCAAAGAGAGTTTTCTGTTCACCAATCGGAGTCATGATGCTTGAAGAAGATAACTTTCTACAGACATAGCTTACTTGTGAATGGCCCAATGATGGCGGCCTTTCATATTGTCTGCACAAGTTAGTTAAGGTTTTTCTCAGGCGCAAGTCCTGCAAAGTATATAGATTTCCTCTCTCGAACCTCTCCTCATCACAACTTTTTCTTTCACTATCGACATCTCCCTCTCTAAGGGAATCATCTCTACAACATCTTACACCACCAAAGAACAACCGCACTAACACCAGACAAAATGGGTAACGAAACCCCAACCACCCCGACTGCCACCAACATTTTTCATCTCCCGCTCGAGATGCGACTCGCTGTATGGGAAGCCATAGCGCCCTCGGGTCGTGATGCCGTCATGGAGTGCAGCGATTCCTCTCGTGGCGTCAAACATTGCAAGGTTTTTACCGTTCTTCTCCATCCAGATGTTTTAGCCGCGCGGCAAACCTGTCATGAAGCGTATAAACCCTGGAGGAAGGCGACCATTGGCACCCTGCTAATGCCCCTTCGTTCTCGGTCCCTTGTAAAACTTTTTGAGCTTAGCTTCGGCGTTGACTCGATTGCTACACTCTGGCCCGATCTTCACGTGCTTAGGATTTTTTATAGAGTGCTTTCTTATCGGTATCAGCTGGACTGCAGTCCTACAAAGGCTGTCTACATTGGCGTCTCTACTGTGGTTTGTGACCCAGAGGTCAGCCCTCTCGCAAGCAGTGAACTCGGCGAGTGCAAGTACCGTCTTTTCGATCTGGAAGACGCGCGCCTCCCCAGCTTCTTAGGGAATTGCCATGCCCCACGAAAGAAGCATCACTCTGACGCATGCTACATCGCCCATCTGCAAGAGTATTGGGACAACCACGCATGGCCTCAGGAGCTTCGAAAGACCTGGGCCTGCGTCACGGCATCTCACGAAGGAAAGGTTAACCCTGAATTGAAACCAGTGGTGATCGGGGTCCAGTCGGCTGAGCAAATCAGGCCCCAAGCTGCCACAAACTTCAGGGTACACGTGACAGAGGCGAAACTCGCCTATTCTTGGGAAAGCGATGGTACCCCAATAGACCTTTCCCTGTCTGACCAGCTACACGTCCCGCCACAAGTACCTGCTCAGGCTCTGCGCGAATGGCGATGCCAGAAATGCTGGCCAACCGACCAGGATTAGATGCAGCAGTTCCGAACCAAGATGCACTGAACGACGAAATTGGCTCAAGTGGCTTCAAGATGATTCATGAACCAATTCAACAACCTGATGCCACAGGAACGTATTAGAAAGTAGCATAGCGGGGAGCGCCTAGACTTAAGAATGACTTTATGAAGAAACTACCTAGCCAACCTAGCCAGATCGAACAAATTGCACAAATTGCAAAAATTGCAGGTGAATACTGGATACAGGTTAGATCAGAGTGGGATCGATAAATTATGTCTTATTTTCCTTTTCCCCTTTGTCCCTATGTTGCAGGCGAGAAGTGGGTTTGTTATTACTCTCGAGTGACAGTTCGTGTAATCGAAAGTGTTGTTTTATCAAGTACGCATTGCCGAGCATCTTATTTCCAGATGTGTCGCAAGCAAACCCCGAGTAGTTCTCAGAATTAATTTCAGCGAGCGCAGAGAGAAAGCCTCGGGATTCCCCAGGGAGATTTGACCGTGTTATAGAAGATAGAAACTACAATTCATCTGCACCAAACTCCGAACTAAAGAGTACAGTTTGCATCCGGCTTGCTATCTTGACGAAGTGTAGCGTCGTCAGAGACGCAACTCTTATGGTATACTAGAGTAACAACCGTCTCGTTCTGTCGACTTTGGTGGTATATAGGCATGTCTGTTTCGGGGACATGATATTTACGTTGAGATGGTCTTCTTCTTTCTCACCTACTCCGACGATGGAACTTGGCTTTGATATAGGTTTTCTTTCTCTCATTACGTCATTGGAAATGCTTTGGCGAATCTTTCTAGGAACTGACTGAAGAATCCAGAGTAACGCAGATCCTCGGGAACGCTCACGATACCTTTCGTGTGTCCTATGGAACAATGGCGTTTTATCGATCAACATGAGCGCTTGGTGAAAGAACGGGGTACCTTGAGTGTGACCTTTAGCTATGGCTTCCCTTGAACAAGGCGAGTGCTGGAACAAAGGCATTGTTCCCTATGTCAGGTCTATTGCACCAAAGCCCCTTGTCTTAGTGTCACGAAGGAAGCAAGGGATGTGGACAGCATTAATTCCTGGTATGCATCTTACTCTACTCAGTAGTTATCTAGAACCATGGAAAAAGCGAGTGAGCCCGTAGGCGAGGCGTGTTCGGCGAGCTCTCAAGATTCTGCTCTATGAATCTGAAGAGTTCTCAAACGACAGAGTAACATTCTCTAAGGAAGCAACCAAGATGCATGCTAGGAACATTAATCAAAGCCTTGCACTAGGTTAAAGCAGACACACTTGTTATTCGTCACTTGGCGCGGTAATACTTGAAGATCATAAACCTTAACTGTAATTGCCTCGAGGGTGGCGGCGTGCGAGGCCTTCCATGATATTGACGCATTGATATTGCGATCATATTCATAGACAACGATGTTCAGCAATAACAAGTACGTCTTCGAGGCACTGTCGGCACGTTCAAGGACCAGCGTTGTTGTTGCAACCTAGTTTAGTGGGCTTGTTCGCGAATGTCCAAGCTGCTCCGAGCAACCAATAGCTGCCTTGAGGAACAGGCTCCGCGTTTGCTTCGAACACTCTAAACTTTCTGGCACTCTCGTAGACTAGCCTTCTGGCTTTGGCACTCCAGTGTACGCTTTAAATATAACCACTGCAGTGCCTCAGCCGTTCGTATCTCTGTCCCCTCCTCGCACTCCGTTTCTTGAACTCTCCCCTTCCATACACTCCCAACTTTCATCATCAACACCTTTCCACCTTGAACGATACCGATTTCATCATCACTTTTGGACTCCCCTTCTCCACACACTCTCAACTTTCATCATCAACATCTTTCCATCTTGAACGATACCGTATTCACCACCACTTTTGTATCCCATCCTACATTTTCATCTCATCATTCTATTTTATCATACCATCTGCAGCATCTGTCACGATGGATCACCAACCCCCCGATACCTCCTCTACCTCCGCTACCTCCACCTACCTCATCGATGTTCCGGTCAGTATCAACAATGACCGCCCTGAAATCTCGAATCTCCTTACCCTTTCTGAACTCGCGGATATATTGAAGAAGATCGATGATGAAAGTCCTACCGTCTTCTTTCCTACTACGAACCTCATCGACGTCCCCGTCAAGATGAACTCTGAGCGTCCCGACAGCTCCAATCTCCTCACCCTTTCTGAACTCGCAAACATCCTGAAGAAGATCGACGATGAAAGCCCTACCGTCAAGTTTCCCACCATGGAAATGGTGAAGACTTTTAGCCGACTCCCACCCGAAATGCGACTGGAGATCTGGGAAGCCATCTCGCCCTCGGGCCGTGATGCCATTATGGGTCCTTACAATGTCCCAGAAGTTCTAGACGAGGACCCCCGCTACATGGACATGTATCATGGCCATTTGTCCAGTGTCTTGCTCACCCGAGACCCTTTAGTCATGAGAGAGGTTAGCCGCGAGGCATTGAACGTCTGGACGAAAGCGTCCATTGGACAGCTTTTTATGCCCCTGCACGAGGACGCGCTTGAGCACTTGGAAGATCTAATCTTCGGAGTTGAGTCCATCGCCACGTTGTGGCCCTTGAATTGGAAGCTCAAGAAGTTGTTCGACGCTCTTCTTATTCGACATGAGCGCGGCTGCAACCCGGTGAAGACCGTTTATGTCGGCATTTCGGTTATTGTCTGTGAGCCAGATGTCAGCCCAATTGCGAATTCCCAGCTCGGAGAATACAAATTTCGCGTCTTTGCCCTGGATGATGAGAAGCTACCAGGTTTTATCGACAACTGTAACACTCGGCGACGGTACCACAACTCCAAAGAGTGTTATATCACACACCTTCAGGAATACTGGTCCGAACACAAAAACCCTCAAGAGTTGCGCGACGCCTGGAGCAAGTGTATCGCAGAAAACGACAACAAGATAGGCCCGGAGCTTATTCCAGTTGTTGTTGGGACCGAAACCGCCCACGAGATTGTGTACCGAACCTCATCTTGCTTCGAATCCGACGTCAAACAACATAACCTTGCCTATTCTGTCCACACATATGGGAAGAGCAAGGAGTGGTTCGAACCCGGAGGACCTCGTCACTCGTTCCCCCTTCTACGCCGAGCGAGATGTTCAAAGTGTTGGCCTGCTGACGCCAGTTACGACACACTCCTCGACGCTGAAGTTCCCGTTCCTCGAGACGTGTGGGACTTTTTTGATCACACTGGATAGGAAGGATTTGAGACGATTACTGGATCAGTTTTGTGCGAAGAAAATATTGGTATGATTTGGCGATACGCGAGAATGAGGAGCGATTGGTTTACTGGATGCGCGAAGGTTGGATCGGACTAGTCTTGCGAAGTTATGTTTTGTTCTATTTCCTTTTGTTTTTTCCATTTTTCCTGAGTTGAGAGCGAGAAGTGTTTTCAGTACCGTTGCTAGAGCGCAGGCATAGGGAGAGACACATAGAGAGAGATACGCAGAGAGGGAGACAGCCCTGGAAGACTCAACGTTACCTGGCTGTACATTGATACATAGATAGAAATGCAATCAACTTGCCCCAAACTTGACCCTGACATTGACGTGAAGTACTATCGTTAAACAGAACATGACGTAGCGTGGTCGATTTGAAGGATCTGTGGGATGAGGCTGAGCATGCTGGACTGTCTGGGTTATATCAGGTCTTGTCGGGATGTTTAGCGCTGGGCGAAGCTTTTTTTTAGTGCTGGCAGCTCAGTGCAAGCTGGAAGTGCTGCAACGGAGGATCCGAGACAGAACGCCCGAGCAATGTCCATTCTGGTAGTTGTCACGAGATTGCTGGCCGTTTGCAGACAGTTTTGACACATACCTGCGAGAATTAATTGTCATCTGAAGTCCTTTTGCTACGCCCCGTGGGATGAAGGTCTGGAATGGTCGACTCAAAGCCGGATGATCTAAAATGCAGGGGCCGAAACTCAATATTGAAGATTGGATGGAGCATGGATGATAAGATGAGAATAAGCCCAGAAGTCCCTCGCTTTTGCCCAATGCAATCATTAATCATCATTTATCAAGGGATGATCCAGCTATTGAAGGTGAACCCATTCTACCAGTCTCAATCGTCTGCCAAGCTTCGTTAAGGCTGAGCCCGATCAGGGAATGTTTCTCGGTAGATCCACATTCTTTGCGATTCGCCATCTCGGACTCTCAAGATTCCACTCTGCGACCGCAGTTCATGCTCGCAGAAACACCAATGACATCTTGCCAAGAGGGAAATTAAAGACCCGCTATCGCGCCGTTTCAACCTGGATCTAGTGCTTATGGGGGATGAGGCGAAGTTGAGATGAACATTGTCTACCAGGACGTCTCTGTTGAGGTTCAATTGAACAAGAACAATGAAGAGAGGCAGGAACAAGAAAGACAAAGTGCCAAGACAAAGCCATAGAGGTTCGGCCCGCTCAAGTCATGGACTTGTCTTGTCTAGACAATTGGACTTGGCTATGGCATGCTGCTAAAACTTTGGCGGCAAAGACCCCTGGAATGCTCAGCCCGGAATACCCACCGCTAAACCAGACCCGACCAAGGTCATTCCTTGAGCACGGTCTAGACGTCAATCCTACGATCCTTCCAGCAAAGCAATTTACGATAGCCTGTATATAACTCCCTTCACCCGCCAAGTCAGCCCACAATGGCATTGTCACTATCAACACATCCATCATGCATCTGACATCCTACATCTCCGTCGCTGTGACCCTTCTGGGCCTCACAAGCGCCGCACCCAAGGAATGCGACAAGCGCTCTCCAGTCCCTAAATTCGAAAAGGGTCACTACGTCGTTGATCGTTCCACCAAATTCGCCAACAAAAAAGTCTGGACATTTAATGGAAAGGCTCTTCCCAAGGGCCTTTACGCTAGCGATTACCCCGTTGGAAAGACCCATGTTTTCACGCCCTCTGGTGTTAAGCTTCGCAATGGATATCTAGAGCTTAATGTTCCTGGTGGACAGAAGGCTAAGCCTTATAAGGCAGCTGAGGTTGCTACTGAGATGGAGAACATCATGTATGCTTCTGTTAGGACGACGGCTATTCTTAGTGAACCTGCAGGTGTTTGCAACGGTACGTTCCGCGATGTCAATAGTTTAATGGTATGCTGATGGTTACAGGAATGTTCTTTTACGAGTCCGACAGCCAGGAAACCGACATCGAATGGCTCTCAGACCCCAAGTCCCAATCCAACGAGAACGGCATTCGTCACTTGTGGTTCACCAACCAAGACAACGACGGCGACGGACAGCCCAGCCACAAGGCCGTCCTTCCTCCCTCCAACCCTACCACCACCGAACACGAGTACCGAATTGACTGGACCAAGGGTCTTGTTCAGTTTTATGTTGACGGTGTTAAGATGTGGTCTACCAAGAAGGATGTTCCCAACGTCCCTGGTCCTTGGATCTGGAACAACTGGTCCAACGGTGATAAGGGTTGGAGTGCGGGACCACCTAAGAAGAATGCTTCTTTCAAGATTAAGAAGATTGAGATGTACTACAACACTGCTTAGAGGGTGGTTGTTGTAGTTACATGCTTGCTTTTTGTTTCATCGTTTGTCGTTGCGATCAGATTTTGACTGGTCTGTATAGTTCGGAAAAGTTTAATACAAGTTCGAATATATATATTGAAGCACCGTGTCATATCATTTTCAATCTCATAAGTAACTTAGAAACTTTCGTGAAGACATCATCATGCTGGCAAGTGACTACTCAGCCGGACTCTCCCGCCCTTCTCCCTCCTTGTCGCCCCCAGGCTTCTGTCCATAAACACTAAAAACATGTCCAACAGTCTGTGTCTTCAGATTCATAATCTCCCTCCTCATCTCCGCCGCAAAAAGCTGCATCTCTTCAGGACTCCACTTCAAAATCTCACAAAGCGGCAACTTGACGAACCCATCAAGCGCCTGACTAAACGACAAGCCCACAAAAGTACCAATCTCTTTCTTTCTCTTATCCTTGGGCCAGCGACCGACGGGAATCTTGTGTGTTTGGAAAGTTATGTTACTAAAGTTTGCGTTCTCGGCGAGGGTTTGGAGTTTGCCGTTGGAGAAGTTAAAGGTCCGGTTTATCTTTTCGCCGACTGATTCGAAAATCTTTGCCCAGCGGGTGTAGATGCTACCTTGGTCAGTAGATGAGTTTGAGGAGGGTAGGAGGGATGTACTGCTCGTCGTCGACTTTTACGTCAGGGTTTTGAGAATACATCTGTAGATCAGGCTCTATGTGCTGGAACCAACCACCCGGTTTGAGAAACTTGTATACCTGACCATAGAATTTATCCCAGTCATCAATCGTACCCTGTAGATAACGGATGTGGATAAAGTCAAAGGATTCAGGTTCGAAAGTCCAGTCCATTGTTGCGTCGTCGATTTGGAACTCGACGTTTGGTGGGACGAAGTTTGGTTGGCTTGGAGTGATGTCTGTGGCTATCACTTTGGCGGAGGGGAATTCATCGCCCATGTTACTTGGAACGTTAGTAGTGGTTTGGGGAGGTTGGTTTGACTTACATGGCCCATATTCCTGATCCGGTCCCGACGTCTAGGATTTTCTATCATGTATGAGTATAGTTGGTGGGAGTGGGTTGAGAGTTGGTACCTGAGGATTCTCGCCGATGGGTGGAAGGAAGAGTTTATTGTCGAGCATCAATGTCAACCAATGGTGACTGAAGAGTTAGTGAATAACTTGCGTGGTTTAATAATGGTCAACATACATCAGATCGAGAGCCTCGAGCTGCTCTTCATCATTCGGTGCCCTATCTCGTCAGCAAGACCCTTGCTGTCGAAACATCAAGTCTTACCAATGCTTTCCATATTTAGGATTCGCATAAGATCTCCCTTGAAAATAATGATTCTCAAAGATACTCGACGTGATAGAAGCAGTGCTCTCAGTATCGCTGCCCCCAACAATCAGCACACACACCCAGCCCAAGCTCCCCTCAATACGTACCTCCCGGCACTGATATCAGACTCATGTCCAACATCCAAAGTCGGATCCTAGACACCGATCAGCACACTTCCATCTATGTACACTGAACAAACATACCGCTTCAATCTGAACGGTCATTGTAACGCAAACAATCAAAAAGACATGGAGGTTCTGGACAATGCGGGGTTGTTGGTCATCTTATGTATGTTGGCTGTTTCTTTGTTCTTGTGTCGTTGTGGCGCTGCGGGTGCATGAACTGGGAATAGCTTGACCACTGACAGCTGGCGGGGCTGACAAGGGCTTGATACGAGGTTTGTTGGTTTTGATGTTGATTGCTTTCTGCAAGATTGATTGAGATTATAGCTTGGCTTTCTACATGCAGGGCTTCTGCGCCATTTTGTGTATTGTTAGATGTCTTCTGGATGTTGTATACCGAATTTATACGGCTTCATCTTATCTTGTCTCTTTAGTGTTTCGCGGGGAGAACTACGCTAATGCGAGGACGGCAGAAGAATCCTTGTTTCGCGACGTCAAGACAGGATTTGCAACTTTTATATCTCTTATCATTGGTTCAAGATCAGAACATTGGGTAACCCCATCCTGTGAGTCGTCATAATTATTGTTATCGCCCTACTTGTCCCTTCTCTCGGGTTTCCAGTTTTTATTCCATTGGAAGCTATCTAAAGTCGTATAAAGTTATTCCAATAATTCCAGTCAAAATCCCCAACATTAAACTCCCATCCTTCAAGTCCACCAGCAGGGTCTGCTACAACGTCAGTACTAGCGTTCGCAACCCGTCTCTTCGCCCAGAGTAACTCTATACAAGAAGGAATAGCATCGGCCTCCGTCAACAGCTTCCGTCTCGTCTCCCAAGCCTCCAAGACTAGATTGCCCAAAGCAGTAAACAAGGGACTTTCCGCATCAATCAGCTCAGTATGATCGACGTATAGTTCATCCACAAGTTGCCACGCCAGAGCAATTCTTGGTCCTGTGTCACGTTTGCGGAGTT
The DNA here is from genome assembly GCA_013618405.1 of Fusarium hainanense. Taxonomy (NCBI): domain Eukaryota; kingdom Fungi; phylum Ascomycota; class Sordariomycetes; order Hypocreales; family Nectriaceae; genus Fusarium; species Fusarium hainanense. The sequence continues at coordinate 84,522 of JABFEW010000138.1, forward strand.
CGCTTATGAGATAGATGTATGCATCGATGTGATATGTTGAAGTAAGATGTGTAAACATCTGGGACGAAAATTTGCTCTTGAAGCCGACGTCGACGTATTGGATGAAAGAGAGGGCTGCATTGAACAGCAAGTCGCTTTCTTGACGCGTCATGTAAACGTCTTCACCATTCACTGCACGACCTCGTGGATGATGCAGCATAAACCGCATACGTGCAAGAGCCAAATTGGCCATGGCGAATGTCAAATCGTGAAAGGGAACACATCTATCCAGTTTAGACAGATATTTCTCCGTGTAGATGGCTTCCAACTCATTGACAACGTCATACCCAAGATTCGTCAGCGTCTTTCCCTTCCAGAAACCAGGTGTTAAACTCTCAAAGACCTTGGCTGCTCGCGGCGAAGACTTGACCCAGCTTGTAACTTCAAACTTCATAAGCACGCAGATCATCTCGGTGGGACCGTTATGCTGGGCAGGAGGTTCGAGCATGTCTGGATGCAAGTCTGCGTCGTTTATGTTGAACGGCAGTCTTATTTCTCCAAAGTCAGTTCTGGGTAGCTTGATTCCAGGCGTTGATATAGCGCGGACTCTGGAGTCGAGACCTTTTATCTGCCACCAGAGTCGTATCCGCATTTCTTTGTCGAAGAAGGATAGTTTGGTGTCTTGATCGGTTTTGTGAAGACCCATCATTTGTCCAGTTCGGACGGCAACTGCTGTGATGGTGCTGGATATCTCCGTCTCTGGGTTAGAAAAGACGAAAAGGACCATTGCTTGGAGGACTTCCAGTTCCTTGGTTGTCATAAAGTCAGCTTCCATGAGGGCTCGCAATGTTGCTGTTCGATAACGTGTAATCAGAAAACCTCTCTCCTGACCCAATGACGTGTGGCAATCTTGTGCTGATAGCGAAGTAACGGAGAGAGTGTACATAGAAAACATAAGTGCTGCGAGTGCTTTGTCGATGCCCGAGGGATTCCAGGTCGCTTCCAAGATGCGCTTTTGTAATGTTGGGACGTGGATGATTTTGATGAGTGGATTGACTGTTTCGACAAAAGTTTGCCAGAGGAAGTAGATGTGTTTTGGCTCCGGGTGTAGGTCACAGACGTTTTGCGAGATGGATAGGATGGAGCTAATTGGTGGTGTGGTATGGAAGAAAGAGTCGTCTTTATGACGAAGCATCATCATGGGAGGATATTTGAGCTGAACAGTCAGTCAGTCAGAGAAGACGGTAGGATATGAACAACCCACCTCTGGACAAAGAGTTGACCAAAGACATCTATGAATATTCATCAGCTTTTTATCCCATCAGCAGCACAAATCCTTTACTCACAATTCCGTTGGAGCATTTTCATCTTCATCCTTCTCGGTCTTGGCCTCCAACCCCGATGATTTCCAAACATTAGCAGCCTGCGTATAATCAACGCCATTCTTCCTCATCAACTCCTCATAAACCGCCAACTTCGCCAACAAATCCTCATCAGCAGCCCGTTTTCTCGGTTTAGGCGGCGCAGGAGCTTCATACGAGCATTGCGTCCCAGCTTTCTGACAATTCGAACAAGGATCTATCTTATCACATTTGACTTTTCGTCGTGCACAGATCGTGCACGCATGTTTTCGTATCTCAGACATGTTTGTTGAGCGAAAAAGAAGATGAAGGAGAAGGAGTTAAGGGGAGGGATATTCGGATCCTTCGGGGTTGGAATAGGTTTAGTCTCGGAAGGATCCTGCCGAACCAATGAGTTGAGAGGAATAAGTCCACTACGTAATTGGAATAGCTGACGATCAAACATGAAGGAGTAAGAATCGATGTAACGATGGATATACAAGGATTATTCATCATAATTGACCTTATGGACATTTTTTCCAAAAAGTTTGATGTGTTTAATCTTGGGATACGGATAATTGACTTGTCGTACGATAATGTGCTCTGGAATTACTCCGAGCCGAGGCATGGAATGGCGATTTGCGGGGCTTCGTAAATGTACTTATCATCTCGGTTCTGCTCACTATTCATTTCTCTGCACTCTTTCACTATGGCTGAACAAAATATTTCGCTGGAGGCTGCTACTCGGCGGTATAAAGAACCAATTTCTTGGTTTGCTGGTGTCAGATATGGCGTCGTTTATTATGCCTTGCATTACTTTATCGTCATTGCGAATAATGTTCTTGCCATCAAGGAACGGTTCATAACGTCCAAGAATGGACCTACTTTTATCAAGAGATACCCTTGTCGACCAAAACTTCCTCTCAGGTACGTATCTCATCCCGAGGTTGATGATTTGCTAATTATTATAGAATATTTCATCCAAAGAACTTTGACGCAAAAGCTGGGAAGAAACTCCCAACCATCCTCAATATTCATGGCGGCGGCTTTGTCGTAGGAAACCCTCGCGACGATGATTTGTTCAACTATACCTTCGCCAACATGCACTCCGTCATCGTTGTTGCATTGAACTATACCAAAGCCCCTCGTGCACGCTTTCCAACACCGACCTACGATTTAGAACAGCTTGTCCTGGCAGTTTTGTCCGATTCCTCTCTGCCCATCGATCACGACCGTGTTGCGCTTATGGGAGCATCCGCTGGTGGAAATCTTGCACTTTCTGTGTCGATTCTGCCTAGTATGAACGGTACTGGCGACGGTGTGAGGAGGATCAAGACGGTTATTCCGTTGTATCCTGTGGTGGATGTGTCTGTGACGCGAGACTTCAAGATACAGCACAGACAGTATAAGCCTGCGCTTGGAGGTTTCCGTGCGAATCCTGTCGATTACCTCTTGAGACTTTCACCTTTCTTTGATGCAGCTTACACCCTCGCTGGCCAAGACTTCCAAGATCCCATCCTGAGTCCGATCTACGCGTCAAAAGAGCAACTACCACCCAACATCTTCATGCTCGGCATCGAACTAGACATGCTCGCCAATGAAGTCTGGAGGATGATTTGCGGTCTTGCAGGCCATGAAGTCGGAGACCAGACTGTTGGTCGAAACCATGTTCATCCTTACGGGAAGCTTGTTCTTGATGATGAGAGGTTTTCGTTTGAGGTGAAGAAGGATGGCGGAAATTATAGATGGTTGTTGATTCCTGATCAGATTCATGGGTATGATCATTATAATTCTTTGGAGTTGCTGCATGGGGATAAGGAGCTGTCTAAGGATGCGGAGTTGAAGACTAGGGAGGCTCAGAAGGTTATTGGAAAGTGGTTGTTTGAGGGACCGTTTGCGTAGATATGCTATGAGACTATGTACTTGAGAACTTGACAACATATATATCTGCAATCTGAATGAGACTAGATCATCACAATACACCTTTGGGTCTTGCACCGTTTCTCGATTCGAGCTAAGGGAAATTGAAAGTAAAAGCCTTGTGGCTAATCGTCTTAACAACCCAAGTCTTTCCACCATCAGGCGAACTCAATCCAGAAGAGGTAGCCTGATTAAGACCAAGGGTTCTTCCGAACGTGGGATCGGCCCGGTCTAGAATGATGGTCGTGTCGAGATAATCTGCCTATGTTAGATCACCCCAGCATGTCATGAGATGGAGACTTACCATGAGCAGCCACGGTACCGACACAAGCGGCGTCTTGACATTCAACCGCCGTTCCCCAACCTTCGGCAAAACCAGATGCTGTCATTATTAGCTTTTACTGTCATCAGTGCTTGGGGTCAGGATGCTTACTGGTGGAAAGGGTTGAGACGACTCTGCCATCGAGGGCAACGCTCTGGTCATATTTCTTTGTCGCGTCATTGTAGACGTCTATAGACAAGTCAGTATACCTTCGCAAAATTCAAGCAGGAGTATTCTTACAATGGATCGTCATTTTAGCACCGGGACTAGCGGGAATCTTCCTCTCACCGCCTAACTGCGTGCCTTGTAGAGTCGAAGCAAAAGTACACCACTGTCCAGGCTGTCCACCGCATTCACTACCTTGATTAGCCAGGTCCTCATGACAGATCCAATCTACTTACCGCCTAGGATCCGCAAAGGAAACTGCTAAAGCCTGGATCAACGATCCAGCACTCGTACCCATACCGGGCCACAGAGCCAATCTATCCTTCTGGCCTGGAACCCGCGGAAGGACGAGTGTGGTCGTAGCTTCACGGATCCATGACTGTGTTGGGCCGAGGGAGAATGCTGGGCCAAAATGGACGTTCTTTTGAGCGGTTGATGTTGAGAGGAAGGAGAGTAGGCTTAAAGCTGTAGAAAGCTGCATCTTGGAGTCGTTTGCAGGATGCAGACTTGAAGATGTGAAGAGAGACGACAAACAGACAATCTTCACAAATGGCGGGCTGGTTTTATCTTGATGGCTCTATATTATTACCGCGATGTTTCTTATCTCGGAGGATTGGGGTTTTGTTCCACCTATCAAAGAAGTGAGGATGCATGAATGTTTCATTTCGTTGTGGACCTTCCTTGCTGGGTGATTCCGGCTTGCCGATTAACCTTGTTACTGTAACATCGTGCTGTCGACAAGCCACTTTGAGAAACATGGCCGGGATTCAATGCACCTCGATCACGGCTATTACCAGCATCGTTTGTTGGATAAAAATCAAGTTGTGTCTTTATTAAATACAGTCCTTAAACCAGGTCTATCAACCAGCACGCCTCGCTAACTAAAAGCACAAAGCAAACTATGATTGCAAACTCGAGAGAGATTCCCCCCACCAAAGATACCATCGCAAGTGCCATCATAGATCAAAAGACCTTGGTCTCGGTTGGGGCCCAAGGAACAGTCCCAGCAATTCTCTCCGGCCCATCAATGCACGTCAACCTCGGCGCCTGAGCCATCTTGGGCGCACTCGAGCCAAGAATGTAATTCTGGACCATCTGAAGCCCCACGACGTACTTGTCGATGAACTTGAAAACGCCAGACTGCCATGTCGCGGTGGCGGTGGCATTGCCTGACTTTTGGCAAGCTTCCGTCACAGTCGCCATGCGCGAATCTTGGTAGGTCTGGAAAGCAGCGGCGAGCTGCTCGTGCGTGGGCGAAGGTGTCTGCTGGCGAAGGCCGTAGAGCTGGTTGACGAGCGCGACAACGTCGATTATGCCGTTGTTGCAGCCTGCGCCGAGATTGGGAGTGAACTTGTGCGCTGAGTCGCCTGCGAGAACAACGCGGCCGCCCCAGTTCCAGTTCTTGACCACTCCTTCCTCGAGACTAACGAGACCGGATTGGGTGCGCGCGCTGAAAGCTTCCTTCAAGGTGAGTTTGCCGCCTGGCGTGAGAGGGATGTGACCCCATCGCTCAACCAGCGCAACTTGGTCGGCTTCGGTATATCGTACACGATCTCGTGTAGGTGTGTCCACCTTCTCGTAAAGAGCCATGACAGTTGAGTCCTTTCCAGAAAAGAGCTGTGTCGCAGCGCCAGGTCCATGGGTCTCGCAAGTGACTCCCTCGTCAATCTCGGCAAACTTTGTCGGAAAACGTAGCCAGAGACCTTGGAAGGTGGTCAGGAAAGGCTTCTCCTCGTTCGCGCTTGCGGAATCATCCTTGAGAGCGAGCTCACGCATCTTCTCGCGGACGAAGCTGTGTGCGCCGTCTGTTCCAATGACGATGGAGCCCTCGTAGGATGTTCCATCGTTGCACGAGACTTGAACGCCTTCTTCGGTAGAGACGATGTCGGATACTTTCTTGTTGGAAAAGATGTTTGCCTTTGTGGAAGAGGGTAGTGATTCGTAGAGAACCTCGGTGAGGTCGTGGCGACTGATGACACGGGGGTACGTTCCCAGACTAGAAAACATTAGCAGCGCCCAACACAACGCACTGACGAGACTTACAGTTTTTTAAAGAGGATAAACCAGTACGCATCGCCGATATCGCGGCCCTCATGATCCTGTCTCTTGATGAGACTAAGCGATGAACTGACTTCCTCAAGGGCAGATCCGAGGCCGAGTTGGTTAAGTGCACGAAGGCCTGTGGGATTCAAGACGAGATTTGAACCGGCGTCGATGACGGGACTGGAGCGGCGTTCGAGAAGAACAAAGTCGATGTTGGCGCGTGAAAGGGCGTGAGCGGCTGTGAGGCCAACTGGGCCGCCTCCGACGACGATGACCTTGAAGCCTTGGGTAGGCATGATGAAGCAGGAGTAGAATAAAAGATAATGTCGTTGTAGCGATAACAATGCCGTTGGATGGTAAGAATGCTATTGTATCGATTTTGGAGGTGAGGATGAAGAGGAGGGATGCTTGGTGGTTATATAGTCATTTCAAGACGGTGATTAAATGTTATTTTTCGCTTTCGCATTGCATTTCTGGTTTCCTCCCTACGGAGTTTCTGCCTCCCTGTAGTGATTCTGCGCTAGCGTTAGTTGGTGGGTACCTAGTCTAGTGTCTTTTCGCACTCGCATCAGCTGGGAATGTCCCGAACCGATTAGGTCATGATCCTTCACTCACTTCACGATCAAGGAACATTGACATCGCATCCGCACTGATTATTACATCTTGAACAACCACAATTATTTTAACCGTTAATTGAGGACTGGGAAGTGATGATTGACGACGATCAGCGACGCACAGTCATGGAGATCTCCACTGAACGCAATGCGATTAAAGTACTCTTTTCGCCGACGGACTTTATGTTTAAAGGGTTCCAAGCTTCGATGCTACACAATTCCTAATGGCCGATCGGAAAGTATGATTGGCTAGATGGCCAGGCTTGGCTCTTGGTACCAAGATCTATCTCCGGCGGGCTATATCGCTGGCTCGGCTTGATTCGATCTGGATTCAGTGTAAGGGGTCCATCTCTTTCTCCAGGTCTGCCAGATTCAAATGAAGAACTGCCGGTAATAACTCTGACTCTGTAGAGTACAATTAGGTAGAGTGGGAGGGTTTCCGAGATTCGATGTGAGACGGCGTATGGTTGACGAGACAAGAGTTGTTTGTCAGCCGGGGAACACAAAGTCGGGCAACACAAAGTCGTACTTGAAAATCACTGGATCGTGTGTAGCTGCTTTAATCCACTCCTTCATGCATTTTCTTGACAGCGGAGTCCAGTTGTTTAAAGGTAGCATAAGAGCATCCTGCCTTTTTGTCGGTCTATGTTTGTCACCGTCAAGCAGCGTTGTTAACTGGCAAACACTTTTATTTACTTTGTCTGTTTACCACTTACGTGACTGCGTGTTGCTTAACTCTCTCGCATAAAACCTTCTTTCACCCCAGGATCAACATCCCCATCCTCATCTCTACATCTTCATCTTCATCTTCATCTTCATCTTCACAATCTCCGCACTCCGCACTGTCGACACTCTCAACATGGCCAACGCGTCCACGGCGGAGGCTATCAGGGGTTCGTCCTCCTCCCATCCTTATCACATGAATTAACATCCACAGTCTTGACGGACGCCTACGAGCGCGAGATCACGTGGCACTACGTCGCCAAGGAGGAGCGAATCGTCATCTTCGAGGTCAAGTATACCTCCTCTGCCGGCCAGCAAACTGTCTTGCTTTCTGAGAAGAATGTGCAAGGTATCGATGAACCCCTCGTGTTGAACTACTGGGCCAAAAAGTCTGGCCAGCCTAATGCCGGCGGTCTTGGCAGAGATACCGTTACCGGCCTTCGCAACGATAGTGTTTTCAAGATTTTGAAAGAGTGGAAGGAATTTTGGCTCGTTCAGTGGGTCGGATACCCGACTCATGGGGTGGGCACGACTGTTGTGAAAAAGGACGTTGTCGCGCGGAAATGTCCCGAGGCTATTGTGGAGTGGCGTAACAGTCTGAGCCGTGAGGAGGTAAGTCGAATTCCCGGTGCACCTTTGAACTTTGTTCATTGACCATCTCTGGCGGGCTCAAGCTAACTTGCGCAGTTGTTCAAGGTTCAGGACTACGACGTGGGTATCGACCTCCGCAAGGGAATCCCACGTTGGGTTCTTGGACTACCTAAAATCGACAAAGACGACCTCACTGAGGAGGAAAAGGGACGGCTGGAAATCTTGTAGGGGGCTGGTTGAGAGGGATTAGACATTGTGGTCGCGATAGTCCGACACGCAATCCGGCGAAAAAGCCCAGGGAAAAACAAAAGGTTCGAGGAGGCTTTCACTTGTTGAGCTGACAGGAGAGTCAGGCATGGGCTCAGATGATAAGATCTTGGAATGAGCAATAAAATGGACTTTGAATAACTACTTCTTACCAATATGATCCACTGATTAATGTTATCAAGCAACGTTGTGCCTCGGTGATGAACAGACGTTGAATGAAGATATCGCCAAGCCATCATAACGCTGTACTTAAGGAGTCTCGCATATTGCAGACCAAGAATAGAGGTCATTTTAAACGCTCATCCTTTCACATACGACCATACCTACCAGAAAATACGGGATCCCGTCCGCTCTCCCATAGTCAAGCTGGTAAGGGGCGGATTAGTAGTTGGGTCGGTGACGACCAGCGAATCCCCGCTGTTGTATGTTTTTGCCATTTCTAGGTCCTGGCTTGGCATCTTTTTGCTTGGCACCACGGCTTTCTCATTGATGCATTTCTATTATTTCGCTTTTGAACTTTCTACCCTACCGTCTCATCACTCAGGATCCTCATCCAACAATCCCGCAACCCTCTCCAACGCCTCCTTCTGCACCTCCTCAACCGTCTGATCAACACTGACAGTTATAACATCAGTCTCATCGCTCCCTGGTCGCTCCAATGCCTCAAATTGACTATGCACCAGCGCCGGTCCAGCAAAATGTCCCTTCCTCGCCGCAGCTCTCTTGGTAAGGACTTCCTCCGGCGCGTCAAGATGCAAAAAGTGCACGCGCAGATCGCCCGCCTTTTCGGATCCTTCGCGAAGAAGATCTCGGTATTGGCGCTTCAGGGCGGAGCATGTGACGACGAGATGTTCTGTGCCTGGGCCTTTGGGGTGATGCAATGCGTGCTCGTGAAGCGCTTCCAGCCAACCTTTCCGGTCTGCGTCGGTGAGGCCTTCGCCGCGGCTCATTTTGTCGACATTTGATTTGGGGTGAAACTTTCGAAAGGTCAGTATATGTGTGTTCTTGGACAAGATTTGCCGAAACCGTACGTCATCGCCCTCTACAAACTTGAGATCCAGTTCATCCGCCAGATACTTAGCGACAGAAGTCTTGCCAGAAGCCGTAGGACCCGACACGAAAAGAATCCATCGGTGGCCGCTTGGTACTGGCTTGGCAGCTGGGTTTGTTAAATCGTCGGACATTTTTGGTTATTTGTTTTTGGATGAAGAATAATGATCTTTTACCGTTGATGATTCCCACGTTTTTGGCGTTGCGGCTCAGCCGGTTTAACATTTTGCATGCTTGACGTCATAATGAGTCGCCAGCTTTTGCAACAATGGCATCAGGTGAATTACCTATCTTCAGCCAAGCATTCTATGGCATTCTGATCAATTCCCATAGAAGATATGCGATCGAGATCTGACTGGTCGATTGGGTTACAAGAGTGTCGTTCTTCAGTCTCACATAGCCCAAATAACGTAGTAAAATTCGAATCAGAGGTGCCTCAACGTAACCACGTTATTTCGTCCATTGATGCCCTCAGCACCTAACCCTTCAACTACTAACGATAACTTATCTCGAGCCCAGTTTCATAGCATCATAATTAATTCCCACGATATTCATGCGATCGAGATCTCATTAACTTATCCAGATACCCGAAGCTTTGGCGATCTTTGCTTACGAAAAGGTTTAGGGTAGGATGAGAAGCAAAGCTGGATGATCGACACGTTTGCATCTACGGAAAATGTCTGAGCTGGGAAGAATGGATCGCATATGACCATCTCCATACGTGCATGTTTCACTTTTAATTGCCTGCAGTTGAAGTGTTTTCCGAGATAGCCGGGTGATATCTCACTTGTTGACCAGTCCCATACTCGCATTTTGAATGACTGCACACACAGCATTGTCACAGAACAACTGCAACGACGGACAATGAACACGATATAAAACACTGTTACGCGTCATGTCTAATTATTTCCTTGACTTCTTTGTCAAATGATTTGCAGGATACTGCTTTGTTCTTCCATATCATCGTCAATCTTCCGCAGAAATTTTACCACCCAACCTCCAAAGCCATCGCGGTTTCAAGTTGCATCACACTACCAATCAATATTCCTTGACATCTATCTCAAACAATTAACAAACTGTCATCAACGCGTCTCGTTTATCTTGGGTAGAAAAAGGGGGTATCCCGGCCCAAAGGGACGAACGAGCGCGGTGGAGCACGTGAAATCGGCCCATTTACTCAACAGATGGACACAAAAACTACCCAAATGGTCTAGATCTTGAAAGCATTGGTAATCACAAAGAAGAGATATCGAAGCGAAGCAGTGCTTCTCCCCACAGTCTGTGCAAGAACAGTTGCTTACTCGGTAAGACTGCATGCATGTCTTGGGCCGCCGATAATTAGACGAGTGGACAACTCTGTGCATGGAGTCTTAGCTGTATCAGCCTTATGGTCAGTGTGCAGGCAGTATTTACGAGCTTAAGCTTCGGATTTCACACCGGTCAAGGAAATAACTCGGTGTTGATGCATCGTGATTGACTTTTCATTCCAGGAGGGAAATGAACTTGCCAAAGCCGACGCGTAGCGAACACACTCACTCTTCTACCAACCGAACAGAGAAAAAAGAATGCTGATCTTTTTTTTTTCCCACGTGCAGCGCTTTCGACGTCGTGCCCTTGCATGAATGACGACGATAAAAATTCCCATTGCAGTTACTCACGGCATCGTCCCGAAGGAATGATTATTTGTTTGACCAATGGTAATTAAATCCAGGCCTTCTAGAAGGAAAAGGTGCATTGCATTACTAGCGCGGTTGATGGAAAATTTGATGTGCTAGTGGTATGTAGAGGTACAGTGTGAGTGAGTGTGGCAGTGAGGTGAACGTGTACCGCGGACCCGAAGTTGCAGTGGCGCGTGCGCAGCGCACCGGTATGACCGACCATTATCAGGCGATGGATTGAGTGAAATATACTTGTCTTGGCAGGTCATTAACACTTTCTCCTGATAATGAGTGATATCTGTTGGGTAGGTCGGGTCGGAGACAAAAGAAATTGGAGTAACCGGCACCGTACCGCCGCTGGCTTTCTTCGGGTGAGGCAGATCCTTTTAGCTTGCAACCTTTTATCCCTTTCTTATTTACAAGCTTAATCTGGACACGGTTAGTAACATCAGATAATCAGGTTTTTTAAACCGTCATCATGTTTAACGGCGGCAAGAGAAGACATGTCACAAGAGCAGATGATCATCGCAGGTTTATAGTATGGAGACCGAACATCTTCCCCACGGGGACTGTCTTTATCGCCAAGAAAAACATGTGGTCAACGTTATTATGTTTCGCGAGGTTTCTTTTACGTACATTTTGTCAGTGAGACATGGAGGGCGCCGTTGGGTCTAGATGTGAGCGTGCGCGGTGATTTCCACTTCGTTTATGTACTCCACCAGCAAGGAAGACAGAACATGGGATTGAACATGTGGTGGAAGCTGAGATGTTCAAAGCTTTTTGTGGATGAGTTTCAAGGATGAAGGGAGATAAAGATGATGTGAGTTTATGTCTAGAGATAACATGTTGATCTTGATGATAGTGATAGTGATAATCCTTCTTCTCTGCAATCATTATCAGAATCATCATAGACTCGGGCCGACCGTAGACGCAAGTGGAGACGGCGACAAGTGCCGTTCCTCTCCCATGTTCACTTCCCCCTCCTCCGAGCCGAGAGCGCGCACTCCAAGAGCGGATATGGCGTCAAGTTTGGAGAAAAATACATGCACAGTACAATTTCTCCGCACTCCAAAAGTTGGGGAAAAGTCATCAGACTTACCAACTCTCCAGATTCTCGTCAACATGACACGACTCCCCATGTTGATTTTACGTACAAAAAACTACAACGTCTCCGGGGCCCCGAGATTTCATGTTCCCAGGAATGATTCCTCCAGAGAAATGGATTCGGGGCAAGTTTAAACTAGATTACTAGACTCTAGTACGACCCAGAGAGTTGGAGAGTCTGGATGTTCGCTTTTTGGAGCGAGGATAGCCGCCAGCTGAGTTGGAGAAGATCCGCCGAGGGGATCCCTCTAGACTGTAACCGGACTAGATGTACTACCCTTTCTGGTTAAGGCGCGACAAACTCTGCAGGAAAAATTTGATTGCATCCGGCATTCGACGGCTCAGCTTTTTACGACACTACCAACACAACGGGCGATAAGACTCCATTTTTCGTCAAGGGCAGCCCGTGTAAGATAAGCTACGAACTCGGCCCGCCGAGCATTCAATGCAGTGCAGTGAGTGAGTCTTTCCCCCCATGGGGCCTATCTCTGGTAACTGCTCCACCAGAGATCCATAAACGGAGATGCGAGTCAGTTTGGGGTATGGGGGCAAAGCGATCGTCAAACCAAACTCTTTTACGTACGGTAGTATTCAATCACTGGGAAAACCGAAGACTAATGGGCTAGACTACCCCAGATGCTAATGGGCTAGACTCTTTGTTGTTTACGTATATATGTATAACCATCCCCCCAGGAATGAATGTCTTCTTTCCCCAGTCATCATCATCTTTATTCTCTATACAATCATGAGCCACTACGACTCGGAGAACCAGGCCCCTGAGCCTACCAAGCACCATGGCGAGGAAGCCGGTGTTACCAACGATGCTGTCTTTGGTACCATCACAGAAGACGGTCCCAACTACCGTAACGTATGTTCACCACAACACCACAACACCACTAGAGTGTCAACTAACATGCCCAGGTTGGCTGGCTCGGAACATCAGTCCTCATGATGAAGTCCCAAATCGGTCTCGGAGTCCTATCCATCCCCGCCTCCTTCGACGCCCTCGGTCTCATCCCCGGTATCATCTGCATGCTTACCATCGCCGTCATCACCACCTGGTCCGACTACGTCGTCGGCAAGTTCAAGCAGCGCCACCCTGAAGTCTACGGTATCGACGACGCCGCTGGTCTTGTCTTTGGACGTTTCGGAAAGGAGTTTTATGGTGTCTCTTACATGCTTCTCACCATCTGTATCGCCGGTTCTGCTATGCTCGGTCTCTCGATTGCTCTCAACTCTCTGTCTGAGCATGGAACTTGCACTGCTGTCTTCGTCGCTGTTGCCATGGTCGTTGCCTTCCTGACTGCTTCCATCCGAACTCTCGACCGTGTTTCTTGGCTCGCTTGGGTCGGTCTCGTCACCCTGATCACCTCCATCTTCATCGTCACCGTCGCCGTCGGTATCCAGGACCGCCCTGACCTCGCTCCTCAAGATGGTGTCTGGGTTTCCGACTACAAGCTCTTCAACACTCCTACCTTCGCCCAGGCCATGTCTGCTATCTCTGCTTTCATCTTCGCTTACTGCGGAACTCCCGTCTTCTTCCCCATTGCTGCTGAGATGCGCGAGCCCAAGCACTACAAGAAGGCTCTTATCCTTTGCCAGACTGTCGTTACCATCGTCTACGTTGTTGTCGGCATTATTGTCTACTACTACTGCGGTACCTACGTCGCTTCTCCCGCTCTTGGATCCGCTGGCAAGGTCATCAAGAAGATCAGCTACGGTATTGCTCTTCCCGGTCTGGTTGTCTCTGCCACTCTCTACACTCACGTAAGTTGAACCATCACAATCCCACCATCAAACAATGTCTAACAAATCACAATAGGTCCCCGCCAAGTACTTCTTCGTCCGTCTTCTCCGTGGCTCCAAGCACCTTTCCTCCAACTCCTTCACCCACTGGGCCGTCTGGCTCAGCTGCACTTTCGGCATGGCCCTCATCGCCTATGTCATCGCCAGTGGCATTCCCGTCTTCGGCGGTCTCGTCTCTCTTGTTGGTGCCCTTCTCGGAACCCTGCAGTGCATGCAGCTCTTCGGTGCTCTCTGGCTTTACGACAACTGGACCAAGGACAAGTCTCAGCGCACCACCCGCTGGTCCATGATGGTTGGCTGGTGTGGTTTCGTCATCCTTCTCGGTACCTTCCTCATGATTGGAGGTACCTACGGATCCATCAAGGAAATTATCGACTCTTACGCTGTCAGCGGTGGATCTGCTGCTTGGTCTTGCGCCGATAACTCCAACTCTTCTTAAGGAGTTTATAGAGGAAGATGTATAGATGATAGATGTTTATATGTTAGATTTAGAAATGTTTAATGCAAGCGTTGCTATGTTCAAATCAAATGCAAGTCCCACTATCATCCGCCGTTAATTACCACATTGAAGTCGATCTCTGCTTGATCGAGATATCCCAGAAAGCCACCACTCACAGCTTCGACTCAGTGACATCCCCATTACCGTGAAGATCCCTTTCAATCCTCTCAAACACGCCTGGCCCCTGCTTCCCCAGACCTGTCCCCACCGCAACAGCATAAGCCCCAACCGTTCTCATCCTCCGCCACCCGTCTCCATCGCGGACTCCACCAACACCAATGATCTGTACATGACTCAATTCAGGTACCTGGTCAAGCATTCTTCGTAAAGTGTCCACATTTCCCAGGGCGAGAGGATGCAGAGATGGTCCGCCCATACCACCTATGCCTGAACCAGGCAGTTGGGAACTTCCGTCATTCTGAAGAATTAGACATGAGCCGAGAGTGTTTGTGGCGGTGATGAAGCTGATTGAGGACGCTGCCTTCTGCAATGTTTGAATCACGGTCACAAACTGTCCGTGGTGTGTATACGGTGGAGTTTTAATTCCGATTGGGAGAGTAGGGCGTTGCGGCAACAGACCAAGATACCTTTCGAGAGCAGCGCCATCGTAAGCTGGCGGTGGCGCACCAGGAATGTTGGGACAGCTCAAGTTGACTTCCATAGCCAAAGGAAAAGGAACGTCTCGAGAAGCATTCTCAATCCGCCTGTAGCTCTCTTGGATATCCTCCGGCGATCCAGTAACGCTAATAATGAACGTCTTTTTCAAATTCGGAAGTCGACGAGCAATCTCATTCAACATGTCGAGATACCCATCGAGAGGGATTGGACTGTAACCCAACGTGTTCAAGCTGCCCGTAGAGTACGATTTTCGGGTCTTCTCAGATGTATCATCGTCAAACCCCAAATTGCCCCTAGCCTCTACCGTCGGATCCTTCGGCGGTGTTTGATCCGAAGACGTGCCTTTATCTGGATCCATCGAAGCAGGATTGAAGAACAGGTATTGATGCTGATGGTGTTGATGGTTGAAGCCATTGATAAGAGATGTGCGGGTCGTGATAGCGCCCGTCGATGGGGATAGCGCGATTCCCATGAGATCTTTGAGATCGGTGGCCCATGGTGTCGCTGAGTTGAGCAGAGGGGGATTGATGAATAATTGGGGCGGCGGCATTGTTACACGTTATGATGATTGATGAAAATTGATAAGAATTGATGAGAATTGATGATATGTCCTGAATTGAAGATGAAAAAGGAGGGGCTGGAGATTTGGGGCGGTAAGAAATGGATGAGTCAGCACGAGGTCTGTGCGAGACGAGCTTCAATATTGATCATCGTTTCTATGATCGTCTGTAAAGCACTTGAATACATGAAAGTTCGAGATATCCTACCTGGTCAAAAAAGCTCGAGGGTTTGCGATGTGAGTACGAATGCGATTGGAACATTTGTCCTTGGCATGTCAGTAAACTCCTAGTCCGCAGGACCAATATTGCACAGCCTCATCCATTGCGCAACTTCACGCGAATGTGGTGATACGATAGGGTGAAACATTCGTTTAATAATAAAGCAAAAGCGTTGTTTTATCAAAGATGAGCTCATCTCAAAAAATAGATTCTGAGTTACTCACAACTGTTCTTTCTTTGTCTTTCGAGTTTCCATAACATGGAACACCAAACAATGAACCATTGCATACTTCCAGTCGCATTATCAGTCGTCGATAATGATATCAAGATTATAACCATTAGTCTTGTCTTGAACGTTCTACTAGTCGGTCTTGATGTGGCACAAAACTGGGCTTCGACGTCGACTTCTCTTACAACAGATGAGATGCAGACCGTCAACAACATAGTCACCGATGTCATCACTCTCTTAGCCATGCTTCTCACGAAATATCTACACCGGAACGACGCTCATTCCTGAAAAGTTATAGTGTTGGAGGGCGTAAGTCTTCTGTCTGTCGCGACGTCTCGAGTAGGGTTGGGCTTGCATATGGTTTGTGAATGCCTCATGAGTATCAAATTCCGGCAAAGCAGAGAGTCTTCTCTGATTAGTAGCATGTGGTTAGCTAGAATCACAGTCTTTGTAAAGGAAAGTATGTACAGGAAATGTAAGTATGCTATCAAAAACAGTCAAGAAGAAAGCTAATTAATCTCTTGAACAGCTGTGAGAGTTGGTAAAACATCCGAGTCAGCGCTGTTGATATCTACTCTGATGCTGTACCGCGTTGACGCGATCATCGGGTTAATTGCTGTTGCAAGGAGCTTAGCAAGGGACATTACATGGCTAAGGGTTGCCGAATTGGCTGAGGCATTGTTGCTTCTGCAGTCAGGAATTGTTGGCGTTGTTTCGGCATGTGCATCACTACATGACAATATAAGCAAGCTACGAATTGGTGACTGAGTGTAAGAGTTTGGACTTTACAGCAGCGGATGGAGGTGGAAGGACAAAATGGCCTATCATGAATCGCTAATCTAGATGTCTATGTCTACTGCAATAGCTTCTTGACCCTCTTGCCAAATCTAAAGTTGACAGGGCTTTCACTTCCCACAAACACAAAACTATCATAAAGCGCACATCCAAGCACAGAACCTATCAGCGTCGCAGCCCAAGGTCCGTAAAACCACCACCCACTATGGAATACGTTTTCCTGTCGATATCCAACAGCATACGCAATAACACGCGGTCCAAAGTCAGACGCAGGGTTCAGAGCAGAACCAATGTTGTATCCCAGAGTGAACTTGAGCGTAGTGACAAGGAAACCAAGGACTAAAGCGTGCATTCCAGCGCCTGGTGGATTGTTCTGATCATCTCCCAGAGCAAAGACTGCGATCATCATGATTGCGCTGCCGACGACTTGATTGAAGAATGCGGATTTTAGAGAAACCCATTCTCGGGGTGTGGAGAAGAATGTCATGGACATTCCTGTCATGTCAGGATCGACGTAATTAATTGAGTCCGCATACATCGCGTAGGCTAACGCTCCAGCGACAATGCTTGCGACGAATTGGGCGATTATGTAGATACCACATTGCTTCCAGGGAAAGCCGCGGAAGATAGACAGTGAAAGAGAAATAGCTGGGTTCATGTGTGCTCCAGAAACACCACCGCCGAGGTAGATGCCGAACATCCAGGCAAAACCCCATGCCCAGCATGATGTCTCGTATGTGCCGTAGGACTGTGATTGTTTGGCGGATAAGTTGACTGATAGAGTGCCTGTGAGACCGAGAAAGATGGCTACGGCTGTTGCGAGGAACTCGGCGAGTGGTTCGGGATGTCTGGCTCGTATTCTTGCCCACCAGTTTCTCATCTCATCGGGATCTGACTCACCCGATTCCACACAAGGCTTTTCTTGGTGCCCTAATGGCTCGCCATCGACTTTGTGCTCAGGTTGAGAGGTATTACGATCTTGTCTCGATTCAACTCTTGAAGCAGGGTCGCGATACCCAGGTGTAGCGTTCGCTTCACTGGGAAGGTAGTCAAATATCGGCTGACCCGCATCATTTCGTTTGTCGTTATGTGCAACGCCAGCTGCTGTCGTTCGACTCTGCTGTCGTTGCATATCTCGCGACTGGAGACTACTTTGCGTTTGCACCCGGTAAGGTTGACCAGAAGTAGTCCGGGAAGTATATCCAGGATGGGGTTCATTCGCAGACTCCTCCTTCACAACCGCCATCTCCTCATCAACCTTCCCATCAGGCTTAATCGGCTTCAACACCTTGCGCCTCACCTTATGAGGAAGTGGCTTTCCAAGACTGAAAATAGGTTTTTTATCCTGCTCTCCAAACCAAGGATTCTCCTCGTAGTAACCTTCTTCCGCGGGCGCATAATGATGGTGATGTGAGGAATGTTGCGGTGCAGTGGGACGAGATGCTGTACCTTCACTAGACATTCTTGAAAAACCTCTGTTGGAAGTAGCTGGTCGTCGACTCAAGCGCGACGAGAACCTTGAAGGTAATCCATGGAGAACACGATGTCTGGAATTTGTTGATTTTGACCGGTCTGTGCCTTCTCGGTCCGAGATAGTGCTGGGAATACGATTTGCGACATTGCCGAGATGGACCTGGCCTGGTGTTGAAGGAGTAGTTGGTTTCGAAAAGTAATCGTGACTTTGTTCTTGAGGCCTAGACATATTGAATCTGTTTCGATACAAAACAGTGATACTTTTACAATGTCCCTTGGAAAAACAGTTTTATAAGTCTTGCTTTCAGGCGTCACCCTTATCACCATGACGTTAACTCCTCTCCACAAAACTGGTATCGCCCGGAGGTTTCTCTCCCCTTGGTGGACTACGGAACCACAGTTACAAGGTTTAGCGCGACTAAATCTCTGACAGTGGAACCGCCACCTGCCAGATGACAGTAAAACGGGCCGCGATCGAAAGGATTCGCCTTTTAAAGGATGTGATATTCATCGAGCCTACTTTTTCAGGAAAATTATCGCCCAAAGTAGTACCTGAATGACTCTTATTTGGGTGAGAACCAGAGTTTTCACCCATGTTTTGCTTTTGCTGCCCGGGCTATTAGCTCCTGAGCTGAACAAACTCCCCGAATGTTACGTGGGTATCAATGACACAGTGGACCCAGATCTTGGCTGTCTAGAAATTTCTTGCTTGAGCTTTGATATTCTTTTATTATTGGTAGTTTCCCGATGATGGGGATTACGGTAATTGAAGGGGAATGCCGAAGCTTGTTCAACGGGACATCTGCCAGGAACGCTTGCGGATATACGGTAGTATGTATGACGCAAACGACAAGGGTCTACGGTTGACATGTAATTAATCCTTGAGATGAATTCGTAACCATATAATATCTTGACCTGGGTATCAAATGTTGTGGACTTGATGTCGTGGATGGGTATATAGGATCTGGCGGAATGTGGGCAATGGTGATATCCAGCCCTTATTTCATCCCTGTGGACAACGTCATGAGCTTTGATGAGGGCCAAGGTACCGGAACAATGATTCCTTGTCTCATGACGCAAAAGAAGCAATGATAGATGTTAAGTCCGGAGGTTTAATCCGGCAAGTTCATTCAGCGGGTCTGGGAATATTTCTGGGTTGCTTTGCTTTTGACAAAATATTTGTGGGTGCTTTTCAATAACAGCGATGAAGTGGTAGGCTGGGAGTCTAGTGTATAAAAAGGTCCAAAGATAGGGCTATGCCCATATTAAAGCTGACCAAAGGCGAGTAGGGTGGCTCTTGAAGGTCACCGTTGTTAAGCTCCCATCCATTGACATTCCCCGCGACCCTGCCAATGTTCAATGCTAGTTGAACATTGGTGTAAATATCACGATTAGATTGTGATAAAAACGAAGGGTCTGATCCCGTCTGTCCGGTCTAACTATACGGCTACTGCGACTTCCGAACACTAGTGGAGGATATCTTCCGCTCGATCTGGTGAACAATTTTGGTGGGGTTCAACATCTACCCTATGACGGATATTGTATCATACTGTTCTAATGCATATCTTATCGACTGAAGTTGTTTGACAGTTGGGTATCGCCATCTCCAAAATTCTGTTAGTAATTTAATCGATTTGTTGCTGAAGCTTTTGTTGTTCTTGAAAGGTTACTAACGCTGCTATGAAGAGTATCGTTTAACTCCGAAATCACATTTTGGGACGTATTCCGCACTTACCATTCCTGCATTGTAACAACCGATGACATAAGCTTATATCTCTGGAGAGAGCCTATTCACGGCAGTCATGCTCACCTGCAGGAGGGTGACATCTGTCAGCGGATATTACAGCCTAACCCTGCTTACGAGAGGATGAGAAATGATGGCCCGGACGAATAGAAACTGGTTTGATTCGACCGAAATTCGGTTCACGTCAAATTGACTTACCAGATTGTGAGAAGGTATTAGCAATAAAAGTACTCAAAGCGAACAGACAACAACTTATATCCAAGATCGTTGAAACGCTGTAGACTGGAGCATATATAGAAATATCGGTGGTAGGTTCCCAGCATCTTGAACTGCATGAATCCCATCACTACGACATCCCCAAGTCTTAAACACGTAAGACCGTACGCCTTCGACTATTTAGAAAACGACCACTCAGACAGTAAAACTACAATGCCTACAGAGCAGACATTCCAACGCCATAAAATTCACTCAGGTCGTAACACCGTTGCAAACACCATCATAGACTGTCACAGCACCCGTGCCTTTTGCACTGGTCAGAAAGTCCCCATGAACATTATCGAAGAATGTTTTAGTATCGCTCAGCATGCGCCTTCTCCAACAAATATTCTACCATGGAGGGTTATGTTGACGTCTGGTGCACAGCTGAAACGTCTCTCTGCTTCTTTTGTAGACGCTTTTGAGGATGGGAAGAACTTAAAATCGATGCGTTGCCTGAGTCATATACTCGTTATCGCCCTGAACTGGGTCACCACGTATACGGCCCGAACGGTTACAACATCCCTCGTGGAGACAAAGAGGCTATGAAGAGGACTCTGATCGACAATTTCAATTTTTACAACGCCCCAATAGTCGCGGTTATATACATTGACAAAGAGCTCAACAAGGGCGATGTACTATCTGTTGTAATTTACCTACAGACCCTTTGCTGTTGACTGAGAAGGGTTTGGGAACTCAAGTTTCAGCTGCTCCGACTGGATATCCGGACATTGTTAGACAAGAGTTGGGTATTGATGAAAATCTGGATATCTTGTGCACGGTGGGAATTGGATTTGAGAATAAGTCTCAGCATATCAATTTGTTGAAGATGCCGAGGAATGATTGGAAGGAGAATGTTAGGATTCTTCTTGATTAAGAACATTTACTTCCGTGGGTATTAGTTCATATTCTGTAATCGGTCTTCGCATTGTTGTTTCTGTCATTTTGATCTCCAACCTCCAATTATGGAGGAGATAAACAACCCGAAGGATTGATCACCGTGTGAGAATTGAGGTTGAACCTTCGATTTAGTGCTGACGTCAGTGTGTTCCATCAGGGCTTGAATGTCATGCTGCGCCACCTCATCTTCATGCTCATCCTTAATCTCACCTTCATTCTGCTTGTCGCAAAACTTCATCAACACTCATAATACGCCATGAGCAATTCTTATGAGATTCCCCAAGGCCGGGAGTACGCCAACGAGAATGTCAACGACGATCCCCCAAGCGCAAGTGCGCTAAAGGCTGCCGACGCGATTGAGGTCTTTGATGAAGAGGGCAAGAAACATGCCTTCAAAAGCATCTACAGAAGACCAGACCTGCCAAAGCGTGTTCTCGTCGTGTTTGTACGCCATTTTTACTGCTGCGAAAGTCAATTCTCTCATCTCAATACTCACCTCCTAACATCTCAGTCATGCGTGCATTACACCAAATGGCTCGCCGAGCATGCGACACCAGAAAAGCTCAAGGCCCTCGACACAGCAATCATAATAGTCGGCCACGGCGACGTAAAACAGATAGAAATGTATCGCCAAGAAACAGGCTGGCAATATCCCATCTACACAGAGCCCTCCGAGAAGCTATACAGTACTTTGGGTATGATCAAGACGTGGAAGGATGGGCCACCGAATAGTTATATGCCTCACTCGTATGCTTATGCCGCGTATTGGTCTATCAAGTTGGCAATTTGGAGATTTATTCAGGGATATCCGGTGCTTTCCTCTGGAGCGCCGAATTTGCAGGGTGGCGAGTTCATGTTTGAAGGACAGGGAGAGGAGAGGGTTGTCACGTGGTGTCATCGGATGAAGCACTCGAGGGATCATGCTGATACAGATGAGATTACTGAGGTTTTGGGGTTGAAGAAGGTATAAGTAAGCTTATTTATGGGGAGAGAGTGAACACGACCTGGCAACAATCTCCGACGTTGAGGAAACGTTCGGCTTCTGACGTACATGCTAGCATGTGATCTTGTACCTGTCATCCAGATATTGTCGGTATTTTGGCACAATTGTTTAGATATACTTACGAGTGTTGCTATTTGCCCTATCATATGCGGTTGAATGCGATATTCTCCGTCATAAAGGATGACTGCAGCATCAAAGGTGACAAACAAGTCTTCAACAGGCGCATTCGGATAACGTTGTTTTACCGACAACCAATCATTACCTAATCTGACAACTACAAATACGTTCAAATCATCTAAAGCGGACAAGATCTGTGTTCATTACTGTTCAAAGTCTCGGACAAAACCTATGTTCATTGGCAGTTGTGGTTTCGAATCTCACATCAGCAGCTCATCCGGATTCATCGGAACGCGCCCAAATAATTTTAATGCTTTATCCTCATAGCAAAACTCATGAAGACACCGGCTCTTATAACTCTCATATTTCTCGAACAAATTTTGCCATTCATTCCCATGGAATTCATCGCAGCAGGCGCATCTTGGTTGTTGAACAAAGCACCATCTGCTGAGAAGATGCTCGGCAACATCGGCCTCGTATCTCTTGCTGCCTTGTCGGACCTATCGTCCAAGCTATCTCCCAATGCATCGATAACACTACCCAGCGATGATGAGTTTGGAGGGCTGATCAGTCGATGGCGTGACTGGCATGCTCCCCAGGCTGGAGCCGTTGTGACGGCGTTTACAGAGGCTGATGTGCAGGAGACAGTAAGTGGGTAAGTAAGTTACGTGACTTTTATTAACTTGAGGTAGATCCGGTATGCGAATGAGAACAGGATACCATTCCTTGCACGATCGGGAGGTCATGGTGCCATCGAATCACTGCAGTTTGCCAAAGATGTCATTATGATTGATATTCGTGGCATGAATGATGTGAAACCTACTGAAGATGGAAAGTCCGCTACCATCGGTGGCGGAGTTAGTGTCAAGAAGGTCGTCGATACTTTATGGGCAGCAAAAAAGCAAACAGGTGAGGTCCTCTACCAGTCTTGGTAACGAAGCTAACGGGAACAAGTGACCGGTACCTGTGAGTGCGTCGGCTTATCAGGACCTATCCTAGGCGGAGGCCATGGATGGCTGCAGGGCCAGTATGGACTCTCTTCCGATCAAGTCATCTCCGCACGAGTGGTGCTTCCCAACGGCGAAGCTGTGACAGCATCTGAAGATTCTAATCCCGATCTCTTCTGGGCTCTACGCGGAGCAGGACATAACTTTGGAATCGTCACGGAATGGCAATACCGCATTTACGACGTGAAGAATCCAAAATGGCCGTACGAGATATTTATCTTCCCGGGCGATAAACTTGAACAGATCTTTGAGTTGACCAACAAGATGATGAAGACCCAACCGCCGCACATAGCCCATTGGATTTATATCATCAACATCCCAGAGATTGACCCAGACAAGGTAAGAAATTCCTTTCCAAACAAGAAATCTTGACTAATCATTTACAGCCCATTATCTGGTACGCCATCATCTCAGATGACACAGTCGAAGAAGCGCGCGAATACGCCAAACCTCTCCACGACATAGGTCCTATAAACGTCAACGCAGACGCAGTCCCAATGCCCGAACTCGCTACCCCTACGATCATGGGCGAAGACACAGTCGCCTGCGCAAAAGGCTCTACAAGTCTTCGCTACCCGATCGGTCTCAAAACCTACAATCCATCCGCCGTCCGTAAAGTATACGACTCCATCGCCGAAGTATCTCGTCGCGTTCCCGAACTTGCCGGCTCATTCTTTCTGCTGGAGGGTTACTCTACCCAGGGCGTCAAAGCGGCCGATGCAGCCAAGTCAGCATTTCCTCACCGTGAGGACGAGATCTTGGTCACGTCGGTTATTCAGTATAAGCCCAATGCTACGCTGGATGCATTGGCGCAGGAGCATGGACGGAATTTGAGGGGTTTGTTGCTCGAGGCTAGTGATGAACCTGAGCATTTACATGCATATGTCAATTATGCGCATGGTGACGAAAAGCTGGAGGATATGTATGGTCACGAAGCTTGGCGCATTGAGAAGCTCAGGAAACTCAAGAAGAAGTGGGATCCGGAGAATAGGATGAGATTCTATGCGCCAATTGTTTGAGGCCAGCGCATGGTCATGGTCAGGCAGACTGAGCTCAGCCCTAGCAGTCAGCCCTACGCCTAACTGAGACCCCTGTCCATTTCGCTTACTCCGATGAACCAACCGGAACCATAGGATAGAGTATCCATTGAACAAGACATTTCACCTGCCAAGCTTGTACAGTAACATAACGCGGAATTAAAAAGACGGATCATCGGTCCAAAAGAGTAGCCAGATCGTCATATTTCACACGTGACGTAAGCTTGAGTACTGACAAGAGATAAGCTTAAAATATCCCGATGCTGCACTAGGAATCCTTCTAATTTCTCACTCAAATTCCTGCCCGTCTTCAATATGCAGCAACAGCAGCCTGTCCGTGCGACTCTGTCGTGTAGTTCTTGTCGTCAACGAAAGTATGTGCTTACATTGACTTCTGTGGGGATAAAGCTAATAGTAGAGGCTAGGTTGAAATGTGATCGCGATGAACCATGCAGCAATTGCGTCGCTAGAAATGTCTCCTGTCAATATGCCCCATGGCCACGAGGACGTGTGGCTGCGCAGCAAAGGAGGGATAATCGACAGACTGATCTGAATGACCGTGTTAGACATCTTGAGCAGCTTTTGGGATCGATTGTCAATCAGTTGCCTGCTCAGCAGCAGGGTCCTTCTTCTGATTCGCCTAGCATCAAGAGTCCTGCTAGCACTTACATCACGCAAGGTGGTTCGCTGCAGGGTTCACTGCAATCTTCTAGTGGCAGTGGAGACAGTACAGAAGTCAAACCTGGAAGAATGATGGCCAATCCGAACGAGACGATTTATGTTTCTAGTAGTCATTGGTCTGCTATCTGCAATGAGGTAGGTACTCAGACCTTTGGGAGGAACAGGATTAATATTGTGTAGGTCGATTCTATTCGTGAACACCTTGACGAGACGAATGAGTCTACAGATCTGGGCATCCAAGATCAGGCTCAAAGTCAAGTTCCCATGCTTCTGGGGTCAGGAAGAGTGCAGCCTAGTCTCGACGAGATTCTAGCAGATGTGCCTCCCAAGCATATCACCGATAGACTCGTATCACGATACTTTACCGCCACTGAACCATCTATCATGATCACCCACACCGGAGAGTTTGAGATTGAATATAAACGCTTCTGGAACGACCCCCACTCCGTCTCAGTCCAATGGATCGGCATGCTCTTCGGCGTTCTCGCAACAGGAACATTCCTTTACATCCGCTCCCAAGATGAACTTCCCGAAGGTCTTGGTGCACCTATGGAAGTGGCAGAAGGATTCCACCGTCGCTGCACGGACTGTCTTTTCCTATCCAAGTACTCTACTGCGCCTGGTAAGTATACTCTCGAAACGGTGCTTTTCAACATCCACGGTGAGTTCGTCCGTCGACGCGATGCTCACCTTGGTGTTTGGATCTTGACTGGTATTGTTGTCCGTTTGGCGATGAGAATGGGATACCATCGTGATCCAGATAATTATCCACGTATTTCTCCTTTTCATGGCGAGATGCGAAGGAGAGTCTGGGGTGTTATCCAACAGCTTGACATTTTGACATCTTGTCAACTTGGGCTGCCTTCTCTTATTCAAGAGTCGCAGTGTGATACAAGACTGCCAAGGAATATCACGGACGATGATTTTGGGCCTGATTCTACTCGACTTCCGCCACCGAGACCGGATACAGTCATGACGCCTGTTTTGTACACACGGGTTAAAGTCAGAATGATGACTATCTACCGAACGATTTTTAACCAGGTTTCTCTTGGCAAGACGGAGAACTATGAGGAAATTATGGCTCTTGACCATAAGCTTCATCAGATGCATCAGTCTATGCCACCATGCTTCCAGATTGCGAAGCTGGAAGATTGCATCATGGTTGCGCCTTACATCCTTATTCGACGCTATAACCTCGAGCTTTTGTTCCAAAAGGCGAGGTGTACACTGCATCGTCATCATATGACGAAGGCGTACCAGGATCCCAAGTACAACTACTCCCGAACGGCCTGCGTTGACTCAGCCATGACTGTTCTTGGACACCAAGCAAGTATTCTGAAAGAAGTTCAGGTTGGGGGTCTTTTGTACAAAGATCGCTGGTTCCTCACATCACTTGAACGTCATGACTTTTCGCTTGCCTCCATGGTTGTCTGTTTGGAGCTTAGCAAGCCACCTGAGCAGCAGAACCCTGAACTCGTGGGCTACTCCAGAGAGGACATGATCCAGGCTCTCAAAACTTCGCAAGTATTCTGGGCAGCTCTCAAGGCTGTGTCTGCCGAAGCAAAACAGGCTTATGATATGCTCACAGTAATGCTGAATGCTGTGTCAGTCAATGATAAAGCTTCAACAGCTGCGATGGAGAAGATTGTCAGCAATGAGAAGGCGACAGCTCAGAACGGACACGGTAAGCTATTCTCATCAAGTATGATCGAGCGTTGACTAATGTGACTAGTGAATGTGAACATGCCTGACCCGAGTGAGACGCCGTTCTCGAGCGAGTTCCAAGGTCTTGAAGCTATGCTGAACAACTCCGAACCTGTGGATTGGGTAAGATTATTCTTCTGGGAGTCTTGTAGGTCTTGACTGATATGTTTTCTAGGACATGTGGGAGTCGCTTGTTCATATGCCTGATGAGTTTTCGAATTATGAGATGTCGGAGGAGCCTCAGACCTAGAACACAGAAATGACCAGCGAATATCAGTAAAGCAACGATACATAAATGACAATCTTATTTATGACTGCATCTTCTCTGTGTGTGCCTCAAAATGTAGCTACTGTTTGATCAATTTTTGTATAATTGGGGTCGCACAGTCGCAGCCATTCACCAAATTGGGATTGTCATGCTGATTACAGAGATGCAACGTTGAAGGAATGGCGCCATCGGATAAGCTTGATAATCTGACTGCGTTACTGCAGTATCACAAAATCTCTTATCGCCACGCTGACATGACGTTATCTGTTAGTGCTTGACCTCTCTTCGATGCCCCGCAGACGTCATCACAGCTGACAAATTGTGGAGATCCTGACAAATGAATGATGGTGGGATAAATAAAGATGCACGGAATTGTTACGCAACAAGCCGAATAATTTAACCTCTTAGTTGAATATAATAAGGAAGGCTAACCCCATCTTATCTTCTCATCCTGTACAGTTGAATCCAACTACCGAACCTGCATGTCACGACTCCTCAAATCAAGAACACTTCTCAAGCCTCTATTCAACCCCGCCCAACTTCGACCTTTTCATCATACACCTACAAAAATGACTACCGGACTCTTCAACTACATTGACCCTACGTCGAGTCTCGACGCTAGTGGTAACAAGGTCAAGCCTTGGGCCAAAGTCGATGTTGATCAGACTTCCTTTGAGCGCAAGCAGGTCAAGCGCGAAGTTGTCGACATTCGTGCTGCTGCTAGCCTAAAGGCTTTCGATGTTGATCTCTCTGGCTTCGACGTCTTCAAGTCCCCCGCCAAGGAAACCGAGTTCACTGATGATGCGGCCGTGCGAAACGGCTACTACGGCGAGGTGGAGGCACTACTGAAGGAGAGAATTCCCGATATCAAGAAAGTCGTCATCTTCGATCACACCATCCGCAGACGTGAAAAGTCTAGCCCTAGACAGCCCGTTCAGCAAGTGCACGTCGACCAGACCCCCGGCGCAGCAGAAGCTCGTGTTCGCCGCCATACTGATCCCTCAGAAACGGAAGAGCTCCTCAAAGGCCGTTACCAAATCATCAACGTCTGGCGTCCCATCCAAAACCCCGCGTCAGACTTTCCCCTCGCAGTGATCGACTACCGCAGCACCAAACCCGAAGACATGATCAAAGTCGATCTCCTATATCCCAACCGAAACGACAACGATGATGATGATCGCGGCAAGGAAGTCCTACCCGATGAGTCAACTCTCAAGTCCACAGAGGGTTACACCGTAAAGGGCGAGACATACTCTGTTGCGCCGAATGAGGGACACAAGTTTTACTACGCGAAGGATATGACGCCTGAGGAGGTCATGTTGATCAAGTGCTTTGATTCCAAGAGTGAGGTTCACGAGGGCGGGAAGCATGGTATTGCTGGGTATACGCCTCATACTGCTTTTGTGGACCCTGATACACCTAAGGATGCGCCTGGACGACAGAGTATTGAGGTGCGATGCTTGGTCTTTTACTAAATTGAGAGATGGAGTACGAAAGAGTTTGTTAGCGTTATGAATGATGAAGGATTACTACCTCGTTTCTTAGCAACTTGGAGTTCAACCGTGACGCGTGAAATGTCGTTAGCCGTAAATTTTGACCTCGTGTCAGTCTGTCTCTCAAGGTCTGAATAAGCTCTTCCCATACCATGAGCAAGGAAACAGGCGCTCAATTTCTGTAATGTCTGTGAGTAGTGCTGGGACAAGAGCATTGTGGAAGGGACAGGCTAAGAACAACACTTCAGCGCACGAACAGCACTGACTGTATCAGAGCAATGAACATGAGTTCATCACAGTATAAATTTGCATGGAGTTCCCACCCAACTTACACTGAATCAGCTCACCCGCAACCTCTCAGACTCATCAACTCTTTGCTAAGATACAAGTCTCAAGACTCTATCGACTCACACCAACTACAACTAATACCACCAGCGATCAACTCAGACTCAGCAACCATGTCTTCGTCGCAAGATCTATCTCAGGATTGGATGCAGCTCCCAAGGAGTCAGTTTCTCACTCTGCTCCACGTCGACGATAGCGTCACAGCGGCCAGCTTACCAGAGGAGTTCCAGCTCACCGATACCGACAGAGGCCTTCTGATGGGACGCATTCTCAACAATGAAGTCTACTGGGATCGACTTTTGAAGGGCTATATCAGACTCGGTGCCGAGCCTGCTCTTGATTGGATTATCCCAGTCCATAGGACTCGGGGACCAGGTTTCCAGACTGCTTTCGTCAAGTTTATCGAACGAGTATACCAAGAACCTCGCATGTCCTTCAAGGGAGACAAATTAATTGGTATGTTTAAGTGGTTTATCCAGAATCCAGACAATGTTCATGCTTCATCTGCTTCTGATCTCGAACTAGTATCAGATTCTAACGTTATGACAGATACTCCACAGTTCTACCAAAGCCACAGCGCATGCCCTCGACCTCCTATTGATCATCTCACCGAAATGCTCAAGTGGCTGACATCAGGTCCTCGTCTGAACAGCTACCACATCAAGAACATCTGCAAGATGATTGACATGCTAGTTGCCAAGGGTGCTGTCGTCGATCTTCACCAGAACCGCTTCATCGAAGATTACCCCCGAATCAACCCTGACGCAAAGAAGATTCCAGATAATGCAGTTGAGATAGCCATGATGCCACAGTGTCCCGCCTCTTTCCTCCAGACCTTCCTCTCAACTCAATCCCCCGAGGAACAGAAGTTTACCCGCCGGAGTCCAGTCTGGAGGGCATCCGGCCCTATACTTCCTCGAGGTATGCACTTTGCTGTCACCAGTGTGGAGTGGATCGTTACTCGCATCGTCCAGGATCTGTTCAACGAGAACAAATACAACGGCCCTACTGTATGCATCAGACACCAGTACCTTCAAAAGCTTATCCTCCTGCTTAACCCTGCCTGGACCGAATACGAGGAATGCGAAGCCCTTACCCAACTCGTCGAGGTAGTCGAAGAGATCGAACCTCTATTCGAAGTCGACGTCATTGGCCAACTGTACAAGTCAGACTTATTCGCAGCTGAAGTCTGGTTCAAACTCTGTCGTGCCGTCTCGGGCCTTGCAAGCGACGTCTATCAGGCTGAGTGTGACCGCCAAACTGCAGAGTTTGGCAACCGACGACATCGGTTTGCTATCGACAAGTCATGGGATCCTCGCATTCAGTGGATGGAAGGTGAGTTTAAGAAACACATCTCGGACGCTGACGCAGATCTTGCTGTAAACCGTGATCTGAAAAATGCCTGGAAGATGATGATCGTTGAGCGCGGCGACGATCGTCAGTGGTGGGAGATTGAAGAGCAGGATAAGTGGTATGTTTCTATTGGCGAGGTCAGAAAGACTATCGAGCGTGACCCCCTGTATGGGGTTGTTATCTAAGTGGTTTCTTCCGGAAGAGACTTTAGGTTCTGGAAACTCAAATTTAGGTTGGATTGAGCAACGGTTGAGCTGGACTTGACCTGAGAAAGCGCTTTGTTTTTGAATTTGGATATTGACGACGATTTGTTATCCCTGTGAAGAGTAGGTTAGACTTCATTAGATTGTTGCGAAGTTCGTGTCAATCGCGATTCATAGTGTGTATTAAGTTAAATGAACTCCTGAATTTCTGCGCCCCGATGTTCATAAATAGATGCAACAAGATTTCTTGCAACAATTAGGTACTATTTCAAATTCATGCCACTCACTAATACCTCATAATTGTGATCTGTGTAGATGCTAACAAGGTAATATTGGCATTAATCACTGTCGTCTCTCTAATCTTGTCCGTGCCGCTGAAGAGATCAAGGACATCTCTCGGTCATCTCACAATAGCGACGTGAATGGTCTTGCGGTCTGCCTCAGGAATAGCATCTGGACCTCGACTCACCAGAGGAATAAAGGCTTTACAATGAGTCTCATCAAGCTCCTTATCAACTGTGTAGAACCAGTGTAATAACCTTTGGCCCTCGTAGATGATTTGCTTCTCGTTCTCATAGGACATTCATTGTATCAATCGTGACAATTCGTGTTCTCTCTTTCTGAAAGCGTAAAGTAATGGTGCCTATTTGGGCAGGAGGTCAGACAAACTGAAGCCTTGAGTGTGCATAGCACGGATTCTCAACCCGTTTTATTCGCAACCGATTTTCTGTAATATACTTTTTTGCTTTCCCCTTCCCTACGACTATCCAACTGTTCGATGGCTCGATGCGCCGCACTCGGCTACTTAATCAACTCGTTTGAATCCTCGCCAGCTTCTAACAGCAGTTCACCTGTATTACGTTTCGTAGTCTCCTTGATCCTATGAGACACAAGCCCTTCAAACTTACGCCGTACCGCCGCAAGAGTCTTACAATTGCCGGTTTTCTCGCATCTCTAGTACGACGATACCAGGTTCTTTCGTGTTATTCTCCTTTTAGACCGCGGTAGTGACGTTAGGATTGGCCCTGTGTTCCATCGGCAGGGGGGTTGTTTCCTCATTTTAACAATATTGAGCTGGAAAGAAATCTATCCTTGCTAATGGGATACCAGTTCTGTTCACGTATTGTTCAGTGGCTTTCGAGATGCAGTCTCGGAGGATTTACATGAAAGAACAAGGTATTAATAAACACTGGTTACCTAGCTGTTCATCTAAACCATCCGTGAGAGGTGACGGAGAAGGTCAATGAAAAAGGCACAGACCTAGGAACAACTCATTAATGTATAAACACTACTTGCTGTGTTAAGAACATGAACAGGGACCTATCGATATATAAGGACTGCGTTTGATAGTCAAATTAATTTCCATCAGCTCACCAGCATTCACTAAGATTTCTATCCACTCTCATCTTTGACGCCAATCAACTACAGCTAACAACACAACTTTAACACTACTACATTTCCATCAATCAGCAATTATGTCTCTCTCTACCCAATGCAACGGACAGACTGGATTTTTCCAGCTCCTAGAGCAAGTTTACGAGGTGTTTCGTACCACAGAAACTTCAGAACTCCGACCTTCAATCAATCATTTTTTATGATGCTTAAGCGACAAGCCTGTAACGGAAGCGGCCATCACCAACATGGTGCTGCGGAGATTACCTTCATGATGATGGACCACGTATTCTCCCGGGGCGAGGTCGCCAATGTCTATCGAGATCGGTTGTCCAAGCCGGAAAGCGCAATCGGGATCGCCTTGATGCCACACTGCCCAGTCTCTTTTCTGGCTACCCTTCTTTCGAATCCCATGCACGAGGGTGACGAATTCACAGCGGAGATTCCATCTTGGAAGTCTTCAGGTGGTGGAGTTCATCTTGGGACGTATTACGCTACAACCGACATGCGATGGATCGTCGAAACCATCTACGAGGTCTATTTCGAGCCCTTCTGGGGGTTTGACGACGAAAGCCGTGCTCACGACTTTGCACGGGAGCTTAAAGCCAAGGTCAATCTCCTGCGCAGCGACAAGCATACGCACAGCACTGAGCTCAAGGTTCTTGGTAGTCTTGTAGACGCAGTGTCACGCATCCAGAGTACCATTGACAACCTTCACAAGGATGCAGGCTTTCAAGACAAGTATCAGTGCTGTGAATATCATGCAGATTTCCACGCATTGTACTTGGAATCGACAGTCGGCATCTGGTTCGAACTGTGCCGCGCAATCGCCCCTCTGGCTGACAAGAACTACATCACGCAGTGTGAGGAGCGCAGCCAAGAGTTTGGCCCCCGACGACACCGCTTTGTCGTTGACCCAACATGGGATCCTCGAGCTGATTGGCTTGAACGGGAGCTCGATAAGCACATCCCCCTGTGCGTGGAGGAGGAACGGTGTCTTCCTAAATACGCCACACCCGTTGCCCGAATCATGCGCGATGAGTTGAAGAAGGTCTACAAACAGGTCATGTTCAATCGTGCTGGCGGACGGGCTTGGTATGAGATCGAGGACCAGAATGAGTGGTATGTTACTCCTGAGGATGTCCAAAAGGCTCTTGAGGACAGAGATTTGGGAGAGAAGTTGACGACCTTCTGAAATGGATTGCTCTGATTGGTTTGTGAGTTTCTTTTGTCAAGGCACGCTTGTTGGAATCGTGCTCTGGATAGCACTTAGTTTGCAATGGATCGGACAACAGGTGGGCTGGACCTAACCTTGAATTGCAGTTTGCTTGTTTTTGACTTTGCTTTTTGTTTAGAACCACTCAGTTTGTTAAAGTCAATTGAAATGAAATTCTTCTGTCTAACCTAAAACCCTCCTTTCTGAATGAAGTAAACAATGTGTGGCAATAACGATTGATCCCAACGACCGTAATATAATGTCTATAGTCTGTTGAGATCCAACTACCGCCTTTGTCTGCGGCCAATTTGTTCCATGACTCTGTCACAACACTTCGTTGGAGTAGCCGTAGAGTCAACAGTGATTATAACCTTCTCATTGTCAGGGCGACATGGATACATGAGCCACCTCTCAAACAGATCCCGCCCATCCTCTTCTTTTCTCCCCTCAGCAGCCTTGGGCGGACGATCAACACCGGATCGTTGACACAGCATCGGCTCACGAGTACGCAGTCTTTGATCCAAAAGTTCGATGTCCATCACCTTGCACTCGATATACCAGTATGTATACCCGAACTCAGCCGCTAATGC
Source organism: Fusarium hainanense (assembly GCA_013618405.1). NCBI lineage: Eukaryota > Fungi > Ascomycota > Sordariomycetes > Hypocreales > Nectriaceae > Fusarium > Fusarium hainanense. Next base: position 117,805 of record JABFEW010000138.1, read on the forward strand.
CATTCCTTGGTGTAGGACCTTGTGAAAGTTGCAAGTGCTGTCGATGATAACTCTGCAGACGTCCTGTTTGATGGCGTCGCGTGCGAGTGCCCCTTGAAGGTCGTAGGCTTACTTTGCGGCTGTTTCGAAGCATGGGTTTTCTTGTTCGAGGAGAGAGGATCGGATAACGTCGTGGTCGATAACGAGGCTGTGTTCGAGGACTGTGCGGAGCCGGCGAGCGAGAGTGCTTTTGCCAGAGCCTGGTGCCCCGGACATTTGGATTAGGTGCTTGCGGACCATTTTAGATAGTGTGCTCTGGTAAAGTGTCGATATGTGAGATGGGGCGCAGGTTTGAGAGTGATGAACAAGGACAGTAGAGTAGGGACAAGAAGTGGAAAGAAGGGTGAGGGGTAATTAGATTAAGTTATACGGCGTCAACAACGTATAGAAGGATTTCCGTGAATATCTCCACGTGGCGAATCATCGGCGAAGATACCAAGGTTAATGGTTTAACGGTGCTGCTTTGGAATTGGTAGACGAGCTTGTTGATCTGCGACACTACTAGACCGAGCCACACAGTCAAACCTTCTCCTCAGGGTGTCATAAGAATTGGCCCCCGACAGCATAAGAGACGAAATAATTTGATCATCTTATGCCAGCTTAGGCTAGCATTTAGGCTACATTATCTCTGTAGCCTAAGCCTTGAAGGACATTTCTTCTGGCACTCACCTGCTTCTCAAAGGATACTTGATAAGTTCATGAAACATACTTCTCTATAACATTGTCTATCTCAGGGTATCATGTGACAAACTATCCCTCTTCTAAAACTATAAACAAATCATGAAGCCCATTCATCATTACTGGGCCTTCTTCTGTCTCCACATACTCTTAACAAAGTACAAAATACTTATGGCGAATCCGAGTCCAGCGAATCCAACAGCCATGTAAAACGCAGAGCGATATCCCTTGAGCAACTCTCCCTGGGACTCTCCGCCCTTGTTGATGTTGACCTCGACGGTGGCAGCGAAACCGAGACCGAGACTGATACTGTAGTTGACGATTGTGTTGACCAAGCTGGCTGCGATACCCTGGTGTTCTCGTGAAACGGAGTTGGAGAGGACTAGTGTCGCGGCGGGGAAGGACATGTCCATGCCGAATGTCATGATGATTAGACCGAAGAAGGATTGGAACCAGTATGATTGTTCGACGGGGGCTGTCATCATGAGGATGGTACCGGTTGTGAAAGCGCCGAGTGCGAGTAGCATGACAAGCGCAGGGTGGGCAACATGCAACAGCCAGGCTGTGGTCATGGCAGCGCAGGCTCCGGAGATAGCGACAGGACTCATCCAAGCGGCGGTAAGTAGAGGAGAAGCTCCGCGAATGAGCTGGAAGAATTGCCATGTGTAGTAAACCCAAATACCAAAGGTTGCCCAACCACAGACGATGCAGGCCAGGATGTAAGCCACATCGCTAGTGAGAGCGTCGAAGGGGATAAGAGGGTGTGACGCAACGCGCAACTCGACGTAGAAGAAGACGGGGACCATCAGAACTCCAAGAATAAGGGTAACAATGACCCAAGGCTTGTCCCAGCCATCGATAGGAGCTTGGTTCCAAGCAAAGTTGAAGAGAACAAGGGCAGTGATACCGGTGAAAGCACCGAGAAGATCAAGCTGGCCAAGGATCTCGCCCCAAGTCAACTGATCAGCCGAAATCTTGTGAGGGGGGTCAGGAATGATGAAGTAAGCCATGACGGCAATGAAAGCCAAACCCATGGCAAAAGAGTAAAACGCCCAAGGCCACCAGGTCGGATCACCATGAACAAACAGTCCAGCGAACGCAGCAGCGAACACACAGCCACCAGGCGCACAAGCGCCGAACAGAGCGAAAGCCACAGCCTTTCTACCACCAGGGTTATACGAAGCACCTAGAATAGCAAGACCATTCGGCATAACAAGCGCAGGCCCAATACCCTGGAAGACGCGTGCAAAGACAAAGAGGACATGGTTGGAGTAATTCGCCAATCCACAAATCATAGACCAAACAGCAAACCAAGCAAAGCCGATGAGGAACATGCGCTTGTAACCAAAGATATCGCCAAGACGGCCGGAGAAGAGGATAAAGGTTCCGACTGTGAGACTGTATCCTGCGATAAGCCAGCTTAGCTCGGCTGGGTTGCTGAGACCGAAGGAGTCGCCGATAACGTGAATGAGATTGAGACAGTTTCCGAGAGCGCCTTGAGTCATGAACTGTGCCATGCAGATAATTGACACAAAGAGGATTTCGCGGGGCAGGGAGAAGGAGTCTGCTATTGAAGCTGATGTTTTTGTTCGGGAGAGCTCTTCTTCATCGCGACCTGTGAGAGTGTTGTTGTCTGAAGTATCCCTTTCAGGATCAGGCATAAAGCCTTGTTCTGTAACAATTAGCATCATTCTCACCACTTTTTGACATTCATTCTCACCTTTCTCAGCTTCTGTCGCCATATTGAAGAAGCTATGCAGAGATCAAAACCGTTATCGTCTGTGGTTCAACCGATGACGAAGTGGACAAGAGCTAAGCTTTGTACCTCTATAAGAAAGGACGGCCAGAGCTCCGTGGATCTGAGTATATCCGGATATCCGTACTTCCGGACCAATGAGTAAGCACAGCAGTCACAGAAGGATCCACGACGGCAATTGTAAGCGAAGTTTCGGGATTAGAAATCTGGATGGAGATCAGATCTTGAGAGAAAGGAGACGCTATTCGTATATCGGAGGGAAGGGATGAATGAGCTTATTTTTCTAGTGGAGAGGAACTAAGAGGGTGACTGTGCATGACGCCGGTCTTGGTAAGAATCACGGATGTAGAGTGGGAGGAGTGAAGTAATTATGGATAGCGGCATGGATGCGGTATCGGAAAGCATTCACGCTACAGACAAGGCGGGCATGAATTGTACCGTCTTATCAATCGCAAACACTTGTGGGACTGTTGGATCTCAAAGCATATTTTGATGTTCAACAACTGCCGATTTCGCATGCTCGTATTGCGCTGGCTAGGCTAGGCAGGGACTCCGGGGAGTTTACGGATACGGATAGGGAGTTTCAGTTGGTGCAGGCAAGGTCCAGAGAGAGGAATGCTCAAAGCGTCGCTGATCGTTGTTTCGCGGGGCATATCCGTAATTATCCATCAATTAGCCGGCTCAGTGGGGAGCTTCAGAAGAGAACATTGTATAAACCGAACCTTGTATTGAACAAAACAAGACAATTTAGTATGTCCTTGATGTTTCGCAAGTTGAATCTGAAAATCATGGCTGCGTCTGGATGATGAATGTAGCACAGTAGGGGTAGTGACCCGAGTGCTAACTCGTAATAAAGAGTGGGAGCAACTTCGGGGTGACATGTGGGATGTTGCTCAACAAGGCGTTGTCAAGCTGTTACAATCCACAATGCCAGGTGAAAGGGAATACAAGATTCAATCGTTAGACATAACATATTAGATCCTGACTCAAAGATCGACAATTTCATTATAGGGCTTGCAAAGAGACACTACAGTCCTCCGTAAGTTCTGAATAATTCCATATCATAGGATTTACCCTAGAGTGGCAATGGCAGTCCCGCTGTAAATTCTGCCACATTTGACCGTTTTCGCCACTTCTGGTCAAGCTCTAAGCATCGTCAATTCCAATGAACCCCACGTAAATTTACCATCCCCACCATCAATCCTTATCGATCAGACCATCAAAATGTCAAAGACAAAGTCCAAGAAGCGCAAGCAAAACGCCCAAGCGGCAGCCCAATCCGATAACCCTCGAAAAATCGCAAAGACAACAACTCCCTCGATACCGACGCCTCCTCCCGATGGCACTGCTACAACCTTTGAGCCAAAGAACCTCCACACGGTCGTGTCGGAAGAAGAACTCGAGATTACAATTGATACGCTCAATTCGCTTGCTCAGTATCCTGGCTTGATCAAGTCGAAGCTGTGCAAGGATTTGAGAGTTGCCGTTTACGATTTTCGACAGGCTTGTACCACGGGTGTCAATGCTGCGGGTTCGAATCTTACGGCGCAGGTAACTGCTGCTCTCGCCGATCGGAAATATACTGATGCGAGAGTTCTTCTTGCTGAGATGAAGATTCGGGGCGAGCAGCCTAAGCTTGGTGCTCTGTGTCGATGGGTGCGAGATCTGGATGTCATCAGCGGTCTGTCCACTGTGCCGGATCAGCAGGGTCTTGTCAAGCGCTCGGAACGGGAGGAGACTCTCATCAAGGTTATTGATGCAGTCTTGAGGGTTTGTGGTCATGAGGACCGAAACCCCAAGGCTGTTGAGCAACCCTCCTCAATTGCCCTGCAGGAGATCTGGGACCTCCGCCCCGATACACCCACAGAACAAGTCTACGCCACAGTCCTCGATGGCAGTCTTGTCGCTTCAGCTCCCGATTCTCTCAAGAAGAACCTCCGTATCATCGAGACAACACCCGGACCCGAGCGCAAGCCTCCCAACCACCACGACGCCATCCTATACGCCTCCACACCCGACGCTGTTCCGTTGTCTACCACCCCGCCACCGACTACACATACTCCACACCCCGTTGTGCCTGGTCTCAGCGTAGCTACGCATGTTCTCTACCCAGAGGAGTGCAAGGCTATCATTGCTGCTGGCGAGAGCGTCAACTTCGTTCCTGATGCGCCGTTACGCGAGGATGGAGACATTAGCATTCTGGCGCACAACTTCTATTGGGTTGTGGATCAAACCTTCCATGACACACTTTGGTCGCGCATTCAACCGTTCGTACCAGCAGTGATGAACGGTCGCTTGGCCAGAGGCGTCAACCGTCGTTTCCGAGTCTATCGCTAGTAAGTTCAATTGCCAGACGCCAATCGGATCGGATCAGCACAACTAACGTTCTACAGTGTCCCAGGAGCAGAGTACCGAGCACACATCGACGGCGCATGGCCTCCGAGCGGTATCACCAAAGAAGACAAATACGTATACGATAACTCGCCCGCCGAAAAGAAGCAGAGCTCACTGTTCACCTTCCTGATCTACCTCAACCAAGATTTCGAGGGCGGCGAAACAACATACTTCCTACCAGCAGCTCGCGAAGGAGTGCTGAACGCATACCCTGTCCGTCCCATCATGGGCGGTGCAGCAATCTTCCCACATGGCGAGATCAACGCCACGCTGCATGAAGGTACTGGTGTACGAAGTGGAGCGAAATATGTTATCCGCACAGAGATTGAGTACGATGTTGAGCCGTCAGAGATCTAGGGTACAAACAAATTGGAACATTTTGGACAAAATTGCAAATAGGACGGCTGGACCGGGAAAAGTATTGATACGCTGTATACGTCTAATGAACAAAATAAACATCATATTTATGCTTCAGTTGCAGCCTCAGTTACGACCTCTCCATCAGCAGGCTTACGTCCCCAGACAATACGCTGGAGGTAATAAGCATGGGCCCGGTTCTTGGCCTTCAATTCCTTCCTCAATTGCGCGCAGTAGAGAACAACCTGCTCCTTGGTCCAGCCCTCAAGAAGACTAGCCATGAAGGCGATATGGCCCTCAACATCAGACAGGATGCTAAGGTTGGTGAAACGGCCAATTTCCTTGAGACGGTCATCCTTGGGCCAATCGCCAACGGGGACCTTGATCGTCTTGGACTGGATGTCCACGAAACCAACCTTCTTCATACCCTCCTCTTGCAGATTGCCGGGAAGAGGCGAGAAGATACGACCGAGCTTCTTGGCACCCTCGTGGAAGAACTTGCCCCATTCCGCAATGGCGCTGCCGGGCTTGACGCTGTCGTCGTCGCTGAGACCCATGGGGTCACCCTCGTGGGACTCGATCCAGCCGCCGGGCGCGGTTACTTGGAATGCGCGCTCGTACAGGGCGTTCCAGTCGGGGACGCTGCCGTAGAGGAAACGCATGTGGACGAAGTCGGCCGAGTTGGGAGCGAATGTCCAGTCGAGGGTGAAGTCTTCGATCTCGAACTTGACGTTCGGGGGGACCCAGCTGCTGAATGTTAGTCCTGTAATAATTGTATCGTTGCGGAGGATGTTCTACCTTGGCTGAATCGGGGAGATGTCGGTTCCAATGACCTCGGCCTCGGGAAACTCGTCACCAAAGTCCATAGCCCAAATTCCAGTACCAGTGCCAATGTCAAGCACCTTCTTAGGCGCCTCAACAGGCGCAAAGTAGAGCTTTCCATCCATGATCAGCAAAGAGGTATGGTGGATGATATCGAGGGCCTCGGAGGCCTGGTTATCGTTTGACGCCCAGTACTGAGCATCGCCTCGTTCGGCATGGTATGTTCGGCCGTTGATAGTGCGGTAGTCGAGAATGCTCGAGTTGATAGAGGCGGTCGAACTGGCAGAATCGTCGCCTAACGAGGAGTCGTTGTCTGAGTTATCGGCTTCGGCTTCGGCGGGATTGGCGGTGGTGTTCTAATTGAGTTAATTAACGAAACATCATGCGAGTGGTGTGTTTTTACCTCCCAGTGCGTAGGAGCAAGCATCTCCTGCGCACCAGTCTGCGCAGTTTGCGCTTCTTCAGCAGGTGCAGCAGCCATCTTGAGGGATACTTAATCGTAGTCTGTGACGAGAGAGGCGGCGAGAAGAGAAGAGAAGAGAGAACCAACACCCGCCCGCCCCTCACGTTTGGGGGTGTCTGTTGGTCCCAGCTCGCATGGTAGCATTGAAGGTTTGGTGTTCAAGGGTCCCACGCTAGTTCCCGGGGAACGACGGATGGATCCACTCTTTGGATCGGGAAGGGGAATTGGTCCGTAGGTGAGGGTTCCATGGTGACCTGATTTCGGCGTCCTTGAAGACAGACGTGGCAGGTTGGCCAAGACGGGTGACCGAGGTTTGTGGCTGTTTGGGTGCTTGGTGGAAATGTCACGTGGTTGATCAACTTCTTATACTTCTTATCTTATCTCTGAATGACGGATCGTGAAAGTCGCCGTTCAAGTGTCAGAAGAATTGGCCGAGAGCGTAAGAGACGGAATAATTCAGTCACCTTCTGTCAATATTTGGATGATGCTAGAACTCTTGGAAGTCAATTCGTCTGTTAATTACCAGGCTGTGGATACTCGAGGGGTTGGGTTTAACATTGAACAATGAGATACATGAGTTGAAAACAATGGCAGTATTCATCATGATTTTACCAACACAGACCAATGTTCTTGTTCCCAGCACCGTGCGATGATGCTTGGAATACCGCAAGTGAAAGGTGCGATGCTCTTGACCATGCTCAAGACTTACGGAAGGTAAGGGTCGCACAAGCCTTCGTATGCCTGAAGAGTGCCGTGTCGATAGCGACGAGACCTCCGAGAGAGCTTGAGGAAATCATTCAAGAGCTAGTCCGAATTTCCATACCAATATCCACATATGAGCATCCTTTCTGATACTTTTGGTTGCAATGTTATGTTCCTGGCATTTGGACTCCAAGTTACCTGTCCTCAGGGTGTTATAAGAATTGGCCCCCGATAGCATAAGAGACGAAATAAGTGAATTATCTGATGCCAGCTTAGGGTAACATTTAGGCTACTTTACCTTTATAGCCTAATTCTTAGAGTGTTTCTTCTAATACCTACCTGCCTGTCTCAGTGCGTTCGAAAGAAGGAGCTTCTGAGCTAGCAGCTGGCCGATGCCTGAGAGATGAAATGATCTCATCACCTGATGAGAACTTAGGCAAGCACCTGGGCGAGGTATTTTCTTCAAGTGACAACACTGCTGACGTAGACCCATCCATATCTCGAGAGGCTTCCCGGACCTTTCTTCTCTTCATCATCAACAACATCATACACCACATCTTCAAGCCGCATCATCTCAGACAACTTCACTCATCCATCAAGAATCATATCAAACGACTGAAAATGATCACTCTACTCCAATTGGTAGAACGGATGCCCGACATCACTCCTGACTCCGTGGACGCAAGGTTGAGATATTTATGGGACCAGTATGTCTTGAGTCCGAAGATGCTATGACAGATCGGTGTCTAACTTGTGACAGACGTATAAAGCGACGTACAGACCTCCTCCTTATCGGGTGGCCCGCGGATTGGAACCGCGCAACAGCCACGGTACACTACGCCAACAGGCCAATGGTAACTGGCGAATCTGTTGCCTTTCAAAGACTCGTCGCACAATCATATCAGGTATAGCACACAAACATCGGTCGCCTGATGTCGCTAATGTAGTCAGTTGCCGCAAGCAGTATATCACATTGACGCCTCAAGCGACACCGTCGGGAAATTGATCGACTACATGTACACCGGCATATACGGACGTGATGCGCTTGGAGGCGACTGGCGGGAGAAGCAAAGCCCCGATCTTTGTACCAACGTCGACATGTTTAGGGTGGCAACCATTTACGGCATGCCGTGTCTCAAGCGCTTTGTATTGTATGTTATAGCGCGGACCTTCCGTTCCGCCTCCCGCCAAGATCAGATAGTCGCAATCTTTAACGCGTGGATGACGCGAGAGGATAACTCGGAGCTTCGGTCTTGCCTGCTAGCTTGGGAATTTGACGCCATGAAGACGGCAGGGTTCACTATGGATGACTGGCTTCGTCAGACGGAGAGGACATATCGCCACGAGGGATTCGAGGCACGATTCAGACGAATTGCTAGGGATTGGGGTTATTCTCCATAAGGAGCACAACGTGATCGCCGCCGCTGGCTTCGTGAGGATTGACCAAGGACTTCAGTCAGGTTTCCATTATAGAGTATAGACAGCATCAGGGAGGAACTTCAAGGTAGCATTCAATAAGATAATTCCTTTGTTCTCAAGTGTTCATTTCCAACTTCGTATTCAGTAACAAGACTTGACATGATAAAAAATGAATGACAAGATGTGATCGAGGCAAAAAACAAAGTTGTTAGGACCGAGCGTGGATCGAACACGCGACCTAGGGATCTGCAATCCCTCGCTCGTACCACTGAGCTATCGATCCTTGTAAGCTTTGGATGAAACGGTCGACAATAATTACTGTCTGTATAGATAGCACGGCAGAATTGTTGTCTGTTCTACCCATCGTATATCGTGCAATGGGGAATGGTGGCAGATGGCTGTCAAAAACGCTCGGAGCATCTCAGCCCCGATCTGACAATAAGCGCCACTGATAGCGATAAGCTTTTGTACCTTGATGTCTGTTTGAGCTGCCGCATCAAGCCTAGAGTAAGCGGGGTACGACACCAAACATATCGCGACGCGAAAGACCTTTTGCACAATGCTACAGTATTAGCCCTGGTAAATTCGTCATCGTTTATCTATGTGCTTATATAATCTCTTCCGCTCAATATGAAACGTGCCCAACCTTTTTTCTAGACTCTGTAACATTCCTCAACATCAACACTAACCATGGGGATCTTCAAGACTGCCATTTTGCTCGCTGGAGCTTCGCTTGGGGTCTTCGCGTCCCAAGTCCCTCTTGGTGAGGACTCACCGCTAGCTTCTACCTTCCAGGTCTATTCAAGTTCTCTGCATCCTGAACACTCAATTCGCATCAAAGAGCAAGTCGATGACAAGATCTGCGATGCGCGTGTCAAGCAGTACACAGGCTGGCTTGATATCGGCAATCAGCATCTCTTCTTCTGGTACTTTGAGAGCAAGAATGCGCCAGCTACCGACCCTCTAGCCTTGTGGTTGACAGGCGGCCCTGGAGGCTCATCAATGTTGGGATTGCTTCAGGAGCTGGGACCTTGTCTTATCAACGAGCATGGCAATGGAACGGTGCACAATCCTTATGGTTGGAACGCGAACGCCAATTACATCTTTGTTGACCAACCTGCTGGTGTTGGTTTCTCCTACTTGGATGAGGATGAGCCGATTCCTGGAAACTCGTTTGTCGCGGCTGATAGCATGCATAAATTCATGCAGATCTTCACGACTGAGGTCTTCCCTGATCTTGCTGGACGACCATTCCACATCTCTGGAGAGAGCTACGGTGTAAGTGGCATCGGACGAATGGCTTGGCGGTGACTAATATCTGCAGGGCCACTATATCCCCATCTTGGGAGCTACAATCGTCGCTCAGAACAACCTCTACCCCAAACGTCCCCAGGTTAACCTTGAGTCGGTTCTCATCGGAAACGGTTACATCTCACCCCTCGACACTGCCTTCGGATACTGGGAGACACTCTGCACTACCAACCCCGGCGTCAAAGAACCCATCTTCAACAGCACTCGCTGTGACATTATGGCTGCTAACCTCCCAAGATGTCTCGAGCTTGCACGCGTCTGCTACGAACACCCCGACCACGCAATCTGCGGTGCCGCAGAGGAGGTTTGCTGGGACGGTGTCGTGAAGTGGTACGACGGCGAGTCAGGCTCCAATGGCGGTAGAAACAGATTCGATATCAGCTTTCCCTGCGAATCCGGCGATGACCTCTGCTACAAGGAATCTGGACTGATCCAGAACTACCTGAACCTTCCCCACGTCTACAAAGCTCTTGGTGTCCCGAGTGAATTTGGAAACTACTCGATTATCTCTATGGCCGTCGCAGAAGCGTTCGAGCTCGGTTACGACTTAGGCATCAGCACCCAATCTCAAATTCTATACCTGCTCAACAACGACGTTGATGTGCTGCTGTACCAAGGGAACTTGGATCTTGCATGCAACACTGCTGGAAACCTGAAGTGGAGTGATAGCATGGAATGGAAGGGACAGCCAGAGTATGTTGCTCAACGGCCTAAGGCGTGGGGTGCTTGGGGTGAGGAGATTGGTTGGTATAAGGAGGTCAAGATTCAGATGGGCAAGTCTGACAAGAAGACTACTTTCTCGTTTGCTACGGTAGACGGGGCTGGTCATATGGTAAGTCATTCAGCGAGTCTTTGTTGAGTTTGCGTTGACTGTTTTCAGGTTCCTCAGGGTAAGCCCAAGGCGGCTTTGGAGTTGGTCAACCGATGGTTGAAGAAGCGCAGCTTTGCTGGTTGAGCCATTTCAGGCTGAGGCCTACTCCACGATATCAGTCTTACGTGAGGGTAGGGCAAAAGAAGGCCTCATGTGAGCTATGCTTGAGTTTTTCCGAGGCGTAAGCCCCGAGGTATAGAAATAAAAGCAACACAATGGCCTCATGCAAGCATGGGAGTCACGATGCTTCAAAATTGTAAATTCGAAAACTCTATCCGTACGCAAACAGAACTACCTGCCTATTCAGGGAATATTACTATGTAGCCAAGATGTCAGCTTACTACAGCTCACATAGGTGTATGCAAACCTGATATATATCCCATTAGCCTCTATGAACTCTTGAACTGCCGGGAAGTAAGAGCAGATGGTAAAAACACTACTTCTGTAGAATATAGATTATTTGGGAAGAAGAAATAGCATATAGTATTCTCCAAGAACTCAAATCTATTATGGGGTTTGATGATTCAGAAGGGCTTTGATGGGAGTCAGCCTGGTTACTCGCTTAGTCCTTGGCGCAGGAGGACCCCTCTTTATAGTTCCATTGCATGCTGATATACCACTTCAACTCATCCCTATCCTGCAGTTACGCTTTGAAGCTCTCGTATTCAGGCTGCCGAGTTTACAGAAAAGGAATTAACGCTCAATTATGGCTTCAAAAGACAGGTCAGCTGAGCTATGGTGGAGTTTTGTAAGTCATCAGTTATGTCTCGCGATCAGAAGTTGGACAGGTCTTGGGTATAAAAGGGAAGGGAATCCTCAGACTGTTCCATATCACTCAGGATCATCAATCACCTCTTACCTTGACCGCAATCGCCCATCTCGCAACAATGGTTCGCCCTATCCTTCTCGTTAGTGCCCTTTTCGCTGCCATCACTATGTCAGCCCCAGCCTCCGAAGTTGTAGAGTTTACCGTTGAGAAGAGTCAAGTCGGCGACGATGACACGCCCATCGAACTGTCAAGCTACCGCCAGAGCTGCCGATCCTGCCATCTTACTACTTCCAACGGACCAGCTCTTAGCTGCGAATGCAACAACGGCTCAGGTGGCTGGCCTAGGGATACCCTCAGACTCAACCCTTGCCTTGGTAATGACAATGGTTGGCTCAGGTGGCAGACCAAGTATAACACCCTTCGATTAGATATGTCCTGCTGATAGCTAACAACTGATAGTGGAGGTTTCGGCGGGTCGTGCAACAGACTGAGTCTGGATTCGGATAGCAGACTCAGCGTTAGATGCAAAACTATCAGTGGAAACTGGAACCCTTCCTCTGTTGTTCTTAGTAAGTTGTTCTCATATCAGCTGCAAAGCATATTGCTAATAATATCAATAGATGAAAGGATCCATAACGACAGAGGTCGGCTGTGGTGTGGTAGTTAATCCAGCTAGGAGGCTTTCAGTCTTCATTCAGAATTAGAAGTCCGGACAAACATGGAACATTATAAATCGCCGTATATTTCGTGAATTCCGGACATAAGCAGAATGCAAACCTTTTCCATCTTGACTAGACTCATCTAAGCGAGCTGATGTCCTCTTCGGGATAAACGTTGGTTAGTTCGCGATAAGCTAGCTTTGGAAGGTCTAGACCTTCGATAGTTGCTTTTTCGGACGTCGAAAAAATCGATAGTTTCTTTATGCCCCTGACTACAGCCAGCCACAATGGCGTTTTTCTTGGCGCTAAAGCAGCATGGTGAAATTAAGGAGAGAAAAACAATACGGTATTTATTTCGTTGATTACCACTATTGAACGCCAGTACGATCGTCGGTCCCTCCTCAATCCACTCGTTGTTAAAAGTCGAAGCAAAATGGTATCCAAGACACTTGTCGCTGCAATTTTCGCAGCTTCTGTTGCTGCTGGGCCTTGCAAGCCCAAAAGTCTTCCGTCGGACATTTTCTCTTCTACCGAGTCTATTGATCCAACGACGCCAGTTGAGACCACCACCTCTGGTCAAACTACCCAGTCAGAAGGCGCGTCTAGCACTGAATTGACCACAACTTCTTTTGAGCAATCCACACAGACGACAGAAGCAGCCTCTACCACCACCTCTGTCGGACCCGCTGGTGAAGCCATCATCCTTCAGATCAACCAGCAGCGCCGCCTTGCGAAGCGAGATGACACATTCATCGGAACCAACAACCCTTCGTCTTGTGACCTCGCCACGGGGTTTCGCGTAACTGATGAACAGTTTCTACAGGATGGTGTGCCTGTTTACTACGAAGGCGAGGCGTACCAAGAATTTGCCGTTCAGAGTACGCCACCAAACGATGCAGTAACCAGAGCCTTCTCGGTCGATGGAGGGTATCTTTCATGGACGAACGCGGCCTTCGGGGAGGCAAGATTCTGTCAGACTTCCTCGGACGGAAAGGTCTACATCTTCTTTAATTCAAAGCCCACTGGCTGCCAAACAGTTACGCTTGCAGCGTATAAACGTATGATATACTACCGAATCTTGAGAATACAGCTGACACTAGGAAACAGAGAGCCAATGCCAGAACGGACAGATTGTTGGCGAAGAGGCTTCCAGTGCCGAGAGCACTTCGGCTGAAGTGACCAGTTCCGTTGAGGGAACTAGCTCTGCCGAGATGACTGCCGAAGAGACTACGTCGGCGGAAACTACACCAAGTGAGACTACTATCTCGAACGAAGTGACTTCTCAGTCCGTTGAGGAAACTTCTTCTACCGAAGCCCCCAAGACTACTCAAGAGGTCACTTCTTCTGAGACAACCTCTCAATCTGCTGGAATTACGTCTTCCGCGAATGTCTGCTTTGCAGGTCTGAGCGATCCAAATGGCCAACCAGACGTGGACAGTCGTATCAGTGACTGCTCAGCTTACAACACCGTGACAGTCAGCCCATTCGCCTCGTAAGAGCCCCTCGAAACCATCTCGAGACCAGCACTAACCATCCTAGAACCTCAACTATTTTGAAGAAGCGAGTGTACTACCAGATTCCTACTGCTTGGGCCACTCCTCAGCCGATGATCACGAAGCGCGCCGATGATCCCACGGATACAACCATTTTCCCAACTGAAATCCCCTCTTACGCTACATACTGCGACTCTCCCGAGGAGTATTACGAGGCTTGCTCAGAGGCTGGAGTCACTGCCTTTACAACCACACTCCCTGAGCCAGATACTGAAACCACTACCTCTACCTCGGATGGCTGCGGGCCTAAGTCCCTTGCAAGCCGGGGTCTTAAATATTTGGGATACACTCTGTCTGAAGATTGGGATCGTGCAATCTTTACTGGAGTTGCCCTACATGAAAGATTCCACGACTAGATGTAGTTGTAGTATCTTATACCACATAGCCAGTCAATTATTTACAACGACATCACAGAGAGCTCCAAGTATGCCTCTACAACTAACTTACTTATGACACTTCTTGATCTTTTCCTTAGCCTTGACCAAGGACTTCGGTCACTATCCATTATATTATTTTTTCTTTTATCTTTATATGGCAGTTACCCTGAATGAACATTTGACATCCCTGCGTCGAATGCATACGTTGAGAGCAATAAGGATGTTCGCACGGGGTAACAAATAACCAAGGGCTTTGAGGCTATGCTACCATATCCTGTATCTCTGGAAGGGACGCAGAGTGTCGGTGAGGAATATTGTTGGACGTCGGACTTACTGTGTTTGCCGGTGGCTGCAGGAAGTGACGTAGCGGGCTTAATCGATCATAAGACTGAGCTGAAGCCTGGAGTTGCTCAGAAACTAACGCGCGAAAGTGCAGTTCTCAGTGCCATATGGTGCTAATCGAAGGCAGGACAACCCCGTTCTACCGTCCGCGCCCAGTCCCAATTGCTATCGTCTAGAATGTAGCGACTTTGAGTAAGATGTTCGAGTCCTTTTCTACCAACCGAGGGTGAGAAACATTTAGACTCTGTCTTGCCAAATTACCAAGTGAGATGGAATTGCGATCTGAGACACCCTCATAGTCTTGCATAGCCTCATGCAGCTAAGCCTCTCGTCCGTGCACAGCATTGCTACATTGATTAAAGGAAGCCTTCGTGCCCGAAGAAACAATGGCACCGTTTCCCTCCTCGACTCTGGTGGTATTGTTTCATCACCGTTTATTTAGTCCGACTTCTCAGCATTTTAAGTCAGGAATGGACGACAGCATCGTATCACCGGGCCTTTCCACCCATCCAACCCCATCGACATCCCGACTGCATGTGGACGAAACAGATGATTCTATTGGCAATAGTCACTCGCCTGACCTTCAGACTGAACCACCAAGAGCCGAAGACCTCACCCGCATTATCGTTGACATTTGGAATCTGTTTCGTGCCCGCTTTCTGATCGAATTTCTCAAACTTGCCTTCATAGTCGTGTCGCTATTCGTCGCTTTGGCCGGTTTATACATGTACCGAAGTAACAATTATGATAGAGCTCTTTACGACAGCTTCCGCCATGTGACATTCTACCTTTTTGGGGTTGTGGACTTACTCTTGGGGCTGTCCATATGGCAGATTCAAAGATTCACGGGTATGTGTTTCATTCTGCTTTTTACGATGGGAATTATGGCAATGGGCCTATTTGTCTTATCTGATTCTGAGGTTGGCACCATCTATGATATCCCACTAGATAGTTTTCACCCGTGGCGGACCGGAGTATTGCCGACTAGTCCTTTGGTCTGTAAAGAAAGACTAGAGGATGGACAAAAAGTTCTTCTTGACGCAGATTACTACCACGCCCAATTCATCCGGACGGTGGTTCCTAACTTCACCGATTCATTCGATCTTTTCGCCATGAATTATGTCTATCCCGCCTTCAACGAGAGTCGATTTCTACAAATTCACAACGATAAAAGTCTTTGTTATCAAGGCTTTGAGGGCAACCAGGACCTTTATGGACTAGGTGTTCGATTATGCATCTATTTGCAATGGATCACTGCTCTGGTCACGAACAACTTTTTGCCGGATGCTCGACAGGTTTCTCGAGTTGCATGGCTCATTTTCTCGATCGCCATATGTATAATAGTGTTTGTGGTGAGTATTATTGACTGTTGCGTTTTCGGTATCGAGATTGAGATTCTGTATTGGCTATATTGGGGTGGGTTCGTCTGCGTCTATACCTCCTCGCCTAGCCAGACACGACTTGAAGGGCAGGAGAAATGGGTTGGTTTGGACTTGGAAAGTGCGATTCGTTACACTATGCACATTATAATGGCATACCACGGTGCCTGGTTCAGTTATTGGGGTTACGATCAAGTTTTCGCTCGACTGCCGTGCGGAACCTACCAATTTGTTTTCGCCAAGTTCCTCGACCCCAGTGTTCAGTACTGCTACGCACGAGACGCCTTATCATATCTTATCAACTTTATAGCAATGCCCGCCCTACTCGCTGTCACGTTAGCCATCGTCGCCATGGCCGCGGAACTCAAGGCTTCAATCAAAGATTCCGTAGTTTATCGAGTGTTTTCTCGCTCGGGAACAGATCAAACCCTGAAGGAGGGAAGGCAAAGGATCCAAGGAAGGGATAACAGTATATCCAATGGAGACGAGAGCGAGCGCCGCGCCGCCAGTTTGTTAACAAGAATGAATGCTAGATTTCGCAACAAGATCCGAGGAGCATATCACGAGCTGAGATATCTCGCGGGACTACCCAAACATCGCTTGGGTGGCATACGCCTGATCACACCAGTAGATGCTCGACGCAGACGGTTCCTTCCCCTTTAACCTAGCCGCACCTAAGCAGGACGCACAAGACTGACCAAGATATAGGTACTATCGCATTGGCTGTCTCATCGTATGGCTAGCAAGCTTTTCGATCTCGGTCGCGGCTGTTGAAACAACCTTGGCATGGAATCGAGTAACGTCTGTTTATTCACTCACGTCACTCGGCCAGATGCTGCCCTTAATCATAGGGACGGCAACATTCATCAATGTTCTCTGGAAGCTCTTAAAACAAGAATTGGTAGGTTTGTGCAAGTTTCCACTATCAGATGTGACTAACCTTGTTGAAAGAGAACAAGATATGATGCCAAGCGACGCATGATCGCGGCTGATGACGTCGAGCTGAACACATCGCCACCACTGCCTGTGACCTCTTCTGGTACTATTCAATCTGCCTTTCGTCAGCCGGACGAAGAATTCCTAACAAACGCCGCTGCTGTATTTCCGCGTCTGATGACAGACATCCGATTCCCTGGTGTAGTGCCCGAGAATGATTTGTATACGATGAGTGGGGGTGCTGGGCCGGGAAGGCAATCCATGGATGCTGTTTCGGAAGTAGCTTCAACAACAGAAACAGATTGGGAGACGGCTACGGAGGGCATGACCTCAGTCTCAGATTTACCGATTGACAGAGCGACTGTGGAGGTTGATAGGGACTGAAGTATAGAGGAGGAGTGACCATTACACACTGCCATCTCTAATCGTGTAGTAAAGCCTTAATAGCTCGAAGGTTATCAACAAGATATTCGTTGAGTTTATGTCTTCAATGCCCACACGTGTGACATGAGAGTAAGGTGTACACCACAGCTATAGTGACGCAGAAATTGGTTGCTCAAGACATGAGGGCAGCTAGAGCTATCATAGAATTGCCATCCTCAGCAAATATCATGATACTGAGCGTTACGCAAAGCGAGAAAGATGCATCACAGAAGATCAAAGCTCTCAGATACAGTGATTGGTCAATGGTGACTTTGAGATGACCTAACCGACTGAGACATCTGTGGTTATGGGCTGACCATATTTGTGTTCCTAGACTGAGTTCATTATTGTTTGTCAGAGTGGCTGGATGAGAATAGTAAGAGGGTTCGGGAGTTTCAGTAAAGTCCAAGCTGGAGAGGTAATGACATCAAGATTGGAACAGCGATATTTGAAATCCAAAGATGTAAATTAGAAGGAGTGTTCTCAGTAAATGATAAAGGTCAACCGCTCTAAAGCAATTGAAAGAAGCGAACAAGAAAATGATGCCGAATGAGTGGCTCTAGGGAAAATGCAATGACCCATGCCCAATGCCCAAGATGTCAATCAAACTCCAAAGGAAATACGAGAAGATCTAATAGCCTTCTTACTCCTTGCCAGGGTACTTTCCATGGTACCACTTTCCGTCGTCATAGGGAGTCTGAGGCTTTCCCTCGTACTTTCCCTCATACCACTTGCCATCATCAGCGCGCTTTGTCTTGCCATACTTCTCAGGGTCGTATGAGCCGTCATCGACACCAGTGTTACCACCCTCGTACTTGCCAGGGTACCACTTTCCATCATCAACACCAGTGTTGCCGCCCTCATACTTTCCGGGGTACCAGCTACCATCGTCCTCACGCTTGGCCTTGCCACCAGGGTACTTTCCGGGGTACCACTTTCCATCATCGTAGGGAGTCTGGGGCTTTCCCTCGTACTTTCCAGGATACCACTTGCCATCGTCGGCACGCTTCACCTTGTCGCCGGGGTATTTGCCAGGATACCACTTTCCATCATCATAAGGTGTTTGGGGCTTGCCCTCGTACTTTCCGGGGTACCACTTTCCGTCATCGGCGCGCCTGGCCTTGCCGCCGTGGTACTGACCATCATCGTAGCCAGTATTGCCGCCCTCATACTTGCCGGGAGCCCACTTGCCGTCGTCGTAGCCGGTTCCCTTGCCTTCATATTTGCCGGGGTACCATGAGCCATCATCGTTGCGCTTGGCCTTGTCGCCGGGGTACTTTCCTGGGTACCATTTGCCGTCGTCGTAGCCGGTACCCTTACCTTCATATTTTCCTGGGTACCATGTGCCATCATCGTTGCGCTTCTCCTTAGCGCCAGGGTACTTTCCGGGGTACCACTTTCCATCATCGTAGCCGGTGCCCTTACCCTCACTGAGATGAGTTAGTATGGATCTGTGATGTGTATAGTTGATAGCTGACTTACTATTTGCCAGGGTACCACTTGCCATCGTCGTTGCGCTTGGCCTTTTCGCCGTGGTACTGACCATCATCGTAGCCAGTATTGCCGCCCTCATACTTGCCGGGAGCCCACTTGCCATCATCGTAACCACTGCCCTTGCCTTCATATTTACCTGTGGATGTTAGTATCTGAGCCGTTTGATGGGAAAGTGAGTTGCATACCGGGAGCCCAAGAGCCGTCATCGGCAGGCTTGGCTGTGGGAAGAGCCAGAGCCATGGAGGCAAAGGCGAGGATAGTGTATGAGTAACGCATATTGAAGTGTAGTTGTCAGAGTGAAAGAAAAGCTGCTGAAGAAGCGAGAGATCAGAAGCTTAGAGAGAATTGATGGAAGGTGTAATTGAAGCGATTGAGAAGAAGATGTAGCGAAGGTGCTTGAGTTATTGGATTGTTGTAGTGAAGATAGAAGAGAAGATGATGAGAATGATGAATTGAACCGCAATGAGGGAATCAAGCCATCCTTATATACACAATTATTCAACTCTCATTCCAAGTGAAGCTCGCCATTTACACGATGGTGGCCGGCGCAGCATAAGCCACAACTAACAAACTCACCTCACATCTCCAACTCAGAATTCAATAAGGCTGAGCGACAAGCTTAACGAGCCGCATGGCCTCTACCGTTTACGTCAGTCTATTTTCGGGTGTCCCGAGCTCTCATCCCAAGCTGCTGCGCCCAGCCAAGATCAGCGCTAGGTCCTGCAAAATAGTGAAGCTATACCGAATCTGATATCGGAAAGGCTGAGGGCTTCGATCGCGACCCCTCTTCTCCGATGTGGCGGGGTCCAAAAGTCGGACCATGGTACGGGACTTTACCCCGCAAGGTTGTAACATCCGAAAAGTCGGCTCTGGGGCTGAGGAGCTAAGTAAGGTGTAGTATGGACGGAGTGTCAGCTGTGCCACCGCCGTTATGCCACTTTCTGTGCTGGCACAGAAGGAACTGACATGTCTTGGCCTTGATCCTTCTCGTGTAAGCTTACAAAGTGGATGGTGAAAGTGCACGTGTTTGCGCGATATATGCGATGACAAACGACAAAATGCAATTAACAAGCTCAGCAGCGGGATCCGAAAGTACCAAATTCTGCGTAAGCAGCCGTCTACAGTCGGAGAAACCCAAGAGTTCAGCCCCAATCACCGGTTCATCAGCCCATTTCTGTTAGTCAGCCACACAACAGCCAATTGAAGACATCAATTCAAGTGTGACAGAACTCTCATGGTGGCTTTTGGGGAAACACAATGTGGAAAGTGTCTTGAGGAGGGGAAAAGAACGCCTGATGTGAAAAGGCGGAGCTGGACTTGGAGGAGCAAACAAGCCCAAGTCCAAGCCTCGACTCTGATGGTGTGGACGGGACAGATGATGAGAGATGGTGTTGAGTATACGAGCCTAATGACGGCACACACTGACATGAATGACCAATGTTTTAGAGTCTTGGGCCTAAGAATAGGCGCACATTTAGCTTGCCCTTCGCACGCCATGTCAATTATCAATTGTCTCACTCTATCAATAGTCTTCTTTTCTCGTTAGAACTCGACGCCGAGTCGGTCCTTTGCCAAGAATTCCTCTTGTCTTCGGGAAATCAGGTAGTATTGCACCACCAACCGAACTTGACAGCAGACTCTCAGCCCTATCATCGTCAGCCCCACCAACACCTTAAGGCAGGCTGACTGCAGGTAGGTATGTTACGTAGCATTTACCATTCACTCATATGGTTGACTAAGCTCAGGTCTTCAATGATGCTGCCATTTCAACCAATTGGTTCAGACTGTTGAAGTCCACTACTGCAAACTCCAGCCGTTCGTTGTCACCGTCAACCAAAGTCCCATCGGAAAGCTTCATTTCATGATAAAGTCACCCGACTTTAAGAAACGGTTCGGGAACTAGCATCGATATCTTAGATGGAGAATTAGAAATGCATGTTGAACTATGCGATTCGTTTGTTTCATAAGGGCTGAACGAGATAAACTTTTGAAGTGTTGAAAAGTAAGCACTTATCTGGCCTTACAAGCCTCACCCAAAGTCCCGGTTCTTCGGCGAGCTTAGGGTTCTCCGGGTCTCCCGTCATCACCAAATTGAGTAAGCTCCGAATTTACTACCGAGCATAGCCCACGTGGAAGGATGCTTACCATAACAGCTCTACTTCCTAAATTTTACAACATTGGCCATTCAGAGTCGAATGTTCTTTAGCTTTTAACCATACTGTAAGAACAAACCATCCTAGCGATTGAAGATTGGTGAGAGTTGGATACGCCATGAGCTTCAGCCCTTACTAGCAGCTGGATCTCGACCCTGTGAGAGTCAGACATCCTTCACCGATACTATAGCCTCATCCTCAGCTTCTCCTTATGCCGCATGAAACGGCTAGGATAAGCTTTTGGTGTTTCAGCTGAGATTTCGAAGGGTCCCTCCTAGGCACACCAGAGATGGCGTCCTGTAATATTGCCCATGGACCATATGAAATCGATGTCTGAATTGACTTTCATCAGCTCGGCGAACCAACCACTCGGTGATTCTTGTAGACTAGGGTGATGCTAATCTTGAGGTACCGAACTGAGCAAGTACCTCGAATCAATCCGTTCTTGGAGCGGGTTCTCATCCGTAGAGTTTGGATGTACAGTCGTACAGTGTTGAGTCAGGGGCGCACGCAATGCCTGGAGTAACTATGATGAGAGTCGAGTAGTGACCCATATACTACGAATTAGGTCATAAGCTCATCAAGCCCATACCAAGAGACCGGACCGGAAGGCGGGAGCCCAGATTATTTTAATGGCTGAAAGTCTCAACTCGCACTTCGATGGGATGATTTGGAACATATCGTCTCAGTTGATGATATTAATAAGTCAGCGTTTCAGTCTTACTTGAAACCGACATTTCTACGCATATATTAAACTGTCCAGTCGGGAGCTTGACGTATGATATAGCTAGTGAATCCATGCTGAAGGCAAATGTAGGATCTGAGTTTGGTGTTTCCTCCATAGCCCCACCAATTTATGATGGGATACTTTTGCATCATGCTTCATGACTACCATTTATTGCATGTCGTCCTTAGCTGGTTTATGCTTAAGAGTGACTGCATGTTTCCCTTTTCTTGCCGTGAATGCGAGCTGATTGTGTAACACGATGCCAAGGTTGTTGATCCGGAGACGGGCAGGAGTTTCGAGCACAGCAAGGCCGGGATAATTCTCAGCATATGCTCTAGACGTCGCGTCTCTGGAGATTTCCATTATAATCTTCTGTCTCATTTCTATGATACAGCTTTCTGGATAGAATA
The DNA here is from genome assembly GCA_013618405.1 of Fusarium hainanense. Classification (NCBI taxonomy): domain Eukaryota; kingdom Fungi; phylum Ascomycota; class Sordariomycetes; order Hypocreales; family Nectriaceae; genus Fusarium; species Fusarium hainanense. The sequence continues at coordinate 139,839 of JABFEW010000138.1, forward strand.
ATCCTTCTCGTTGTTTTCATGACATAGGTACCTTGAGGTATGAGACGAATGCGATTGCTGAATCATCAAGCGAGGTGGGTCACAAAAGGTCAATCACTTGCCGGAAATTGGTTGGGTTGGCAGTGCTTGCCCGAGCTTCGACGGGACCGTCTGGGCTCAGCGGCTTTCCCTAGGTAATCTTGAGTAACGCGTCACATCCCTTTCCTCCCCTCATCAACCACTAAATCATTGTCATTTCATCATATCGCCTCCGCGCTCATACATCACTACGCCAGCAATACACTCTCTTACTTCATTCGGGATTCATGTCACGATCATGGTCAGTCGCAGCGAATCTCCCCACATCAAGATAGAGGAGGACGATACATACCAAGCTCTGGAGACCGCTGCCCAGAAATCAGTCGCCAGAAGAGTCTACCGACTTACCTGCGAATGGCCCTGGGATATTTCACCCAGTTGCTCTCAAACAAATTGGGATACTAGTTTGCTTGAGAAGTTGGTTAACCTTCTTATCGAGTGTTTCCCCAAACGGGTCGGGCAACTAGGCCTGATCGAAATGAGACAACTGCGAACTGAGATAAAATCGCAACTTGAAACCAAGCCTCACGACGAACAGAAGGCTCTCTCAATGACAGACTTGGAAGCGGTTCGACGCGGGCTGCTGAACAAGAGGAGCTTGCAAACCCCGAACGGGTCGTCCAAGACTACCACTATGACTACCCCGACGAATCTTGGTAGTACCAACAAGCGCAGGGTATCTGCTGCCAGCTTTTCCGAGCCATCAACAACGAAGCGAGTACGGGTCAACGAAAGCCCACCTGCATCCGCTACTCGGTCCTCTACGCGATTGAAACAACAGACTCAGAACATGAACATAGATGCCATGTCCGAGAGATCAGTAAATAGCCACACATCTGCCGGATTTGCATTGGCTGATCAAGATGAGACCGATAAAGAGGAGATCCAGGATGTGATCGATATTATCGGGGAGAGCGAGGACTCTGGCGAGGCCAACCATGAAAGCGATGAGGCAGAGGAAGAAGACCCACCAACATCATATGAAGAACCCTTACCCGACACAGCACCCCCCAGCCCCAACCGAAACTCAACACCCGGAACCAGCACCGGACCCCGGCCAGCCGAAACAACTAGAAAACCATTTGTCGCCGAATTTTCCATGTCAGACAAGCAGATCGTTGACCTTCTCCGGAACCACATCACGTCGATTGCTTCGAAAAAGCAGGATACCAATAATCGAAAACTGAAGGAGCTACAAGATGAGGTCGATCGCTGCGCACTGGCACATGATCAGGCTGAACAAGAAAAAACAGCGATGTACGGCACGTTGAACGCCATGATAAAGTCTTACGAAGATGCCTTGAAAGAAGCTCAGAAGGCGGAGAATATCCGAAACAAGACCGCTGACGCGCTTAAACCATACCAAGACCTCGTCGACGAGGGAGAGGGTGATGCTCAGCTCTTCACAATGCTCAAGGACAAAGTGAGCCAGGCTGAAACAAATTTGCAAGGGGCGCAGAGAAAACGAGAAGAAATGAAAAGGAATCTCGAGGCTGTCAATAAAGAGGCCAAAGCGAAATTGGCAGCAGCTGGCCAGTGCAAGGACCAGTTCAAGGAAGCTCAGCAACTCCTGAAAGCTCACGAACCAAACAACTCGGGCTTTCGATGCACTCTCACTTTTAAGACTGATGCTAGGGACGAAGAATATCAACTGTTCAAGGACATCTTCTTTGATTTCACGGCTACTGTGAAGGAGCAGGAGGATGGAGTGAATGGAGGACAGACTTAATCAGCATGGAGTAATGGGCGTTGGTATCCTTACCAGATTCTGTTAAATGGTTTTTTATACCATCAGTTTATTGTCAGTGTTAGCGAAGTATTATACCCCAGTTCTGTTAATAAAGATCATGTCTTTCTGGTAACGCCTTTGTTGGGAGCTTGTCAAGATATGTGCCTGGTGATTGATGCAAACATATTTGATACTGGTTCAGAATGAGACTGTCAAAGGACGAGACGTGCTGTTAAATCATTAATCGTTCTTGTGGCGGATGCAGGCAACACGCCTGGCAGCTGTCAGGTTGTATAACATTGGATATCAGGTGCATAACATTGCTGGTCTGCTACAATCTGAGCTGTGCGAATACCCGGTGATCAATTTGCTACTCTGCAAGCCTGCCGAATATTGATGACACTCGAATTCCTAATCCTCAAAAGATGCAATGCCCTGCTCCCATTATCCTTGACTCCTCGTAGTCGTCATTCATCTCATGATTCATCCATCATCTCAGGCGACAATTCCTTTTTCATTTCCTTAGGTGATTTATCCTCAACCTTAGGTGATTTATCCTTAGCCTTAGGTGATTTATCCTTAGCCTTAGGTGTTTCATCCTCATCCTTCGGCAAATTGTCCTGATCCTTAGGTGACTCCATCTTGACCTTAGGCATATCAGATGTATCAGTCGATGGTGGTGACGCAGTTGTCTCCTCTGTCTCCTCTTCTTCCTCCGGTGAATCATCCTCTGCCTCAGGCACATCGCCTGGAGTCGGGGACCGTGTTTCAGGCATCGATATGATGATTTCAGGCGGGATCATGCCCGGCGAAGGCATGTCCACAAAGATGTCGTATGTAGTCCGCTGTCCATATGATCGTCCAAGAGTAACATTCACGCGAGGTTCCGGCAGACGGTCGGGAACATCGGGGCTCGGTGAATCTTCACTCGTGCTAGTCCTCTGGCGTACAGGGGATCGAGGCTTTAGGTCTCCAGAAGCTGTGCGTTTGGGTCGATCGCTCATGATGACGCGGGAGGATGTGATTCGGATGGTCTTCGGGGGAGTTTTTGACCGAAATTCTGGGGCACGGAATACCGATGATGATTGACGATAGTTAACAGTAGAGTGTAAAGCTTACAGTGATCGGCGTTGATGATGAAGAGTAGAATTCTTGATGTGATGGTTGAGTGATGTTGTAAGAGCTAAGTCGATGCAGGAAAGAATTGAAGGATGGAGGTTCTCTTTGAAGACCCACACAAGGTAAGAGCAGACGAACTGCTGCTTGAGTTCCCGTTCTTGGAAATGGTGAGCCTTGAAATCCTAGAAAGTACCATCGGGGGAGGGCTCTTTCCCAACATGGAGGAGTGGCAAATTAATTCTGTCAAGAGGGTGTCGAGGGTACATACATACTACAAGACAGCACGTAGGGATGTCAAGTACCCTGAAGCTCGGTCGGCAGAATTAAGTTGTCACCTAATCATGTTGAAAAAGGCCCCCCTCCCACGATGTTAGCTTCTGGTTCTAGCTACTAGGTACCTATGCATCGTTCAAGCGTGAGCCGCCGGAATTGAGGTTAACCAGGGGATCACAACATACATAGCCTTCTTGGGCACGTCGAGCATAACACTCCAAATCAATTACGACGAATAATTTGTTTAGCTGACTTGTCTGATTTTGCCTTCCCTTGTGCCATTGCTGACGGGCGACCAAAATACTCACAGACCTTTTCCCATGCGGCCTGAAGGTCCAAACTGGTACCTACCTGCTACCTACACCATGATCAAGTGTCTGATCTCAAGACTCGGGCTCATGCATCACTTTCCATGCTTCTTGCATCAACCTTGCAGCCTTTGCCTTCCTGTTCTGCTCCTTCATGGTTCTTAGCTTTACCTCGACAGAAGTGATTTCACTTTGGATGTCGTCGGATTCGGTCGTATAAACGGCGAATCTCTGCGTCTGTACCTTGACCAAGTTGGACATCGCTTCCAGTTGTAGCATCCAGGCGTCTTCCTCGACCTTACTTGACCAAATTGACACTTCTTCGCCAAAAGGAATAAGGCCGACCTCCTCTGTCACTTGATTTGCTCGTTGAAGGGCTTCGGATACAGGACCTAGAGTCTCAAATAGTCGGCGACGTTTCACTACTTTGTCAGCTTGTATTTGACGTTCATGTAGCAACTGTTCGGCTTCTGCGATGGCTGTGCTCAAGTCAATACCACCATTCGAGCGGCTCCATCTGTCCATCTGTGCAAAGAGTTGCGTCGAAGTTAATTCATGGTCAGTTGGATTAGGCTGTAGAGGGGTATCATTGACGTGAGTATTCTGTTTTGGGGTAGTCTGGCGGGAACTGGGGCTCGCATTGTCTTCCCAAACGCATTGGTAGAAATCAGTGTTAGAGGGACTCTTGAATCCCGAAGCGTGAATAGAATCAGACTTGTCTAAGTCCTTCGTCGCCCGAGTAAACTGGGATTGCTTGAAATCGATATCAGCCAGTTTGTCGATCGAAGCAGATGAAGAAGCTGCGGAAGACTTTGGCGATGGGGTCCCGAAGCTGCCTTCCAGTGTCAAGGGCACGTCCGGTGAGGGGTGGACGATCGGCTTATTTCGATTGTACCTGTTAGGCCGAGGCGAGCATGGGTTAATTCCAGCTTCTTCTAGCGTCTCTAGAAAATTGGATCGGAAATCTTCAGAGAAGCAATAAGGCATCGGTTCATCATTCAGCAGGTGGTTGAGAAACATTGCCACATACACGCCACAGCAAGCCCCATCTGACTGCTGCGGAACATCCTATGCAACCATTAGTCTATGACTGTCAAAGGTTTGGCTGGGGCAACCTACATAAGGACTGAATGTGAAAGGGCAACTCCCGCCAAGTTTCCTCGCCAGCGACGTCTTGATACGAGTATCTCGGTCATAGCTGTGCATTGAGTCATGATGCCAAATGTGTTTCGGGTCGATTCGGAATTCGAGAGCCTCCTTCCTGTGTGGTGGGAGTTCGAGAAGGGACCAATGCTTAGTCTTTCCCTCTACATGATGTAGTGGAACGTAAACAGTAGAACGGAAATCCCAAATCTTATGCAGGTCCACTGGGATGTGGTCGTCGTCGAGGTTCAACCATAACGCATCCATAACAGTAGCGTCGGGCGCATCGCTTCTTTGGCGAACAACCTTGAGACAAAAGGCCAGTACTTCGTCCGTCAAAGGAGCCTTTGGATCTCGTAGCTGTGTTCTGGTCTTATCCCAGATCGCCTTATTGTGTTCCGCAAGCGTTTCGGCGTCTTTGACGTGGTCCTCAGGCGAAGTGTGGTCGACGGTAAGATCTATCACTGGTGGGCTGGCGAGCGGCGTATGTATGGCATCAACTACAAAGAACTAATGTTAGTATGTCCAACCAATCCACTCACCGTTACCACGACATGGGGTGAAGTTGCAAAGCGATGCTCCGTCTTACCTGTATCTTCAAGCTCCAATGGGCCTGGGGACGAAGGAGAGTGATACCTGATGTTGCGACGTACGGGAGTTCCGGTGGTTTCTGTCTCAGCCTTTTGACTGCGACTTTGTTCAGGTTCTAATGAGGGAACTGGTGAGCCGTTTTCATGATGGGGTGTCGAAAAAGGCTCAGGCGCGTCAGCGAAATCCGGATCGAGATTGTAAGGCAAAGGCGCAGTCGATGCTGGCTCGGAGGCATCAGGAGGCAACGCCGTCATGCGTTTCCGAAAGAGATCCAGGGCAGCGGCGGCGGCTTCCTTGCTCAAGATACGCTTTCCGTTACAAATGGTATCAAAGAGGGCACCGCCTCGCTGCCAGAGAGTCTGTAGCGGAATATCATGCTCCAACGCCAGGTCGGTCAACATCTTCAGCGGTCGGATAGTGTTGTCGCTGGGCTTGTCTCCCAAGGGGACACGTAAAAGATCGGGCCGAGACCAGTTGTGACGGCCGTCCCATTGTTCGTCAAGGTACTAGGTATACCTGTCTCGCTTCGAAGTTCGGGTGGAATTGAAGTTTCTTGCCTTATTTGCGCGAATGAGGGCCTTGAACTTGGGCTTTTGCTTCTCGATACCCGCGTATAACTGGTCTCGCTGATCCGCTGGGAAGTTCTTGATACCGTTCCTGAGAATGGCCTTGTTGGTGACCGACTCTGTGGGCGATTGATCCAGCACCACGTCCAAGAGCTGCTTGACCTTGGTTTGTTAGTATGTCTTGAAGCAAGTCAAGGCTTCTTGATCAAGACATACTTGTGTTGTACCATTCCCTGGGCCAGCGCTGACGCTGTGTGATGTGGGGTCGCAAGGAGGATCCATGGAGTATAGAGTTCGACGTGAGGGCGTGATGGGCGTTGAGGCGGGAGGGTATTGGTCGAGGGTGGGTTTTGGCTTCTCGTAGAAGCTTTGGTCGTGAAGGCGGATGGAGGAGGAGGTTCGGATCGGTCAGGGAAAAGCACGGCGGTTTTTCTCCTGTGGCATGAGCCACCAGCTTGCGACTTCTTCCTGGGTATTGGGTCGAGCTATCTCAGCTGGTCTCGCAAGTGCTGCACTTAGACAGCAAGGGAGGCATCGGGAGAGAAAGGGTTCGTGCGTCGAGCGTAAACAGCAATAGTAACGCAGATAGAGACGGGGAACGTTCGAAGACCCTTCTAGAAAATCCAAGTTAGCATGAATAGTTTCCGGATTTGAGTGGGCTTACTCACCAGGAAGGGCAGAGCGCACGGAGTAATCTGATCGGCATGTCGAGAACGACAAATACGGGCGATAAGGTAGGCTGGCTCAACGCGCAAAGGGAAGACTCAAGACCGCAGAGAAGACAAATGTGTCAATTCTCCATCTAACAGCGAGACGCTCACGCAGGAATGGCAAATTCAGCCGGGGTGTCTTGCTTGGATGAAACGATCACGTGGGAGGAGTTTCTGTGCGACGATAACACGACGCGTCGGGCGAGACGCTGCGAAGGAGCAAAAATGTCAAGGGGAAAACTCCAATGGCAAACTGATCCAAGTCATTGCTTTTTTCCATTGTGGTGAAGTTGATGAATCATCAGACACGAACAATCTCGAGAACCAACACGTTTTCCCTCCCTTCTCATGAGACGAGACTCGGGAATTTACATTTATCATGTTGTCTCTCATACCGGTAAAATCAAATCATCCAATAGACTGCCTAGCGCCATACAAAGCACTCGGAACAGCCCAGACCTTGCCACAGCGAGGCATGAAACCACCACTATAACCCTTGTCTTCTGCCGGTAACCGGCTCATTCCGATGAACTGATGGTGTAGTGTCATTTCCCACACCATGGTAAATTGTGAATGTTCTGATCTTTGGTTGTTCACACCGATGCATATTCCCGTGACATTCATGCACGCTATCGTGTTTTCGCGTTTCACTCGTGGCGAGCATGGGCTTGTTGGATGGTTGTATGCAGGCGTATTCGGCGTTTTTTTCTTTTGAAGCTGACATGTTACCCTGTATCACATACTCATGCCCGACCTTCTCCTCGACTCGAAATTTTCTCTTTCAGGTCGGGTATCACTGTCGCTGGATACTGTTATGGTTTCGTAAAAATGCAATAGTGAATTACTGTTGTGCTTATTACCAATACCAAACCATACTCAATTCTCGAGCTCAAGCCACCTCTTCATCGCAATGGGCAGAAGTAATGAGGAATCACCTTTTTTGGGATGATATGACACACGTGAGATAAAAAGATCAAACGTCGTGTTAACCCACCACGACAGTTCAGCCTCTAGACCAGCCCTTTCTCTTGGCCAGCTATATGATCGGCTGTAACGGCAATCCTCAATCCCGCTGACCATTTCCCATAAGCCTGATCTAAGCATAGATTCAAGGGCCTAGTCTACCGCCTTTAGCCCCCTGGCAAAATGCAAAATACAAAAGATGGAGAATGAGGAAATGGGGTCCGGGGTTAAAGGCAGCACGTGTGCGGGATTGCGGGTCGCCACCCCTCGGTTTCCCGGCCCGCCGAATCTCACGGCTCTAAAATGTCTGACCTTTTCCTCAAACAGCACTTGCCCCTACACCCATATTCGGGGTAATAGGCTAGGATGTTTAGCCTATATGGATTTGAGTTACTGGGGTAATTGTTGGTGTCCGGTTAATAGGCTAATGTCTATCTGTACTGTACCCTTGACAGAAAACACTTTATATTTAAGAGATCGACTTGGCGCTCCGACTTGGCGCCCAGTGTTTTGTTTCTCCATCGCATCGAGCACCCTTGCACTGCACTCTTTTCCCACAAATTCAGTGCCACTTTTTCCCACGATGCCTTTCGCTGTTGGTGCTTCGGTTACCAAGCAGGACCTTGCTGTCGCTCAGGCTGAGGCGCCTGAGCTTGCCAAGGTCAAATGGTGGGCCGATCCTGGAATGCGCGTGCTGTACTTTTACGCCGCGATTCTTTGTGTTTGCTCTGCTACCACCGGTTACGATGGGTAAGAATTGAGAGACTGGAAGATTGATAGTAAAAATGAGACTAATGGGATACTCACAGTTCCATGTTGAACACCTCCCAGGCCATGGACGATTGGCAGGATTACTTTGGTCACCCCACTGGATCTAAGCTCGGTATTCTTAACTCTATCTACCAGATTGGTAGTATTGCCAGTTTCCCGTTTGCGCCCTACATGGCCGATCATTTCGGCCGAAAGATCCCCATTGCTGTGGGATGTCTCATCATGATTCTCGGAGCTTTCCTCTCCGCTTTCACTGATGGCTACGGCAGTATGTAGATCCCCGCATGCTCTGCAGCAAAAGCTAACCCTTGACAGTGTACCTTGGCGGTCGATTCCTTGTCGGTTTCGGAAACTCCTTGGCACAGCTTTCTTGCCCCGTTCTCCTTACCGAGATCTGCCATCCTCAGCATCGAGCCATCGTCTCGGCTATCTACAACTGCTTGTGGAACCTGGGTGCCACTCGTAAGTCTCCACCCCCGCCAAACTCGAGATCCACCATACTGACTTGTATCTTCTAGTCTGCGCTTTCATCGGTCTTGGCACGATCAACATCAACAGCAACTGGTCATGGCGATCCATCACCGTCATCCAGGCTGTCCCATCCCTGATCCAGATCAGCTTCATCTGGTGGATCCCCGAATCTCCTCGTTGGCTCATGGCCCACGAGCGTCACGAAGAGGCCCTCGACATCCTTGCCAAGTACCACGCGAACGGCGACAAGAACAACCAGACTGTGCAGTTCGAGTACAAGGAAATCAAGGACACCATTGCCCTTGAGTACCAGGCTCAGAAGACCGGTAGCTACCTTGATTTCCTCCGAACCCGTGGTAACCGTTACCGTCTCATGCTCTTGGTCTCTCTGGGTATCATCTCGCAGTACTCTGGTAATGCTCTGATCAGCAACTACTCCAACATTATCTACACGGGTGCTGGTATCACCGATCAGGCCGCCAAGACAGGATTGAACGCTGGAGAGAACATGCTCAAGCTTTTCGTTGCTATTGGTTGCTCCATGGGAATTGATAAATTCGGTCGTCGACCACTCTTCCTGACTGCCACTGTCGGTAAGTAAACCGTCTTTTATCCGGCATTTCCTTTTCTAACTCTGCGTGCTCAGGTATGCTTATTTTCTTCCTCATCTGGACCATCGTCGCCGCTCGATTCGAAGCCACCGGTGAAGTCGAAATCAAGAAGCTTGGATACCCTCAAATTGCCCTCATCTGGCTCTTCGACGTCTGCTACTCCATCGCTTGGTCCGGTCTGATCGTTGCCTACGCTCTGGAAATCTGCCCCTTCAGACTCCGTGCTCGAGGTCTCATGATCATGAACTTCTTCATCCAGGTTGCCCTTACCATTGGTAACCAGACCAACCCCATCGCTCTCGAGAACCTTCCCAACAACTGGAACTTCTGGTGCTTCTACACTGTAAGTAGCATTCTTTACTCATATCATGTATTCAACATGCTAATGAAAAACAGGTCTGGATTGCTGTCGAGCTCGTCTTCGTCTTCTTCTTCTACGTCGAAACCAAGGGTCCCACTCTCGAGGAGATCGCGAGAATCTTCGACGGTGACGATGCCAATGTTGCCAACGTCCAGCTTGAGGACACTGAGAAGCACGCTGATATTGAGCACGTCCATGATAATGCTCAGCGCAAGGAACTTTGAGATGGTTCAAGAATTTAATCATGACTTGTATTAGTTAGAGATACTCCCAAATTTGCCTTATCATACAGTATATAGATCTAAAGATCATAATTTGTCGAAGGATTTCATGACTTATACTCTGTGGCGCGACGTGAACACCAACACTTCAGTAATCGCATGACCTCATGCCCTGTCATAACTTCTTGGCTGATAAGGATCAACACTCTTCCGAGCAGGGATCCCAGACAACAATTGGGTACCAACAACAAACAAAGAAAAGGAAGAAATGCCGCACACATTCTTAATCCTTTTTTCTTCGTCTTTTCCACATTCAAGATGGTCTTTTGGGACTGATCGTTACCATCATGTGACGTGCCCCAATTGTATCATGAAATCGAATTATCACTAGCGGTTTCGCACTAACCTCCAGCAAACTTTGGTTAGGCATCATATCGTGGTAAGCAATTCCTTTTCGCAGCCTATTTCCCCTGTCTATGATGAGATTGAAACATATACTTCCATGGCTATGATCACAATGATTCAAGCTGTTTCCGACGTTACACCAAACTGAGACACCCATATCGCACCCATTCAATGAAAGCAGACAATGTTTTGATCCTTTTTCTGACTCGCATTCACAGGTTCGGACGCGTCGAACGCGCAATATCAGTAACAAATACTCTCAACTAAACCAAACAATCAAATACAAACACGTGCCCTTTATCGCTTTGTCACACGTGGTATCCGTTGTTGCTGGCTGCATGAACCAAAGTGATATTCAAGAAGACTGTCATAAGTGGTTTATATCCCAAATGTTCAATCAAATGTTTTCTCATAGTCGAGCTCGACATCACTTAATAATGACCCCCAGTCAAACATTCTAGTATCAGGCACGTTTGCCAAAAAGTCTGTCCAGAGCTGGTGCGAATAGTCTGCAGACATGGCAAAGTCCTCCACAAGTGCCGGTGCCTGCCAAGGCTCTGGTACTGCAGACTTCCTCATATAATCATTCCCCTCAAGATTACTTATGACATTTCTCATGTTCTTCTCAATTCCCTTGATCAGGGTTGATGCGTCAATTCTTGATTGTTGAAGGGTCTCGTACGCCTTCATGGCGCTTTGTCTCGATATCTCGGCCCCTGATTTATCTGGATTTAGAGATGAATCAAACGCTAGTGTCATCGCAGCCGTTGTGACATGTTGTAGAACAGCCCAGTAGCGCTCAGCTTTGAAGGTAGATCTCGTCTGGGGATCGTCCATCATGCGTCGAAGTTCGAGGATTTTATGCGCTGACGCGAGGCTCGTGACGCGCGAGTAAAAGAATTCCTTGTGTGCATATGACTCGATCTGGTATGGTCGATTCAGTCGGCAGATGCGCGCATGAAGTCCGAGATGGAGGCTTATTCTTTGCCAGTGGATATACGGCCTTTGCCTCCAGATCTCTCTGTTCTGGGCCTCCTCACTCGGGTTGAGTCTCAGATAGTCTGGTAGGCTGTGGCTGTAATTTTGCAGTTTTTCACTAAGGGTGTATATCAGGTTGTAGTCTTGTTCGATGGTGTCCTCGATCATGGAGGGTATAGAGTCGATAATCTCACGGCAAATCTCGGCCAGGCGAATTCTCTCCAGAAAAAAGCTTGTATCCTTGATATAGCCCGCAGTCAAATCTATGGGGCTCACACCACCTGAAACTGTTGGTTTCTCAACGTTCATGAACTTTGGCATGATTGTGTAGACGCCTTCTTGTGAGATTCCGGAGAAAGCCGTCAACCTGACACGATCAGCTAGAGTAATCAGAGGTTGCATATGGATTCCTTACCAATCCGTAGCGGCCAGGTACCACCATACACGTCGCTTGATCTCAAGGGCGTAGTTAGGATTGACGTTCGTATCGACCTTGTCTCTCTGATCCTTTTCTGCTGGAGCATCAAGGCGATGAGTGTTCATAGCCCGACACATATAGTAGCAGCGACTGCGAAGTGTAAGCGCCTGGATCGGGAAGACATCATCGCAGTTGATGGCAATGTGAGATAGAATAGCAACGGCTGCTACAGTTTTGACAGTCTGCGGCAATGGTTTTCGAGGATCATCTACAATAGCCATCGCGAGATGGAAATACTTGTCAAAGTCAGAGACAACTTCTGCCTTCGTCGCTTCCAGTTCTTTCAGAAGGGTATCGGTCCATGCCATGCATGCCCCCGCGAAGATGCTAAAAAAGAATAGTAGTTCATCGGTTTCGGGAATTCCTCCGTTTTTGGCCATGAGGCTGTATGTTTGGTTTAGATGTCGTCTTGTGTATGTTATGTGGAGGATGCACAGAGTGGAATGGAGAGTAACTCCGAAGTGTTCAAGTAGGGCCCTGGCTTTGGTAACCGATGGGAGTTGAGAGACCAAGTATTCTTGGCTGGTGCCGGATGCGGCAGCATGAGCAGGTGCAAGTTGAGCGGGCACCGTTTGAACAGGAGCAGGCTGAGCCGGAGTAGGTAATGATGGCGCATCATGATGGGTGTCGAGTTCACGACCTGCAAAAGACTATTAGTATTGGGTTGACGCATCAGAAGTCTTTCTCACGTGAGTCGCTCTGCCGTGTGCTTTGTGAAGTTGATTCAGGTTGTATCGATTCCGTCTGTACTGGGAAGACAGCGTTCTCCAGCCTGCTAAGCCTTGCGAGTATCTTCTGGTTGCTAGAAAATCCGAATTAGTATCGAGGCATCGCCGAATTTGGCAGAAGAGCCTCACATGTTGACCTGCTCTGCAAGAATCGACGACACAGGATCGTCCACGTGGGCAGAATCAGAACGATCGTCAAGCGATGAAGTGTTGGTGTTTCCGGAGTCTCGTCTCTGATAGGCACACTCAAGTTTTCGCAGCGCACAGTTCGAACAGGGATTGTTGCGGTCGCAGCGACGCTTCATTTTCCGACATTCGCTACACGACACGGGCTGTCGGACCGATCGGGAGGTCGACATGATCACCTCTCCTGAGCGATGGCGCTTCATTCTTGTGTCGGGTCTTCTCGCAATGATTGATGGGATGGGAGAAACGCGTTACGGGCATGAAGGGCACGGAGATGTCAAAGGGAAGCCGCGGATCCGCGGAGCAGTTTTGCCAGATTCGGTTAGACGCCAAAGCCCTTCCCGCGGGTTCTACTATACGAGTATTTGTAGAATTGGAAGGAAGACACGATTGAATAAAACAGTGAAAGAATCATCGAGCTGGTAATAATTGCTTATCGAATTAGGTAATCTAAACAAAGACGCTATTGTCATTACAAATTTTCATATCGCTCCTTGCCGAATTCAGTTGTACCTTCATTCTCTAATTTTCCCTGTCGAACTATTAGTCTCAAGATTTCCAAATCGAGCCATAAGTGTAAACAAAACTTACAAGACGGCCAATTCGAGATCACCTTGAATCTTGGCTTTAAGTTGCAACTCCATGTCGAGATCCATATCCAACCTCACACGAGGTGCGCTGCTCTTTTTCTTCTTCTGTGGTTGCTGACCAGCTGGTTGCACGGGCTGTGTTTGCTGTGCGTTACTCGACTGGTTGAGTTGATTGTTGTTTGAGCTTGTCATTTGCTTTGACTCATTATCGCTTGAAGAATCGGATTGTTGGTCGACTGAAGATGATCGAGCGTGTTGGGCTGTCTTGCTTGGAGCCATTGTGAATGTTTGTTGCTTATGAGATATTTTGCTGATGAGATTTTATCTGGTAGATTTATGAGAGTAGGTGGTTGAGTAAGCTTGGAGATAGATAAATCAATAATAGAAATAAGGAAAGATCAAATTTAAATGCATTGATCTGGTTGGAGTGACGCATTATGAACATTGGATGTGGCGATAGACAGGGGTCGGCAGCTACGTCGGGTATGACGCCAATGCCCCATAATCTATCAAGGAATCTTACGGCACGTGACGTCCATACACGTCAATCTCACCCCATCAAGTCAGACTGAATATCATTTCTTTCTAGATCTTCAGCTCATAGAATCGCCGAGAAGAAAGCCCATATCCGAAACAACGGTCTGAACTTGGTGGACATAGCTCCCCACCTCCACACAAAACATACAACGCCGTCAGGTTGTTAGCGGCCAATTCATCTGTTCTCCACCTCTCATCATGGCTCCTCCGACATTGGATACCTTGCCGCCCGAGATTTTCCTGTCTATCCGCGATCAACTCCCTCACGAAGATACCAAGTCCTTGAGTGTGGTCAACAAAAAGATCCACGCCCAGCTGGTACCTCACCTTATGGTGTTGATCTGAACTATACGACTTGAAAACTGACCTTCAGAAACTCAAATAGGTGCCCCACCTTTTTCGATACATCAAAGTCAACTGCCCTCTACCCCGAGACAGCGATCTCCCATCTGTGATCGAAAAGTACGGTGCCAATATTCTGGATGTATGCGTATACGTTGTATTTTACCCCAACCCTCCAAACTCAGATTTTGAGGGCACAAAGGTTGATACCGATCATGACAAAGAGAAGTGGTACTGGGATGACTACCCAGACTCAGTGTGGGCTCGAGATGCTTCCGATATCCCTATCATTCACGACCTGATTCAGTTCAAAGGAATGCCAAAATGCACCTCGCTCGGCATCCGTACAGATGGAGACGAAGAATTTGAGATCTACGGGGGCTGGGATCAGAATGATCTCAGTGATATGAGTATTTACTTCTGTACCGAAGAGGAAACTTGGGAAAGAGTCAGCGAAAAAGAGAGGATGTATGGTTGGAGAAAGGCATGGAACGAGCTGTGGCGCGACGTGGCGAAATTTTCAAAGACAGAGCGTCTTGATTTGTTTCATTTCCTACCAATCAAGGCTTCATGCTGGTTGGACCCAGAATGGGCAGCCTTTGTGGGAAGGTTGAAGGAACTAAACATCCGAGCCTACGGTAAGTCTCATGGCTCCCCAGAACAGCTTACTCGGCAGATAGGTGTCAGAAGAAATGTCCTCTAAGACTTAGAGTACAGAAATAAAGTGGTCTAAATGCCAGCCTAAGCTGACATATGGTGATCAAATTATTTCGTCTCTTATGCTCTCGGGGGCTAATTCTTATGACACCCTGAGGCTAGGTCAAGATATGCAGCTAACAATCTACAGGTCAGGATAACGGAGCTGGGTGGGCAGCCAACACACTAGAAGGTTTCAACGACTTCTTTCAAGATATGCCCGAATTTCTTTTCCAACACGCGACAAATTTAGAGCATCTTTACATAGCTGGCCATGGAGACGGACATCTCGGCGATGGCGCTCTACGCTTTGAGCCCGACACTATGACGCAGCTCAAATCACTCCACTTGGAGACCATGAGTATCACAGAAAGTCTGACAGAATTCCTGAACGGAAGCACGCCAAACCTCGAAAGTCTGCGTCTTGAGAACGTTGGTGCTTGGGGTCACGTAGGCGATACACCTACCTGGGCAGACTTCTGGAAAGCCGTACGAGAAGGGAATCCGTCTTTGAAGGAAGTGGCTTTCCATTATCCTCAAAGCGTCCCGTTGACTGTGGAGGAGGTAATGAATGGGAAAGACTCAGTGTCGAAGACGGATACCGAAGAGGAAGCTCAGGTACGGAAAATGGCAGAAGACGATGACAGCCTTATCATTTGGCCATACGTCATATCGGATGATAAGTACGGTAACGTTTTTGAAATGGAAGAAGAAAATCGTGAGGCCTTGGAGAAGGGTGACGATAATAGAGAGTACAAGCTATTGATAGAAGAGGTCAAAAAGCGGCAGTAGCAGGTGGGTAACAGATGGAATATTCTCCAAGGCGAAGATCTACTTGGGGTTTGCTTGTGATACATCTGGTGATAAAGATGCCCGCAATGCGTACTTAATAAAACAACACTTTTGGTCGCACAAACTGTCATTCAACAGTTATCTTTTGCCTTATCCTCGATAAGGTCCGAACCAAGGTTATCGTGAGTCATCGGAACACCTGCACGATGTATACCAAGGCGAAGATGTTCCAAATAGAGTAACCTAGAATCCGGTCTAAGCTCGCCTAAGATGATGGAATAATTTCGTCTCTTATGCTCTCGGCGGTCAAATCTTCTGGCACCCTGACGAGAGTAGACCATTACACCTTTCCGAAAGAATTAGACACAACTAAAGAAATAATCCGATCAAGGTCGATCGAAGCCACCAGCCCCAGGCCCCTCTTTGGCAAGATGGTGAAACGTAAAGCTTCCTACAAAGATACCAGAATCAAGGTACTTCTTTGCCCATTCCTTGACATGCTCCGAGCTAGTATGCGCTGCATACGCATCTCGACTTGTAAATCTGGACCACAGGTTAGCGTTGTCACGTTTTCATTGGTTTGGCTTCTAACTTCTCCATGCAGACAAACTCGTCTTTGCCTTCAGTCTTATAGAACCTGTATATTTTGGCGCCGGGTTCTTTTAAGGTCGCTTCGGCGACTTCGGTTAAGCATGCGTGGGCCTGGTTCGATCTTAATGAGGATGAGAGTGTTGGGTGGAACGCATACTTCATCGATCCTGTCAGGATTAACTGCGATGGTAGAGACTGAAAAGTACTCTTGCGGAGGTTCGAAGGCGCGGTTGGCCATATCTATCAGTCCTTTGTTGGCCGGGCACATGGTGAAGAGTATAGCCAGGTCAAAGTCGATTTATTTAGCCCGGGCAGTTTGTATTCAGTCAAAAGTCTTGTTTGCTGACAGCAAGTCGAATGAGGTGTTGTGTGTAAGACCTAGGATGGAACGGCACGGAGTGCTCGGATAAAGCATTGTTGCTTACTGTATGTACTATGGTACCTTGTTGGCGCAGCAGATCGCGGGGCTGCGACGGGGTTGACAAAGCGTCATATGATTCATGTGAGACACCGATATGCATCCCTCGTAAGCTTACACGAGTCTAGCCTAGATACATGGCTACAGAAGTTGCTTTTGCTTACACCGCTGAGTCTTATCTGGACAGTATCCATATTGCCATCGCTCAACAAATGCTCAGTATAATCACAGTGTGTAGTTATGCTCTCGTGTTCATAAAACATTGGTCATTATTCGTATGCTCAATTAACCATTACAGTAATTATACTAACTATACTCTTCTTCCTCAGTCGCTTCGCTCAAAGTCAAATTCAAATCCCTCTGGTCGCCCTTCCAGATCTGCTGCCCACCTGTCATCTCCACCTCTTGCCCACGCGGTTCATTCTGAGCCGTCAACCGCTGAAACTCCCCTGCTAAAGCTTCCATACCAATATCCCCCATATCCTCGCTCACAGAATCCAAACTAATGGGGTAAAGACTACTGTAAGCGCCGTCCTTGACTAAAGCCTTGGTTGCAGAACGTATATCTTCAATCATGCTGTTTTCAGCCCAATCGTGACGTTTGAAAGTGCCGTTTTGCCAGCCTAGGGTCATCAGGCCTTCTGTTATGCCGCGGAGACCTTTGCACCATGATGCTATTGATAAACAGCCGCGCGCGGCAAGGATGAACCAGAACTGGGCGTCGGACGTGTCAGGGTTGCGATAGACTTCGTTGATTAGGGTGAGGAAGCCGGGGGTTGTGAACATGGTCATGTGTGTTGACTCGAATCTTGTACGGTAGACATACAAGAGTCGTTTAAGTTGTTGGACGGATGCTGTATGCGCGGCGTTGGCGGTTGAGTTTCCTGACGCATATGCATCTTGGTAACTCTCTAGGAAAGGGCGCCAGATGTCTATGATCGCTGTATGATACCAGATACTATAATTTGTTAGCAGCGAATACCATCTCATGGTCTATACTCACTGTAACACCAGGACGTGGTGGGGACAGTCATTACTCCGCTTGACATCGTCTGGCAAGGCAGCTGCCCAGTCAAGCAGTAATTGATACATCTGGTGGGCATGAGACATTGGCAAACGACTGAAGCTATTAAAGCCTTCTCCGAATATCTTGTGAGTTATCAACCAGAACTTGACAATCCATGTAAAGCTGCTTCCCATGTGATCTTCGAGGGGTGGTCCAAACATATCTCCGGGTATGGGCAATGATGGCGGATAGTGTATCCGATGCTTAGCGCGGAAGTTGACGGAGTGAAGGCTGAGTCGGTTAGTGCAAGGCTGTTATTGTTTATTCGCTGACTGCTCACCTGTGCCAACCGAATGAGCCCCAAGCGGCATATGATGCTGCAGACTTAAGCTCCTCGTCATCGTCTATACCCGGCATCGTTACATCCTTATCACCAAACAGACCAAGTCGTCGACCGATCTCAGCACTTGCATCGAGATAAAAGAGTCCGACACGATCCTGCCCATGCTGATTGCAGGTCAACACCAAGAACATGGCAGAAGTCAGTATAGTGACACTGTCATAACCTTGTAGATCCCGCCATCGCACTTTTGCCTCTCTTAGAAAGGCAATGGATAGCGGATCTGCCCTTGGTTCGAACTGTGAATAAGAGGCCTGGATCTTATAAGCCGAGGTTCGAACCAAAGAGACTGAGTATGATAACTTACGCAGGACCAAGCAAGTAAAGAGCTGACGAGAAGAGGTGAGCAGAAACGACCTTCGCCTGATACTAAGTCTCGGAGAAATAAATCGGCGTCGAAGAGTGCAAGTAAAGGGTGTTCATTAACAAGATAGAACGAAATCGCTTGCTCAGCAAGAGCGTCCGGTATAGGAACTGAAGTCCACTGCCATATTTGAAGACCGTCCAGTCGATGGTCGACTTGCTGCTGCTGTGGTGATTCTCCGCTGCTATCACTCGGTGTCGAGAAAGAGTCAGAGGTCGTCGGTGTCGCGGACCTTTGACTTGAAAAGTCTATGGAAGAGTAGGCCGATGCTGAGGCTGTCGGCGACGTCAAAAGCTTCGACTTACGCTTGTCAGCGGCCAAAAGTCCGAGGTCTACATCCACAATCTTAAGGGGTTCTAGGGAGGGAAATGCGCTTGAGTAGCGCTTATTGAGATCCAGCTCCAGTGGAGAGCTGGCCGAAGTCCCCGCAAGACTGTTGGCTAACGGATTCACCGGCGATGATGCACCTGCCACGCCCGGGTCAACAGACTGAAGAAAGTCGGAGACGGAACCTTTGCTGCGAAGGTCCTGCAGCATGGCTGCGACGGTGTCCTCAGGCGCAGTTCTCAACAGCTCTAGTGCCTGGAACAGATCTTTCGAGCCCTTGCGCAGCTCGAGCATCTTCTCCTGGGTAACCTCGGCTCGATATGTACATTGTTGCCGCCGACTCGCACATGCTGAGCAAGTGGGCTTACGACCGTCACACTACAAGAGACTATGTTACCTCAAGATATACCAGAGACTGAATACGAAGAATGAAAAAGAGAAAAAATAAAAAGAAGGCAGTCAGATATGGATGAGGGCCGAACAAACCTTTGATTTCCTTAGGCGGCAGTTGTTGCACGCAACAGATGTCAAGGCTGCCCTGGGAATGTCGGAGACATCGAGTGGCGAATACTGATGCTGCTGGGACGCCTCATGCTCGCCTTTGAGTGACTTTCTGGGGAGCAGCTGTCTATTAGTCTTTTGGTGTTCTTTTGCTCGAGTAGGTTTGTTTGGGGTGTTGTTGTTCATGGGAGGACGATGATATATGGCGACAAAGACAAGAGGGTGATGAGCTGAGTGCAGTTAAAGACTTTGCTTGTATGTGAGGGGCAAGGGATGGTAAGGAGATTTTGCTTGGTAACATGCCAGTCTCCAAGAGGAAAGGATAGACAATAAATTTTCGGCAGATCACAGATCGAGGCTGTCGGTGACTGGGACTGCGACTGGGGGATTGAGTCAGGAGAGTTGTCTCGTTGGGGTTACCGTATGTGTGTCGTCGAATCGAACGCTGAAAGTGGGCTGAGATGGCTGGTCTTTTTTTTTCTTCTGTCGCTCATGCTCAGCCAAAGGGATGAAGCAGAAAACCCCTCCTTCGCATTTCCTCCGGATGAATGTGATTGGTTCGATCACATGTGCTATGGATATGTCCATAAGTTCATTATTGCATATTGTTTTTTATGCATGATACCTATAACAGCAATATTATGAAAGAAATCCAACGGAGTCGTCGGCAAGAATCTTACGTCACAGTTCTATCATAGAAGTTGATGCGATCATCGAAATTCGGATATCAAGCTCTGGATCGAGGTTTCTCCAGATTCAAGATCTTGGATAATTTTCACCTTGCAGTTATGCTAGTTCATCTCTGGAATAGTTCTGTGATAAGGCTGCAAATTTTCTCCACTGAAGTGACCTTGTAATGCACTCTCATTGGGCACATTACGATCTCATCTGTGCACAATACCGCTATGAGGCTTGCGCTCACCGGCACTTTTTTCAACTTCTTTGTCACGCGACGATACTTCTTTTAGAATGATACATGTTTCATTGCACTGCCAATTTCATTGTTTAGGGGGACCGATTTTATCCCAAACGTTTAGGCTTGGGACGGCTATCAAAGTCGTCCCGTCTGTAGCGGCAAGTGGAAACTTCCAACTCTGCAATCGACGATCCTTCGCTTATCAACGGCTCATAGCCTCTCGCATCAAAACCTTGTTGATGTGTCTATTCTGTTCCTCCACAGTCTTTGGTTTCTTCGCCTTACGAGTCTCCGTCTTGTCCTTGCTTTTGTGATCACCGTGGTAGGAATTGTAGTCGCTGTACTCAGTAGGCACATTACGCTTCTCCTTCCTCTCGGAAGCACGAGGGCCAGCGGGTTGAATTTCCTCGAACGTTTTACTTTTGGAAGAAGAAGAAGAGGAGGAGGAAGACGAAGAGGTCTCGATATCCCGTTGACGCTGGTAGAAAAGCACAGCCATCTTATCTTCAATGTCGTCCAGCATCGTCTTGAGTACCTCGTACTTTGTCATCAGCTCTCCGAGTTCAGATTCAAAAGACTTTTCAGTTAGAGGAACTGGATGTGGCAGGCTCGAGATTGCAAGACCAACATCAGAAATCCAGTCTTTGATTGAGTCTGACCGTTCAGCGGTAGATTGGACAAAGCGGACTGTGTGCCCGTAGGCATCTCTTCGGCGGTGAGAAGGCATCGTAGCTGTTGTAGATGTCTTACTACTGTAGGTGTGATTTGTGATTTGTGATAGAAGTTGGGTTAGTAATGTGATTTCTTAGGACGGAAAGTCAGACCAGAATAGAACGGTGAATCAGCGAAATATTATATGCCCGGGCTATTCTTTGAGCTTGAAAGAACAGAACTTCACTCCCTTGTTCAATAAGTTAGAACAGGTGAATAACGACAACCAGCAATGGTCAAGCCGCAATAAAGAAGGTGTTCCTTTGTTCTTGAGTTCTCCCTTGTTTTGCTACATGCAGTGAACAAGCCACGAAACAGGCAAACCACGATAAGTCATTGATCTATATCATCTCAATCCCAGGACACGGTGACAGGCACCTCTTCGTCCATGTCGTTCCGTGTGCATAGGAATCTGGTCCGTACTACTGGCAGGAATCTTCAACAGCACTAGCTTGGGTGAGATGGCCGAGTTGGTTATGGCGCCAGGTTAAGGTTAACCTTAACACCAATTTCCTGGTGGAGCAATCCTCCTGGGTTCGAGTCCCAGTCTCATCAAAGATTTCTCTTTTTGCCGATTTCTATTCCACTTATTGACGGCTATTCGCGCTGGTATTTGTATTTTTGTTGGCCACTTTGAACCGCTGTTGAGACTGATAATGGTCGAGTCGATGGCGCATATGACATGGCACCATGATTAGGGCATGATATCCAACCAACCTGGATCCGTGATAATATTTCAGGCATGGAGGAAGCTATCTTGAAGTATTCAGGCTGCCTGGACGAATCGTATTGGTGAGGCCGATAGAGGTACTGGCCTTTGGGGGACGGTCCCTGTGCCGATGCGGCTGTTTTAAACATCCTCATGATGGACCACTTGCTTTTGGAGAAGCTTCAAGTATCGGAAGTTGGGCGTCAATAAGCCCTAAAAGCTCGACATTGTTACTCAAGCTCGGCTTCCATGCGTTGAGGAGCATCACGCCCGTCGCAAACAGACATTCGCCAGAGAGGATTCCATTGACTGGGGGGTATCAAGTCGTGTATTCTATCAAAGATAAATGTCTAATTCTATGCTCTAAATCATGGTCCACGCAAGAACTCCAACAAAAACAACCAAAGGCGAACTATGCAATCCAAATCTCGCGGCCAGCGAAGAGGGTCGTGCCGAAGGCGAAGGCGTAGTAGCACTAGCATCGCTCAAATAAGTCTTCTGGTTCGGCGTCGCCTCATATTCATCCTCATTATACGTAGAATTCAACGAGATTCGTCCCACAACCTCCTTCGACTCAAGACGAATGTGAGAATCCACTTCGTAGTTCTTTAGGCCTTCTTGCGAAACAACGATCTGTCGGCCGCCTCGGATCCAGTCACCGTAGCCTCCGTAGCCGGTATGTTGACCGTAGCATAGGTTGATGCCGTTTCCTTCAAGTTCCATGTCGCCGACTTTGGAATCCCACTTGTAACACCAGGAATTGGCATGATCGTGGCCAGAGAAAAGACCGATTACGCCGGGTGTTGAGACTAGGGCCTGCATGAGAGGCATGTCTTGGTCGCCGTAGGAGCATCCTCCCTTCTCGTCAGCGCACCAACCCTCGCCTTGTTGGATCACTGTTTCGTCATTGATACCAGGTTGCTTGTTCTTATGAATTCCAGAGTCTTTTTGGAGTTGGAGTGAAGCATAGACTGGGATGTGCGTGAATGCCAGCGACGGGATTTCCTTGCCGTATTCCTCGACGAGATCGGCGTTGGTTTCGTTGAACCATTCCACCACCTTCCTGTCAACCCAGTTGGGTTGGGCACTACTTTGGTAGTAAAAGCCACCGCGACTATCAAAGAACCAAAGGATAAGCTCTGGCGTGCAGTTCGAGCTGCAATTCGATCCGTAAACGGGTAGGTAGTAATTCGTTACTCCTGCATCGGTTCCAGGGACCATGGAGTCTGTTCTTGATCCAGGCCACATGTGTTCGCGCGCCATCATTCCCGTGCCATTGATATTGCGATTATGATCATGGTTACCGTATGTCGAAGCCCATGTCAAATTTCGATCGACCATCGGAGCCACGATTTGATCGATGTAGTGGGTGCTGTTGTGGGAGTATGTCGATTCGCCGTTGATCAGGTCACCGTTTAGGACGACGAGGTCTGGGGATTCGGCGTCGAGAACATCGGACATTACTTGGACGGACTTGGCGTCCTTCTCTGGTCCTATTGAAGATGCATCTAGGTTTTTGTTAGTAAATATTGGCCAGATGTTCAGGAAGCCATGACAAACCTTGTGCGAAATGAAGATCTGAGAAAACGCATATTTGGAATGTACCGTCTTCGTTAAAGCGAAGAGGCTCGAGGTTACTATTGTCGACATCTTGAGCAGCGGCATGTAGCCTTTGTCCGGCAAGGACTGTGAGAGCAAGCGATCGCAACATTGTCATGGATAGATAGAGATGGCTCAGATGGGCAAGAGGTATCGTGACTCTGGGACAATGGTGTAGTTAATAAATTCCCCGACAGCTACGTCAATGGCTGACCCCTTATTTAGGAGCCTTGATAGCTTTTTAAACAAATCAATGCCAATCAGACTATGACGCGTTGAAACCATGGCCAAGCAGCTGGTGGGACAAACGATTTCGGGCGCCGAGTGACGAATTACGCGGTCAAACGTACATGATTTGTCGGATTCGAGGCTTGGGAAACCTAAACTCTAACCTTAGATCCCCTTGGCTCTTGGCACTATCAATTGCGCCAATCATTAGCTTCAAAACAGCCCCAATTAGCTGGCTTGGCATTTTTGGAAACTTGGAGTTGTTACAGCTTGAACGGATTTATTGAGTGATGACCTTCCATAACTCCGACTCCCCTCATGATAGCGATGATCTTGTACAGATTTGTGGATTGTATATCCGCTTTGTCTACACGTGGGTCGTTTACTCCAACTGTGAGGCCGCTGTAAAGTGGTTCTTCGGGCGGTGACCGACGAGGGGATCCGGGGTCTCCAGAAGTTTATTGAGGGCTCTAATCTCGACGTTTCATTTAATTTTAATCGTTCATTAATTATTCCAGTCTTTTACTCGTATACCTTTATTTTCTGAGACCCGTGCCGAAGCATCCGAAGCTGAGTCAGGTCATTGTCGATAGAATATCAGCATGCTGCATAAAGAGAATCAATGACGCCAAATGCCAAGACTTGGCCTCCATTGACTTATCAATCATCCCACCACAACCCGAAATCGCTAACCGGCGCTCAGACATTTCGCCGCGTCACTCGCAATCTCCAATCAAAGACGTCATGATGCGAACCAATAACAAGCACCGAATGAGAGTTATTGAGGGGTAGAACGATTATCCGCGATCAGTAGCCGTACTCTGTACTGACATGGAGAACCTGGTCTTGGCATGCTGGGATGCACCAACATTTCACCGAGTTTGATGGCGAAGTCGGAGAGGGTTGCGATATCCACTAAAGAGGGAACTTTTGAGGGTTTTGAGGGGGCTATGCAATCGAAGCCGTTAACTCCAGACTAGACTCACGATACCATGTCACTGACGCAAAGACGAGGCTATGTGATGTCTATGCTCCAATCAAGACAGTTGCAACGACTCGAACAGATACGAGGTCGAATGAAGGTTGTTGTAATATTATTAATCAGACTGATAGAATAGTCCTCGCAGCAAGCGAGCTAATGAGAGGCATTATATCATATCATGAGAAGACTTCTGACTTCCAGAGTTAGAGGCCAGATGATATCATCGCATGGCCGAATGTGAGTAGATGCGAGAAGAAGCCAACCGACACGCAAAGTCAAGAATGTGCATTGGGATAGACAAAGATAGTTGAGAGCAAAGTCTGGAAGCGCGCATATCAAAAAATATCATATTCTGAGCAGGTTCCAGAAATCAAATTAAGATTATAATGTGCACCAGGTATCCCCAGCCGGTACAAAGGGTATCGCCAAAATATATACAACGAATATTATCCTCCCTTAAGCACCACCCTCCTCAACATCAAAGGGGAACAGCCATCCATTCTCCTCATTATGCTCATCCTCAAAGGTAGTTCCATGGAGAGTCTCATAACGCTCCATATCAAACTCATCATCACCAGCATCCCCGTTAATGATTTTACCGAGACGGTAACCGATGTAACGACCTTCCGTCCAGGCACCGTGTAGGAAACCGAACATCTCGGCGGAGTTGGCCTCGCCGGCGAACCAGAGGCGCTCGACGTTGGCACGCATGTTTTGGTGCTTCTCGAGGGTCATGCCGACGGGCCAGTTGCTGTAAGATCCGTATGCCCAACTAAAAATGTCAGTTTTGAAACAGATATCCATCATGGTGGGCGACTTACGTTTCGGTGCTCCAGCGGGGGTATGCGAAAGCCGTAGGGTTAGGAACAGTCTTGTTGGGAAACATAGTCTGCAGAACCTCAACCATCTGCTCCATAGTCTCCTCATCAGTCTGTCGCTCCACGCGCCAAGCCTGCTCGCCAGTAACGGTACCAAACAAAATGTTGGAACCCTCAGCGAAACCCTTGGCGTTCAGCGACTGGAAAAGAGGGTAGCGACCGCGCTCGAGGGGATCGGCGTAGAGAAGGAATTGTGTCTCGTCATCCCAGAAGGATTCGTTGAATTGCATGAAGATCTTGGTGTAGGTTCCCATAGCGAATTGGTCAATGGCGCTCTGCTTCCAGTCTGGAAGAGCAGGCTTGAATTCAACGACATCGTTCTGGAGAACACCGACGGAGAACGTGCAGATTGCGTAGTCGGCCTGCACGCAGTCGCCGTCCTTGGTAATAACCTTGACACCATCCTTGTTGTACTCAACACCCTCAACGGTTGTCTTGAGACGAAGACGCTTATCGTTCTTTTTAAGAAACTCCTTGGCTTCTTCCTGGATGATAATAGAGTAACCACGCTGATCCCAGACAAGGTTGCTCACATCGCTGTAGTACCCAAAGCTGGCATTACCGCCAGCGACACCGTAGATCAGACCGCTCTCATCAGGAGTCCAGGCAGACTCGAAATCCCATCCCCACCAGTCAGCGGCCTGAGCGTGCATATCATCCTTCTCCGGGCGCCATCCTGCCGTGCGGAGAGCGGCACGTGCGGAAGTATCCTGGATGTTGTTGATCAGCATGTGACCCGCCTCGGCCGCAGCCTTGGCGTAAGCCTCATCGAACTCGTCGATCTTGTCGCTCCAGTCCGTCTCACCCTCGTGATCAAAGGTCTTGTATGCGTCGTAGTCTGAGAATGTCGACACAAGCTTGTGCTTCTTGGCTAGTAGCCAGATAGGGTTTTCATTTGTTTCTTCAGATCCGAGACCTTCGACCCAGTTGGCGCCGAATTCGATGGTGTAAGGTTTTCCTTCTTTGTTTTTTCCGAAGTTTTGTTTCCATAGACGGCCGCCGATGTAGTCGTTGTGTTCAAGGATCATGAAATCCTTGATACCGGCAGCGGTGAGGTTCTGGGCCGCAGAGATACCAGCAGCACCAGCACCGAGAATAGCGACCTTTGTCTTCGTGCACGATCCTTTGTGAGAATCGGTAGGAGCGGCTGAACCCGTAGCGGAAAGGACTGTAAGCACAGCCGAGAGCTGTGTGAAGGAGGACCTCATCTTGGAAAGATTCTAGACGGACGAAAGAAGAATGTCAAGATCTAGATTTCAAGTGCCAAAGAGATTCTTAAAAGAAAAGATCGAAAGCAATCTGCCACTGCCTCGGGTGGCGCTTGACATTTTATATCCCCTTGCTAGCTCAATCCATGGGTGCTGTTATCACTCGTTGAGGCTGATCACTTGATAATCACCCGTGATTAGGGGGGCGTTGAAACCGCATTCCTACGAATGAGATTACCCTAGCAATGGACCGGGATACAGTCGTAGCTGAACCCGTCTCCGCAACGATCAAAAGCTTATGCAGTAGGGCAACCAATGTTGACGAGACATGCAGAGGGAGCTTCCTGAATAGGTATCCATAATCCGCGGCAGAGGGTTCTAGCCTTGTCAGCGCGACTCAGTGCTAAAGCCAGGGGAGGGAGCGGAAAATCCCATGTATTGCCTAGACCGAGTAAAGTGTAAATTAAACATCAATCTAGCCTAGCGTCGTCGTCTAAAATCCCTCAGGACCCTTGAGGGAGCAGATCAACTGCTGCGATAAAAAGTCAATTGAGAGGGCCGTATTGTCTAGACTTGGCCATATCCTTGCCTCCTACTGGGTCAGATACCGCCTGTTGGTTTTATTCGAGACGGTGGTAACGACCAACGCATTAAACAGATTGTGGCTTATCGGACGGGCGAAATGGCCCGGCGCGACACACTTTAATCTTAACTGTGTCACGATTGGAATCCTTTTAAGATTTCGCCAGCACCTGGTCCAAGTGCCAAGGCCATGTCTCTCAATTGGCAGCTGAAGGTCTAGCGTGCGGTGACATCGATAGTGCGCTTCAGACACCGGGAGACGAATACTCGGATCAGAACAATGCAAATCAATGGCCCGATATCGATAAGGCCGAGACTAAAGAGTTCCAAAATAGCAGAATTGCCATGGTGACTTGTGCGCGGTCATGAATGTTACCTGCTTAACGGGGAAGGTTTCTGGAGACTCTAAACCTCATTATGCACGCAATACGCGGCAACGGTAATTGACAGGTGCAGCCGACCGCTGAAACTTATCCCATTTGGGAGGGATAATGGAGACGCAGAATAGCTAATCTGTTCGAGAATTGTCTTTTATTCTTACATGCTACTTTACACGATCCAAGAGACATAGCGCCTTCAATGATGCAGCTTCTACCAGCATCAATCTAGTGGTGTAAATGTCGAGCCCATTACAACCCGAGAAGGCAAGGGTTTCTGAGGCCTCAGTTTCCTTTATCACCCTGGACCATCTTCATGAAGACCTGTGAAACTAATTAGTTTATGGCAAATGGTAATCCAAGATGGCAAACAAACATCAGGGTTGATCTCAACACCAGCATTCTGCATCTCAGTCGTCAACTGCAAAGGTCAGCATAATCCATCAAGTCAATTCAGGCAATTACCTCAGTAGAAGCATCCCGAAACTCCTTGTCCATCATGAGCTTCATAAGATCCATCTTGCTGGGAGGCTTAGAAGTATCAAGACCTGCAATCAATCAGCCACAATCCCAAACCAGACCAAAAAAAGCATACCTTTGCTCTTGATTACATCTCCCATCTTTTGCATGGCCGCGATAGCAGGTGGGTGACGGCTCAGCTTCTCAAAGGTGTCGCGGATGAGAGGGTCATTCATCATTGCTTCAACCTCGCTCATGTTGGGGGGTTGGTCGGCTGATGCGAAGCGACGGGGTGTCGCGTGCATCGGGCGCGTGGTGATGCGCATGATGGGCATGGCCATGGGGCGCGCGATGATTCTTCGGAGGGCGAACATGATGAGATTGTTGATGGTGATGATGAGCGAGTGAAGGTGAGATTGAAGACTCTGAGATGAGGCCAACAATTGGCAAATGACATCACGGATTGAGGCATAAAGTGTGGGGAGATGCGCATTATCTTATCTTATCTGTCTTATCGTGGAGGCTAACCTGGAGTCACAAACAAAAGATTGGTGGTCTGCGACAAACTCTAGATTGGAAGCTAGAATTAATATCTTCTAGCTTTAAACTATAATCAGAGATTTGACTACTCGAGACATGGCTTGAAGGTGATGTATAGGTTGATGTGGAAGGCATCTCAATCATGACAACTGGTTAAGAAATCCCGCGCGTGAGGCCGCACGGTTAGTGACTGGTAATCAGAAAACATAAAAAGTTTTATGTCACCACCACGCATTGGCATTCTAGCCTATTTAGAAGAAACGTGACCAATTCGCCCTTGAAGAGTTACTCTAGCCTCGTTGAATATTCCTGCAATCCAATCTGATCACTCCGTCTCTTACCCTTCCCTTGGCCACTTCCCCTGTTTCTGATAAGACGACCCGGGTGAATAACCGCGAAGAAAAGCATGACCAAAAACATTGGCAAAGCATCAAATAGGTATATGAACACTTCATGCGAAATGACGAAGCCACCTTGCCCTTGTAAATATTCAACCGCCCGGACAATACTTCGTACAATCATGATGCCGGTGACCGCCTCAATTGTCCTGAAGTACCGTCTCCATCGAACGAAAGATCCATCCAAGAAAGGTCCCGTCTCTTGTGTTATTCGTATATACAGGTATACCGAAGTGAGGATGAAGATTGTCAGAGCAACTAGTTGTACGACCAAGCCCGCTATCAAGATGATGCGACCTTTGACGATGGCGTCGGCATCACCTGAAGCCGGTATGATGGCACCGATGAACTGACTGACGATACAGCCAATATCGATGAGTACGTAAAGTTTCGTCAACCACCGAAGACTTAAGAACGAGAGATGCTCAGACTCCAGCGCTGCTGCAACTCGTCGTAAGCTCATGTATATAGTCGCGGCGAGGAAGGGCGTTCCGGCGAGTAGGAGGACGTTTTGAAGAATGAATGGACCTGCTTCGTCGGGTCGATCGCTTGCTTGGGCTCTGCCAAAGTATCCGAATATCTCGCCTACAGAACGGTGTTAGAGAGAGCATGATTGATGAGAGATGTGGGGCCACGGATGCTTACAGATACCACCAAGAATGAAGGGTATGAAGAACCAGGCTCGATACATAATAAGAAGGATTAGGTGAGCCAACGTGGTCATTCCGAAAAGAGCGACAAAGGAAATTGCTGCCGGTTTGTTTGGCAGGTACTCAAAGAAGACGATTTGAGTACCGTTCACCACCGGTCCGTAAGGTCCGTCTCCACTCATCTTGATACGAAAATGCGAGATGGATGAAGGTAGCGAGTATTCGGCAAACGCGTGAAAAGAATGGAAGAAAGAACTTGTAAATTGAAAGAGAAGACCAAAAGAGTGATAGTATGAGTTGAGCAAGAGAAAAAGAAGTTTCCAACCGATCAGGAGGAGCTTTTCTATCCGTAAAGAGAGGTTGTGGAGCTTGAATTTTCGCATTTGAATGCGAATATTATGGCGCTAACGTAGATGGCTTCTTCCCTGGCCCACCAAGGTGACGCGGTCAGTCCGTCAGTGGGACATTGTATTGTATTCGAGCCTATCGAGGTAAGTTTGAGTGACCCTGAGATTGTCATGTTTCATACAATTCTGACAGGACTCTTTATTGGCGACAGTTTTTGAGGCGATGACTACGAAACGAAGCATTCAGTCCTGGAAGTTTGAGCGTGTGGAACGATGGGGCTGGGATCTAATAATAAGATGGCTGAGTACTTGATATCATCACAAAGGGCGAAATATCCGATGTAGGCTTAAGAATATCACTTCTTGACTTCTTATGTAATTTTAATTGCCTATGTCTAGCGAAGTACGCTGTCACCATAACTGATCCGACGCGATGGCCCTTGCGTAGGCGTAGAAGCGAAGAAGAATTTGACACAGCACGTCTGCAAGAACATGACCAATGTCTGTTGCGCGCAAAAAGATGAACAAAACTGCAAAAAAGGAACCACGATGTTTGCAATCGTTTTTATAGGAACAGCCCGATGCGGGGGTCGAACCCGCAACCTTGAGATCGCGTACTCGTAAGAGTCTCACGCTCTACCGATTGAGCTAACCGGGCGTGGCTCTGATTGGTTGAAAGACGGTGTCCAGATCTGGTCTCAAGTTCTCCAGTTCCCCCGACAGGTATCCAGGGTAGGAAGAGAGGCAGAAAGAGAGACAGCATCACCATTACCATAAGCTGAGCTTGACAAGCTATTCCTATTGAAATGAGATCTCTTGAAGGATTGCTTCAGTTACCTGCATGCACGAGTGATGCTGGCTGAGCTGCGAGTGGCTATCGTTGCCCCGACAAGTGTCTCATCACAGCAGCCCGTCATGACACGAGGGTGAATCGCCTCGAGTTCCAGTCTGACAACCAGCAATAACACAGTAAGAGTATACGTTAGACATAGAGAGTAAACAAAAGAGCTCTGCATACAAAAAGACAAAATGTCGTGAATTGCTTCTTGGTGTTCCTTCGCAAGACCGCCCAGTTCACGACAGAAGAATACATGGTAGATTGCTGCTCGTCAAAGGAAAAGGAGCTCGACTGCATCTCGGTACTGCTAACCCGAGATGGACCAGCATCGGGGAATCGGAGCAGACCAGCATTTCCCCGAACGCGACGCGAGTGGCTGGCGCTCCTTGAAGGAGTCCACCCTTAGCGTGGGACAATGCTTCGTCAATCTCCACAGGACAGGAGTCGCGACAACCAACACGAGCTGAGACGTGACATGGACTCCCTGGCATCTCAGCAAATTGGTGCTGACATCTTGCTCAAAGCGAAGTTTCCGCGTAATTACTCGGATGTCGGGTTAGTTGCAGTCTCCGCAATCAAAAGCATGGACTTCATCATCTTCCAGACTTCTGGAGGATAATTTCCATGAATCCAATAATCGCCATTTGAAGCCCTAGAAATGAGCGAGTAATTTCTTGCGAGCATGTTATTTGGACTAATACATTTCACTTGGTAGTAAACGGGATGGCCTGGGGATGATGCCCAGATATCGTTGTCTTGCGACACGCGTCTGCTTATGATAGCTGGGGTAAAATCGAGTGCTTCAGCGAGATCAGCTCTCACACTGGCAAAATGGATGGTGAATTGGTTCGCGTCCCCAAATAAAGGAGGCACACCAGAGAGTTCCAACGCGTCGCGCGTGAGGCGAGCCTGTGCATGAATTGATGCCTCGGTGGTCTGTTCTTGGATGCTAGTGCGAACAACTAATGCGATTGACCCTATGGTGCTGTTATCGCGATTATGGATTGTAGTCGCTGGTATGGTAGCCCAGCATGGGAATACGGCGTTCTGTATATATGCTCCCTGGTCGGGAAACATCGAAGGCGTGCGGCCTCGAAGATCATAGGCGTTGCCGATGGTTAACGGGCGAATCGAGCCTTTAGGGAAGAGAGCTGAAGCAACTGCGATGGCCAGCCATGCGACGATTGCGTCTGACTCGCTCACAAACTGTTCTTCGCTGAGGGAGTCAATAGCTTGTCTTCGCAGTTGTTTGGCATAGCCTCCCGGTAGAAAGATCGCTTTGCTCTCAATAGTGCGCCACCACAGCAAGTCCAAGATGTAGTAAAACGCGAACAAATACATCCTCCAGCCAGTGATCTGTTGTTCTTCCATTGGATGCGGCTGAGTAAAAGCAGGATCGCGTCCAGCAGTAGCCATTGGATCATCACCCGCTGACAACATCGGTGGAATTTCTGACATGCATCCGGCCAGAGCAAGACTCCAAGCATGGCCAATGTGACCCAGACTTATTCCATCAACAGCGATATGCGGCCAACAGATCGAGACCAGAGTCGCATCAGTGAAAGAGACGATATGGAGCGTCAGCTGTGGATGATCAGACTCGAGATAGTCCCCTAAACAGCGTGGTGTACCTGGTGGAACTCCTAGAGTCGCGAACTCAGGATGCTGGTCTTGAATGGATGGCTGTTCCGGAGTGGGCCCAGGAAGTTTAGAAGCGAGAGAATGTTCATCTATACTGATGTCGAAGGTATCATGATGGAACCCGATAGCAGGCCGCCCAGAGTCAAATGTTTGAGGAACATGTATTTCAAGTTTTCCTTCATTCTAGTAAATGTCAGCGAACATTGTCAATGATTTCGCAAGTATACTGGCATTCATTCGGACACGTCCGCCGAGCTTCCTCCACCCAGGCAGAGCAATCACACGAGACAAAGACTCCCGGAACATCTCAGCATCAAGAGCATCGTTGAATCTTAATGTAGAACATTGTACGTAGTTTCGCAGGAGTGGAGTATCATCAAAGTAGTAGACTGGTAGGATAGTGTCGGTCGGGTTTGTGGGATAGCTGGAAGGCTGGCGTGTCTGGCCTAGAACAAAGCGCCTGATAGTCTGGAGTGCCATCTCGATTTAAATGTTTGACCTTCGTTGATTTATTTAATGGTAGAATGGTTATTTAGGAGATGAAAGTGGAAGGAAATGGAGGTTCTCGCGAAAAACAGACCTGTAAGCAAGTGCTTACCATGATGGGCGACATAGGCCAATGGCATCAATACCGATACGCCATCTCACTAGAGACGCTGACGTCCTTGTAAGCACAGCGACCACGATCATCGGAGGGGTAAAAGAATTACCACAGAGCTCATGGCCATGGTCTACGAAACTACTGATGTCTGCCTACCAGGCGAGATGGACAAAACCTTGCTTACAATTTATCCCAACTATTCTTACCATATGACCAGAAACTTAATAATAACTTTAGACGATTATCCTTTGCTAGGCTAAGAGACAACGAACCTGTTGGATATTCGACGACCCAAAGGGCAGACGGGCCTGAACTGGTACAAAGGACGTTCTAGGCCAGTCGCCTCTTCCATCTGTCTTCCTCTTTGTGTATGTAAAGAACAGCTTGACTTTCAGGATTAAACTGAACTTCGACACAATGAAGGCAGTAGTTTGATTTATTGTTTCCTGTTCGTGACCCTTGTTCAACCCAACGGAGTGGCCCGTATGCTTGTTCCTTCCAATGCCATGATCCTTTGTCTCTTTGTGTCCGTAAGAACATAACATGGCACTTCCAAGAACAACAATCATTGTCAAAGAACACAACGTACTGGTCTCTGCAGTGCCAGAGAGTGAAGCATACATCATGGTCTATAAAGTTATCGTGGATTCCTCACATCTCTGGCACTTCTATCAACATCACAACAACCTCCACTCACAACGTCTTCCACTCAAAACAACCTGACCCTTTCTACTCCTGGTGAGTACGCTATCCCATCAACTTACTAACTTCATACAACATCAAAAAGTTCATTCCTATCACCGTACATCAGTCAACATGGATAACAACAACAATAACAACATCTACAACGGCGAGCTCGTTGAGCAAGCTTTCGAGATCATTACTACCATCGGCCGTGCCGATGGCGTTTACACCGACGAACAATGGGAACTCGTGATTAACGCGGGTGAAATGATTAGCGACCACATGGGTGGCGCCCACGGCTTAACCATGGTCGAATACCGTATCCTTGAGATGTTTGCCGTCGGTATCGAGCTCCCTAACCAGCTGCCTTGGCTCGAGCGACAGTCTAATGCTATCCGACAGCGAGCCGATCGTCCTTTGACCCCGGGTGAAGAACACTTCTTCCAACTTGTGGACGACATCGTTGCGACTTACGACGATATCATCCATGGTGAGGTAATGATGGAGAGACAAAGACAAGCAGACGCTAATGCCCCAGAGCCCCCGATGGTTGATGCCAACCCCCCAGGTGAGACTATCGATGCTGTCGATCCAATGGTCGAGGCTATGGCTATACGCCTGCACGCAGCCGCTAACGCACCTCCAGTCATCCATACTTCCGCCCCGATGCCCATCCAGTTGCTGAACGCGCCTCTTGTCGCACCACCCACGCCCATTTTGATGCCTGATTGGATTGCAAACGCGGCTGTTACTAATGCGCAAATGCCTACTTCCTATCTGACCACTATTGCTGCAGATGGTACTGTGTTAGAACAGCGTGTCTTCCTACCTACCGTGGCCCCAAACAGCAGCCCCGAGAACCCTATCAACCATTTTGATGTGATCAATGTTGACCAGATTCCTCAGAATGATGTGCTTGGTGCCATGAACCTTGACCCAGCTCCCATGGACCTGCAGCAGGCTGCTGCCAACCAGCGAGTCCTCAACCAACAGGTCATGACCCGACAAGCGGTGGACCTGGCGATGAACCAGGCTCTTATGAGCCAGCAGGCCATCAACCAGCAGGTTGCTAACCTCCAGGCAGTGCAGCGGGTTATTGATAATCAGCAGGCCATCCAACAGCAACAGGATATGGATCTTGATGTCCAGTACCACCTCGCCAACGCAATGAACCCCAACGTCCAGTACCCCAACGGCGAGAACAATGGCAATGGTAATGGGAATGGTATGTTCTAAGCCACCTGCAGTGAAGACAAGGGATTTCTAGCGATCGGTAAGTACTAGTCACTGATGTGCTGATGACACAAAAATAGGACAGGGAAGGATGAGGGAGAAGGGATTGAGAGAAAAGTAAGTTGGCAACGAGCTGGACTCGACGCTCCTATAGATTTGGAGGATGTTTGTTTAGACACTCAATTGACCCTTTTTATGAAACCCCATTTCCCTCTTATGTGAATTACTAGTTTAAAACGACACCGAGACTTGGCCATTGTTACATCTCGGAAACATGAAGTGATGTTAGATCTCGCTTGATAGGTTGTGCGCGAAGGTTCTAAGAACCCCAAACCCATATACGGGTTACCCTCTCAGTTTCCAAACCATCAAGAGGTAATGGTTTGATCAAGTACGACTCGGACTTGGCATTGTAAAGGGAGCGATGGTCATAGAAGTCCAAAACGGACCTGTCCGTGATTACTCCCACAGCTCATTTCGGCTCGCCAAGTATTACAAGTTCTGAAACCAGACGAGAGTCGAGGCTCTATGGTATAAAGTCGCAGACTTTTAGTCGACCATGTGTAGTGTACGCATGTAGTTAGCGGGATTGATGTCGCCTCTGCTCTGGAATCTGAATGCATCCGCCAAGACATCGTTGCCTAAAGCATCACGTCAAGCCGTAACTAAACTCATTTAACACAACAGATCACAGAACAATTAGTTTTTATCATTTCAATGTTTGATAGGTGAGCATATTGCCGTGGAGAATTTCTGGAACATGTATAAAGAAAGGTACCCTTGACATTCCTTGTCGATCTTAAACATCCATTCGCCACTCTGCCACTCTCTTGTTTCTCTCACTGTCTCACACTATGAAATCCGCCTCTATCCTATCAACCGCAGCCTTTGCGACCACGGCTTTGGCCCGATCATACAAACGAGATGCGTGCTCGGAGGCTTGTACCGACGCATACAACGCATGCACTCAAGAGCCCGACGCCAGCCAGGCCTTTTGCGCGACTGAATATGCGAATTGCCTAGGCTTCAATCCTTTCCTGGGACAAGCGTCTGTCCCTGAACCAACTGCATGTTCCGCAGGCGCCACGGGTGCTACGGGCGCATTATCCCCAAGCTCATCGTCGTCAAGCACATCAGCCTCAAGTGCACCGGCTTCCACTGCAACAGTTTCAGTCCCATCGGCTACTGTTACCGCAACCACGAGTAGCACCCTCATCGTAACACCCATCTATACAGTCCCGACCGGTAGTGGAGATGATGATGAAGAAACCCTGGCAAATGATACAGGAAGTCCCAGCTCAACTGAAAGATCATACAGTATTCCTTACACATACGACTGCGTATCTGCATGCAGCAGCGACTACAACACCTGTCGCACAGCCCCCAACGCAAACAGGGCTACTTGCGCCTCCGAGTACGCCGAGTGTCTCGGCTATAACCCTTTCAACAGCGAGGGATCACTCGTTACTCCGACCGAATGCTCCGTCGCCTCTTCTGATATAGTCGTTCCTACTATGTCTGGCGCGAGTTCAGCGCAGTCGATGGCATCAGTATCGCCACCACCTATGCAGGACACTACTTTGGGAATGGCTACTACGTTTCAGCAACCTATAGCTACTTGTGGTCCTGGCGAGTGCACTTATCCTACTGCGACAAATGATGAAGCTCCACCGATGGGGAGCGAAACACCTGTTGTTATTGTTGACGGTGCTGGAAGTCTTCAACCTTTGATGGTTTTGGTTGCAGCGGCAGCTGTGGTTGCACTATGATTCCTTTGTTATCATCAAGAACTATATAACATGAATTTAAATTGACCTATTTATCCTATCGGATTACAGCCAACAATGTGTGTTACAAGGAAATCTACTCTGCTAAGGCTGTTGTCCATTTCTAACACGAATTAAGTTGCAGTTGATGGCCTTGCATGATATAGCAGACCCGGATTTCTGCCCACTTAGGATCTCGCATAGCATCCCTGATGTTCTGGACTTGTCCAGCCGACGGTTTCTTAATGCCTTTAACTGGACACCCAGTGATAGCCCATCTTACATTGCCGCATTTCTCTGGCGTCCAAGCATGTTTCTGCTTGAAGCAAGGACATAGAAAAAGCCCCGAGGCATCCCTACGCCAGCGCACATCATCCAGAGTTAGCGTCTCGATGCCCACTCGAGCCATAAGATGACTAAGTCTCATCATCCCAGATTCTAAAAGGCGTACAGCATCTCTTGTCCAGTCAGTCTCGCCTCCAAACGTCAGGCGCGTATCTGAAGGTGGCTTTCGAGTCTGGAATTCTATAACCCTCATAACCTTGATATCCTCTTCATCGTCGCTATATGCTGCAACAATAGGAGCCATACAGTCAAGGGCCTTTCTCATGATGTTGGCCCATTTGACATGGAATTGATTATAGCTGAGACCGTCCCGCCCGGCCTCATCATACAATTAGTGGTATTCTTTCACGATGTTCATTCTTGTTTCGTTCTGTGGCAAGATCATTACCTGCTGCAGTACCCTTAGGAGCTGGCGCAGAGTATGCTTTGGCTTCGTCTTGGAAAAGTCGTTTGGCTTAGGTCTATACGTGGTGGCCATATACATCGCGTCTTTATAGATCTCTGAGACACTGTTGTCATGATAAAATTTCGTATGGCCTGTTCCTTTTTGGATCTCTCGGTAGAGCTCTATCTCGATTTCGGCCTCTTTACACAGTGAGCTATGCAGCATGATGATAGCATCCTCCGAAGGAGCAGAGCGCTCTTCATCGCGGGCTTCCTTGAGAATTCGGGTTCTCAAAGCATTGTATCTTTCCGCTTTCGGGGGCACTGCTCTATCATCCTCCTGGTCCTCTTCTGTGGGATCCATAGTGTGCCAAATCTCAAGGCCTTTGGCGATGCTTCGCACGGCAGCGAACCAGTCTAGCCATTGGTCTGGAGATTCCAGTCTTTTGACCTTTGGTATCTCAACGATCGTTGAGCTTATAGTGTTTGAAGGTCTAATCGTAGACTTCATGGTGATTGTAATGCTGAGTGGACAGAAAATAGCTCACGCTGTATGTAAATGTCAAATTGGGGTTTTTGGTGGTTAGTGAGGCCCGAGAATTTCTCGCTAAGATTTAAGAGCCAATCATGAAAGGTCCACGTTCCCACCTACAGCGCAGCTTCGATAAACTGTCTCTATTTATTACATTACGTTTTGTTTGTAAATCTATAATCTCTATAGCTCGTATTAAATGTGATTGTAGAGCAACATCGCCGTCTTCACTGACCATTTCGTCGGCATCTGTAACATCCTAGTCCTCGAACTGCTGGTTTCCGCGATCTTGGCTCTTGAGATCAATCTCATCGATAAACATGCAAGTCAACAATCCAACAGCGCCGAATCCAGTCATGGTATAGAAGATGGTCTGGAAAGAGGTCAGATATACACCCAGCACTTCGTCAAGTGCGTCCCGTGAAACGTCCAACGAAGGAAGCTCTTTGATGAAAGAAACAGCCCTCGAAGCATCGGCCAGAGGTGCTAGAGGACCATCAAGTCGCACCGAGTTTGACACGATGGTCTTTGAAAAGACGGTGTTGAAGATGGCGGACGCAATAGTCAAACCGATCAGACCTCCGAACATGCGAATGGTGAAGAATTGGCCGATAGCGACGCCTGTATCTTCAACCTTTTTGACACTGGCTTGCATTGGTAGGAGCTGGAGGCGGAGTAGGGCAACGCCAGTGCCCCAAATAACTGGGAGTCCGAAGAGCATGGATGACGGAGATCCAACTTGGAAGAGAGCCAGGATACCAGTTCCTAATACCAAAAAGGCCCATGAAAGTCGCAGGAGCCAAGTATATCCGCCGAACAAAGGAACCATCATCATTGAGAATACGGCGATGAAAACACTGGTGATTGACGTGGGTAACAAGAAGACGGCTGATTTGATCGCTGTTTCCAAATAAACTGCTTGGTAGATCAAAGGCAGGTACTGCAGCAACGAAACCAGGATTGCACCATGCATGAACCCTCCGATCAATGTCATGTTCGCAGTCTTGGAGTGGAACAGGCGATGAGGCATGATTGGCATGGCGGGCTTCGACTCGTACCAGACAAAAACAGCGAGCACCAAGACACCTAAGAGCATGGGGACCAGAGTCTGCCACGAACTCCAAGGGAATAGAGACCCTGCCCAACTGAGCGGCAAGACAACTATTGTGATACCAGATACGACCAGGCCTATACCGATCCAGTCGAGGCGCTCAATATTGCTAGCATCGACCTTTATGTTTCTCAACTTGAGGAAGAAGAACACCAGAGGCGCACCGAATCCAAGAATTGGAAGATTGACCCACCCAATCCAGCGCCAGGTAGCATAAGTAGAGAATAGCGCACCAACTGATGGTCCCAAAATATTGCCGACTGCATTTGGAATACCCATCAATCCAAGATACGTCGCACGCTCCTCAAGGGTCGTCATATCCGTGAGAATGACTTGAACAAGAACATCAATGCCTCCTCCACCAAAGCCCTGAAGAACACGCCCGACAATAATGGTCTTCATGTTCTGCGCGACAGCAAACACGATTGATCCAACAAAGAACAAGCCTATACAGGCGTACAGTGGCGGTTTGCGACCGAATGCATCGGATATGCTTGCCCACACTGGCTGCATTACGAGACCACAGAGTGTGTAGGACAAATTTGCCCAGAAAGACTCCAGACTTGAGCCATTGAGTTCATTGGCTATTGACTGCGCAAGGTCAATGGATGGTCATCAGATGAGCTTGGAGGATGGCTTACTGGGAGGGCGATGCCAAGTGCTGTCGCATCAATTTGGAATACGAAGAGGATGGCCGCGAGGCCTATGAATGAGAGCTTGAACGCCAGCGACTTCTTTTGTTTGGGCTGACTGTCATCATTTGGCGGTACCTCTGGGTCTTTCGCTTCAGTCTTTGGCTGTTGAGTCGTCGCCAATACAGGCATCTCAATCTCATTAGTTCCAGACATTTTCTAGTTCATTGCGCTGCGCCATCAATCATTGCGGTTGCGGTCCAGTTATGTTTTAATTGTGAACTGAGTTTTGTTCAAATTGCAGACTTTCATTAATTACAGCGAGGCCTCCCTGAAAATTAGCTCTAAAAGGCTTAGTCGATGGATTGTGGACACTGAACAGAAGGATCATTATCCCAGTACAACGAGTGCCGCTATCCCGACATTTGTGCAGAGAGCAATTGATCCAAGGCTCGAGATGCGCCATGCGACAGCGAATTAAGAGAAGACTAGGTCAATTGGACAGCGTTCTATAGTGGAATAATAGGTGACCGAGCAAACTCTCTGCAAGCTTTCACGGTGCTCTGCTGTTTGCACAATTCATATGCGGCGTCAATGTGCATGCATACCACGAAGCATAGCCCCATTCCATTGGCTTCTTTGCTATCTCTAGTGGATCTTCTCGGTTTATGCATAGCATAACCCTTATGAAAGCGGATGAATCACAGAGACATTAGCCCCATTAGCGCTTACTGCTTATTTCCTTCACGATGGCCGGCTTGGCAGAAGTCAAAAACTCAAAGATGACTTCAAATGATACTGCGTTGGTGAAAAAGAAGACCAAATCTAGTGCCCCAAGAAGGCGGACTGGATGTCAAACATGCCGGTTGGTGAATTTCTTGTGGTTTCGAGGTGATGCGACTAACACAACAGTAGCAAAAGGAGGATCAAATGCGATGAGTCGAGACCGGCTTGTGCAAAGTGTGTTCAAGCTGGCTGGAAATGCGACGGCTATCCATCAACTATATGTGAAATGGACACTTCAAGCACTAGAACTGTCTTGAGGCATTTTTCTGCGCCGTCTATGTTGTCTATTGCCAGTTACTCCATCCCATTCAAGGTCCCAGGAAGTCAGAGAGATCGCCAACTACTCCACTACTTCTGCGTCCAGGGATCATCCGACATATCAGGCTTCATTAACTCAGACTTCTGGTCCAAGATTGTGCTTCAAGAGAGCCATCAAGACTCAGCCGTGCGACAAGCACTCGTTGCGATGAGCTCACTTCATCTGGACTACGTGACGTTGGAAAGCCAAGCTGCGAGCGTTGCAACCTTGACGCATTATGGGAAGGCCGTTCGTACGATACGAAAACGACTTTCGCAACCGACATGCGACACTACTAAAGTCGCACTGGTTTGTTGTATCATATTCTACTGTTGCGAGAGTGCACTGGGAGATTGGGATGCAGCGCTTCAGCATCTAAGTAATGGTCTTAAACTGCTCAAGTCAGTTAGGGAAACTGAGGATACGAAAGATCTAACGGTCATCTTCGAGCGACTCGACATGCAGGCTAGCTTCTTTCAAGATGATCGCGTGCCGATATTGAGCCTACCAGACTGGAAAGAGTACATCACGGCGGTGCCGGAAGAAGGCTTCTCTAACACACAAAAAGCTCATGAAAGCCTTGTTAAGCTTCAGTCTTGGCTCTACAGTTTCGTTAACAGACATGTTGAGCTCCACGAAGCGAGCGTTGACCTTCTCAGCGCGGATATACTGAGTGAAAAGGACGCGCTTGTACAGGCATACGAGTGTTGGAGCAATGGGTTTGAGAAGCTTCAAATTGCTCACAAAGAGGATAGCCAAGATAAATATGGCCGCCGAGTACTACTCGTTCACTTCCTCATCTGTCAAATGATTCTAGAGTCCAAGTTTCCCGTCAACGAGGAAGTTTTCGGAGCTTCACCCAACCCGACAGCGCACAGAATACTGGACTTGGCAGAAACACTACTGGACCACACAACAAAACTCAATTCTTCACCGAGCGCAACTCAGACTCCACGTCGCAACTTTTCGCTGGAAAGTGG
Organism: Fusarium hainanense; assembly: GCA_013618405.1. Classification (NCBI taxonomy): domain Eukaryota; kingdom Fungi; phylum Ascomycota; class Sordariomycetes; order Hypocreales; family Nectriaceae; genus Fusarium; species Fusarium hainanense. The sequence goes on from JABFEW010000138.1 coordinate 181,508, forward strand.
CGTCGTTGCTCCGCTATTCGCATTGGCTCTCAAGTGCTCAGATGAGTCGGTGGCTACAAGAGCGGCAGGGATGCTTTCCTCAACACACAGAAGGGAGGGCCTGTATGATGCGCAGACTATGGCACAGATTCTCAATCATTTAAGAATATCAAGAGACGGCGAGCATGGAACTAAGGAAGAAGCCATGAGCGACAATGGGATAGTGAGTGCTTTGGAGTATCACATACCGGGGACTTATGAGGGCGGCGGAATAGATAAGCTGCTCGCTTCAATGAGGATATAGATCGTCATAATGACAATGAGAAAAGAGAGAATTGTGAGGTTTCAGCCATTGTCAAGGGTTTCACTGCATGTTGGGAGCATAGCCAATCGTAAGAGTGGTTGAATAGCCTATCTGTCTCAGTCAGCATTGATGCCTGATAAAATCTCAAAACTCGGCTGAGAACCATTCCCTGCCATCTTTCTTTCTTTTCTCCCCCTCACAGCATCATATCGTTCAAGCAAACATGTCTACCACAATGGAACCCACAGAAAATGTCGAAGAGATTCTTCGTGTGTGCACCTATCATAGGAGCGAGTTTGATGACCTTTTGGTCAAGACGCCAAAGTCAAAGCTCCAAGCTCCTTTCATACAAAACACATTCGACAAACCTGACTTTGCGAGTCTTGGCGACCTAGATCGTCTTCCACAAGAGCTCATACAAATGGCGCTTGCGGAGCTGGATATCGTTTCCTACCTCAAATTCCGAGGTGTCAACCAACGAGCACGCAATCTAGCAAGCTCTGGCCGTGACTACACTGTCGTTGTCAACCGTGGCTTAGCGGGGTTGAAAGCACTTCTCAGAGTGCAGACAGCCCATCGATTCACTCTATCCCACCTTTACCAAGCCCTCATCAATCCCAAGTGCAAATACTGCCGCAAATTTGGACCTTTCCTGTCCCTGTTCACCTGCAAGCGCGCCTGCTTTACATGCATCGAAATCTCAATGCCGCTGGGCGCCATTTCTATCCCCCCACCAAAGCACTTTTGCCAAACGGTCAAACTGTCCAGAGCGCAAATCGAGAGCGTCTGCGAACCCAAGCTCCGCGTTGTATCTGGCAGCCACTATGCTGTAGAGCCGTGGCCAAAGGTTAAAAAGCCAAAATATGTCGTCCGTTGCAAAGATGCGTTTCCGAAGTTGCGTGCTCTGAACAGCAAGATCAGGGTGAGGGATATGGAGTTGCCGCCACCACATCAAACTGTCATGGATGTAGAGCACATGTACGCCTTGCGGTACATGGGTTCCACTATGTTCCCATGGTATGATCCTAGTCGTGGTAAGCTCGAGACTGGGAAGAGCTGCGCAGCATGTCAATTCCGTGTTGAGGAGTATGAACATGATTCTCCCGTTCCTTCAGTCCCACCGTGGGGTTACAATGACAGAGACAGGATCTACACGGATGAAGAGTTTATGGAGCACTTTCGATCCTGTAGCTTTGCTAAGGAGATGTGGGCTGATTTCAAGAGGAACAATTACATTCGAAGTTCACAGTTTACGAGGGCCGGTGGAAGACATCCGAATCCGTTTCTACGATACGCGGATTATTGAGATGATGAACAGACTGCATATGGAGATATAGTGTTTCTTATCGCTGAATGGGAGAGAATTCAAGAATGTAAAATTGATTGATGTCATTATTAGTGAGCGTATCAAGCCTGTTTCAGTGCCTCGTTGATCTCCGTCTTGTATTTGGTGTTGATAGCCCGGCGATTCAGCTTTTGCGTCGCGGTAACAAGACCCTATCTCCATTGTTAGCTGATGATCTTGCTCTGTACGGGATTACTAAGACTTACACTAGCAGGAGTCCACTCTTCGGGAGTGATGACTACCTCAGCAACGATCTCCATACTCGATAGCCCTGCCTTCCTACCCGTGGCCTGCAAATCCTTCAACAAAGCCTGGCGTACTTTCTTGTCGGTGTGAATACTGTGTTCATCAACACCGAGATCCTTAGCCATGCTCGTGAGAACAGCCTCGTTAGGCATGACGACAACAATGGGTCGAGCATGCAAAGAGTCGGCGTAAACCATAGCATTCATAACGCCCTGGGCACCGCGATAGATCGAGTCAAGCTTTTCCAGAGCGACATACTCACCACTCAAAAGTTTAACGATGTTCTTGACACGATCGATAATTCGCAGATGGCCATCCTTGTCAAACTCTCCGACATCACCTGTCTTGAACCAACCGTCATCTGTGAAGCTCTTCTTGGTTTCTTCTTCATTCTCATAGTATCCCATCATGACACAAGTGCCTTTGATCCAGATCTCGCCCTGTGGTGGTGTTGCGTCGGCTGAGTAACCGAATTCGGGAACTGACACAAGCTTGAGTTCTGCGGAAGCAGGGACTGTACCGATGGAGTGCAGAGTGAACTCGAGAGGCGATCCTAGAGCTCCAGTTGCACAGGTTTCAGTGAGACCATAGCCTGTGAACATGGGAGCCACAACCATAGACATGAAGTGTTTTGTCGAAAGTGATATGGGACTTCCGCCATTGAAGAGGAATCGAATTTTACCACCAGTCATTTCCCGGATTTTGCCAAAGACGATTCCGTCAAGGATGCATGCACCGGGGAGGTTATGCTTCACCATGAAGCTCTTGTAAGCGAAAGCCCGCCAAAAAAGAGTCCTCAGGATGGCGTTATCGTTCAGTCGTGTCATGATACCCTTTCTGATCGTCTCGTAGACCTGCGGTACACCGGGCATGACGGTGGGTTTTAGAGCTCTCATGTCACCCTCGCAGTTTCGGACAGAAGTGTCTGATAGAGTCCTGGGGTTTCCATAGCCGACGGTGCCGCCGAAGTAAAAGCCCAGATTCTCGAGGGCCATTTCCAGGACGTGAGCAAGGGGGAGGTATCCGAGGAGGACGTCGTTATGGGTAACGCAGTCCGCAACGCAGATGTATAGTCCAGCAACTAGCAATCACAGGTCAGTGATCATCGATATCCAGGCGATGCTGAGTCTTTACTTACTTCCTGCAACCAAGTTCTTATGAGCGATCCGCACACCTTTCGGAACACCGCCAGATCCCGATGTGTACATGACACAATACAAGTCCTCAGGTTTAGGCCACACTGGCTCCACCGAATTCCTCTTTCCCAACTCATGGGCCTCATCGAAGCTGATGACCTTGAACTTTGGATTTTCGGCTTTAAACTTTTCCAGAACGTCAAGGCCGTCAAAGATTGATGCCTTGTTAACGATAATGGTATGAACCTTGGACTTCTTTAATGGCTCTGTTGCAGTTTTGAGAAGATATGGGTCGATGTACAAGACCTCTGCTTGACTTTGAAGAAGACTGTGTTCCAAGCCGCTTTGTCCGAGGGAGTCATAGGCTGTGACGATTGAGAAGGACTGTGTGGCACAGGCGTGAGACGTAGCTATCCATTGCGCACTAGAAATGTCAGTCTTTATCAACAGGACTTTCTTGAAAGGTCAAATACCTTGAAGATCCAAAAAGAAACAGCTTATCCCCCGGTTCCAATCCAAGCTTTCTCAATCCCGATCCAAGTTCCAAACAATGCTTCTCATACTCCTTATAAGTATAAAACTCAAAAGGTGACAATTCGAAAAAGGTCCAATCTTTCTCCACGAGCTGTACTTTGCCATCGATTTTCTTCTCGATCTTTTTTGTTTCTTTGTGGATCTTGATGAGCTTTCGCCATCCTACGGCCTTTGTATCAGGGTATAATCGTGCGCTGCGACGAATAATGTCGAAGATTGTGTGGACGTCTTCGGACGGACGATCTATGAGGCCATCGCGGGCTTTGGGATGACGGCGCGGGAGGGTTTCGTCGGGTTTCTTTTCGGTGTTGGGTGATTCGATGGTGAAGGGTGGTTTGTATACTTGATACAGGGGTGTTACGCCTGATGTATGCGCCATGATGTCGGGTTAGTAGCGCAAGAATTAATGAATTAATTAGTGCGTAGGATTTGATTCGGAGATTAGAAAGTGAGATATAGTTTTCGCTATTTGCGCCGCGATCGCGAGACAAAGAAGTAAATATTTCAAATGGCTGTGTTGGTGGGCCTCGGCCTCATATGATAATCACGTATGGTCAGCGTCCCAACAAAATATAAGACGCGTCCCTGGCGCGCTCACTTTGTGCGAACCCACCTTTAACAACCATGATGATACACCCAACTAATCGACGTCCGGATTTCGCGGACTTGACTGGTCATTGCGCCCATTGTAATGCGACATTGTTGAACGACCGAAACATCCGCTGGACCTGATGAGCGAATCGGGAGCATCCACCTTGACATCAGAAGTAAGCTGACAGGCAGTCATTCAACCAGTTGCCGGCATTGGGAGTTAATCCTGCTACCGCTTTGGCTTACTTCCATTCAAAAGAGGATGCATAAGTTGGAGGCCAACACACTTTAACAGCTCCTTTAAGCCAATAGCGTATCGCAAACTTACGATTACCCCAGAAAAAGGTGTGAATGGACGCCAGGCACTCGATTTCAGCCAAAGGTTTAGCAGCTGCTCTCCTGCAGCTGACCTATTAGCTTGTTGCAAATCCGGTGGTTACCCATAAGCACGGATCAACTCATGCCTTGTAGAATGAGTTGCAAACAGGTTGTCGGATTCACGGATTCTGAATCCCGTTGTGTAGGTCGTCTGCGAATTTACGGAAGCTTCGGTCGTAACTTAGCTCCATATATGAGCAGCCTGATAGCTCCGTTCTTGGATGTCAGCTTACGTGCGAAACCTTGATATGTTGTCACATGGTTAAAGAAGCTTATATTGACTCCAGACTTAACATTAGCACTGCAGTTTGGTGCCGGGAGGCAGTTATGCTGGAATTATGACTGGACAATCGTTAATTACCTAACTTCGCGTAATGCTATATTCCCGCCTGGCACTTACTGTCGCAAAATAATCGAGCTGTCAAGAACTTCCCCATCACTGTTTCTTCATGATGCCAAGTCCGGTAATGTGCATACATCAATGGAGAGTGAATGATGACGGCGCCCAGGCTTCAGAACAGGGTGGTAAGCGACGGATCAAAGTCGGCATCTTGGCTGGGAGTTATTCTGCGAATATAAAAAGGCATGGCAAAGCGCGTCAACTTACCTTTACCAGTTCAGCCTCTGATGATCCCAAGACTACAGGCAGATGTGGTTTTGTTCCTTCCATGAAGGATGATGTGCTTTACCAAAATGGAAGTGGCCGAGCATAAGAGACAGCTTTCAATGGCTTAGATAGTAAGCTTACTGCGCATTCCTGTGGGAGGGAGATGTAAGTGAGCACATGATGCAGATGTTTCTATTTCGGTGCAAAGAGCAGGATTCATGACAAGGACTCCCATTGGCAGACTCACCCTGTATGCTTGTTGGTCGAGCCGAATGCCCGGCGGGATTAATGTTAACGCGTAGCCAGGACCTACGTAAGCGATGAGGAACAGCCTAAACACCATCATGACATCAACACTGACACGAGTGATTTAACCTCATTTTGCAAGACTAGTTTTATTGGTACCTTGATATCGGAAAAATGGGCGGTGGTGACATCAAGGATCCTTTCACACCCGAACTTTCGGAGTTCATCAACAAGACTATTGACGAATGGAAGGTGGCTGGCATCGCTATTGGCGTTATCGATGGAGATGATGTCTTCTCAAAGGTTGGCTAGAATACCAAATGGAAAGTACACAGTTTAACTAATGTTGAGTAGGGGTTCGGGTTCGCGACTCTGCCTGATGTTCCGGCTACACCAGAAACCCTTTGGTATGGTGGCTCCACGACCAAGGCATTCGTGACAGCGACTCTATCTCATATGATCGCGACCAAAAAGTACCCTGAACTGTCTGATGGTTGGAAGACCCAAGTTTCATCAATCATTCGCGACGATTTTGTAACTCAAGATGATTGGGCGACTAACAACATCACTCTCGAGGATCTGGCGTGTCACCGCTCAGGCCTTCGCAATAACGATATAGGCGTTCGAACACGCGACAAAGACGGCCCAAGGGAGATCAGGGATATAGTTAGTAACTTTCGACACCTTCCACTCCAATGGCAGCCTCGCACTCAGTTTGACTACAACAACGAAGGCTATGCTACTCTGTCTTATGTCATTGAGACGATCACCGGAAAGTGGCTAGGCGATGTGCTTAAAGAGACTATCTGGGGTCCTCTCGGCATGAGCTCTACCTACCTTGACTTGCAGCAAGCTAAAGATGCACCGGGCCATTTGTCAACAGGCTACTACTGGAGTAATACAGAGAGGAAGAAGGAACAGTATGTCGCCATTCCTTACTTGGCTACAGAAGTCACCAGTGGAGCTGGAGCAATCATCTCTACTATCACAGACTATACAAAGTGGATCAAATGTCTGCTGCTCAAACAGGCGCCGCTGTCGAAGGAGGTTCATGACGACATACGCAGACCTCGGATTGTCGATAATCCGGAGCCTGCGCGTGGAATGGATATCTCCATGTATGGACTCTCCTGGTGGCGTACGTCGTACCGTGGTCGGGCCGTTTATTGGCACTCTGGGTCTGTGGTTTCGCATGGTGCTTTGATTTACTGGCTTCCGGACCTTGACTACGGAGTTGTTATTCTTGCAAACTACCCGAGTGACGTGAGAGACGTTATCATGCGTCGACTGATAGATGATAAGCTTGGAATCCCAACGAGTGAGCGTTATGACATTGTTAAAAGGTAAGCTAGAGGCATCTTGTTCTCGACGCCTGATTTAACATAATCTATAGTTTGATTGAGGCGCGACAAGAAAGAAAGGAAATCATCGCCAATGCAGCCACCACCTTATTTCCGAATCTTCCAGCTACACCTGTACCACCACTCTTCGATATCGACGATCTCTGTGGAAATTATTCTGCTCCCGGATATGGAACATTCGAGTTTCTGCGATATAAACTCCCTCGGCAAAAAGAGAGGAGTAGGGATCTCGTTGCAGTGCGTACAGACACGTTATGGAAATGCCGCGCAACACTCCGTCACGCGTCTGGAAATTTCTGGGTCATGTTTATCTCATTGCTGGATGATCCTTCAAGGGGACCTGACGCCTTTTTGGGTGCTGAGTTTCGATATGGTGTTGACAATTTGCCTTATGAGCTTGTTGTTACCTTTCCGACTGGGGACTATAGTCGCGAAACTGTGTTGAAGAAGATAAAATGAGTCGTCTTTTCATTCACTCATGGGAAAGGCATCCCGATATTTTGGACCCTTTGAAGATTCTTTCGCTCAAACTGCTGTATATATTGCACGGTAATATGTACTAAGAATTGATAAATAAGCTCGACTTGGTTCAATTCGAGAAATTCGCCGGAACAATGTCCCATTGTCCTTTTCACTAGATCGTCCCCAAAGTACCTTCACAAACTATTCTCAATTAAGAGGAGTAGGTGAAGTCGACCTTTACAGGGTTGTGGTCAGAAAGAATGTTTCCATCAGGCTGAACAAAGAGCTGAGGAACATAGTTGAAAGAAGTAGCAGTGAGCTTAACGGAGCTGCCAGATCGATAGCTACAACACAAATTAGCAAATCTCTCATACCCCCTCTTCATTGAGTTTACTTACAAAACCTTGTCGACAATTTCGCACTTGTTGTTCGCAGCGGGAACCTTGCAAGGGTCCGCAGCAGCTCCAGCAGTAGGGAACTTTCCTCCGTTGATCAATTGAACCCAAGCATCGCTAAAACCAGCGTCTGTCAGCTTGTTGATACTTCGACCAGCGTTGGTCCATCTGTCGTTGGTGTCACCGCCGATAATGATAGCTCGGCCATTGGAGTTGGACTTGATGTATTCGAGAATCTGGTCAATGCCAGCTTCTCGGGCCTTGACGTCGCCGCTATCAGATCTATAGACCAGATTAGATTAACACAAGGCAGTCTTAATGGAAGGTGGCTTACCCAGCGTCGGCGTGGAGGTTGTACAGATCGACCTCAACATCGCCAATCTTCATGCGCATGAAGCTGAAGCCCTTGGGGGTCAAGCAATCTCCAGAGTTCAAGTTACACTTGTTCCACTTCTTGCGAGCGAAGCCAGTCCATGGGTAGTTGGCAACAGTGTTGAGACCATCACCGAATGGAACACCGCCGGAAGTGGGAGTGCGCTCAGGATGGTTGTCAGTCGCATAGATGTAGGCGTGGTAGTTGAAGTCCTCTTGCATGTGAACAATGTCGTATCCACCGGTAGCAAGAGCAGTGCCGATAAGGTTGGAGTTGGTGCTCTTGTCACCGGGAACATCGTTGCCGTTGAAAATGTCGGGAAGACCAGCCACGTTGTAGGTCAGAAAGTTGAACTTTCCGGACTTTTGGCCAAGACACACGCCGCTGAGGGCCAGGGTAGAGACCAGAAGCTGGCTGGGAACTGAGGACATGAACATGTTGACTTGACTTGAGATGAGGGACGAGAGTTGATCTGGTGTTTTCACGAACTTCGTCGTCTATTTGAGGAGCGGTCTGCTTGCTACTATATCATGTTGGCCAATGTCAAAGCTTCCTTTGGCTCGTGCATGATGTAGCATCGCGATCAGCACAACCCCTTCCCATCAAGGTTCGAAGGCCGCATTTTCCCGCGCGAGAACCCACCTCACCTACAAAAGTGTACACACCGTCCGATATCCAACTTCTCTTTTTAAACTAACAATACGAAAAGGTTTCGCATATGACGGTATAAACGTGCAGCCCAGAACACACGCAGATCTATACTCTTGTCTGACTGGATGAAGGTGCTTATCGACATAGCATTCCCAATAGGGCAATTCACCCGTTTTATGTCAAGGTTCATGGTTTTCCACCAATGCATTGCATCACTGGCAATGCACGATGCTACCGAATAAGGTCACCCAACAACATGCACGTGCTTTATCACACCCCGGTCAAGAGCTAAATAGATGTCGGGGCAGACTCAACGAGTGCGATAGTGACAGCATTATCAACTCCAAAGGTCTGGGCAATTACTGAACAGGCAAAGTAATTTCCGGTGGATACCAGGGTGTAAACTGTACTTATATGCAATGTCCTCATGCGTAAGCATAGAATTTAGCAACTCAATTCAATCCATGATGAAGACTTCTATCGTTGCAGTCGCTGTTCTCGGCTCTTGCTGCCATGCCCAATCTGGCAGCTCAATTGACCCCATCCAACCTGTTCTCCTTCCGGATACAGCGGCAGCTAAGAACCCTCTGTCACACCTTGGCGGCAATGGTCCGTGGCATATAGGTAGGGAAACCCGTCATAAATCCAGTCTTGGTTATTGACATGGTTAGGATCTGATATTACCGGCATTTCATCTGAGATTCCCGATGGATGCGTCGTCGACCAAGCTGCCTATGTATCACGTCATGGGTCGCGATATCCTGATACTGGTGCTCACAATGGCTGGCTCGACATACAGCGCAAGGTATGAACGAAATAATCATGTGTTATAGGTTTGGCTAACATAGAAACCAGTTCCAAGAGTCCGATTACAAGGCAACTGGACCTTTGAAGTTCTTTCATACTTGGAAGAGCCCTGTTAACAAGCCTGAGATCCAGATTGCGCAGCTGAGCAAGACTGGATACAAGGAACTGTTCGATATGGGATACACCATCCGAACTAGGTGTGCTCATCTTACATCATTTCAGTAACTGATCGACTAACGTATGCAGGTACCCGGATCTATACAACGAGGGTGAGGACTTTGTTGTGTGGGCCAACAACTACACACGCGTCATCCAAACCGCTCAGCTCTTCCTCCATGGTTTCTTGGGAACAAACTCTTCGCTTGGCACGGTCGTTTCCGTGACGGGTAAGGGAATGCCTGCTCATTTAGGCGACACCCTTGCGCCATCCGATATGTGTCCTACTTTCGTGGACGATAGCAGCAAGCAAACAGATGCATGGCGCTCCAAGTGGCTCCCCGCTTTCAAGAAGCGTCTGTCCCAGTACATCGAGGGAGACCTCGATCTTGAGGATAGTCAGTGGAACGACTTCCCCTACATCTGTGGCTTTGAGTCCCAGATCACAGGACGTCTTTCACCTTTCTGCAATACCTTCAACCAACAGGAGCTAGAGCAGTACGAGTATCAGCAAGATCTCCGATACTACTACGGTGTTGGCCCTGCTACTAAGGTCGCCTCTAAGATGATGGTTCCCTTCCTCGACGCTTTGGTAGACCGCTTCGTCGCTGGACCTGATTCTACCGGTAAAGACTTTGACGGCAGGAACTTTAAGATTCCTAAGATCCTTATGAGCTTCCTGAACGACGGTCAACTTAACGAACTTGCCGTTGCTACTGGTGTATACGATAACCAAAAGAAACTCCCCACTGATCGCATTGCCAAGGACCGTCTCTGGCGCAACTCTGATATTTCTCCCATGCGAGGTACCATCGCTTTTGAGCGTCTTACTTGTGGTACTACAAAGGGACGTTCCGCGAAGTACATGCGAATTCTCGTCAACGATATCGTTTACCCCGTTCCTTCATGCAAGGACGGTCCTGGAAGATCTTGTGCTTTGGCAAAGTATTCCAAAATTACCAAGGATAGGCTCAGGAAGAACGGTAACTTTGCTAAGCTTTGCAATGCCACGGATCCTGCTACTCCTTCCAAGGTTCTTGGAGCTAGTTTCTTTACCAACTTGGCTCAGCCTCACTTGAAGCCTGTCAAGCCTTAAATGGTCTGGGTTAAGATGGGATCGATGAGAATTTAGACATACTAGCTAATTTGTAATACATTACTACTCCCATTCGCATACATTCCCAGTGATCCTCAATCAGGCTCTTCCCATAGCAGCCTTAGCCTCGTTGAGCTCCTGCTCAGAGGGCAAGTTGACAACCATCAGATACAAGACATCCTTCATTATTCAGTTAGCGAATCTCAATCAGATATTGACCTGATGAAGGAAACTTACCTTGCTCAAGAGCATCTTCTTCGCATATTCACCTGGCGAGTACTCAAAGACTGGCCCGGATTTGGAACCACCTCTTCCACTCATGCCACCTCTGCCTCCCCTTCCTCCTCGTCGTGAAAGTAAGCCGCTTCGGCCCTGACGAGCCTTGATTGGGTCGACATGTCCTCCAGTCAGCAACGAAATGACAGATCCACTGTTCGACGGGTGAGATGGATCGGCGTATCGCGAAGTAAACTCTGGCTTTTGCTGTTGGTTGGCCAAAGCATTTTCTGAGTTCTTGTGCGCCTGTCATAAATCAGCACGAATTCTCACTCGACGGATTACTAAATACTCACAAACTCAGCCTGGCCTCTCTTATCGAAGTATTCCGCGACAAAATTCTTCTTTCGAGCCATAGTAGCCTTGAAGCCCTTGGACTCCTCGTTGTCGGCAGCATCAAGAGTATCCAACGTGGGGAATACGAGAGGTGCAGCCTCTGGAAGAGCAAAATCACCATAGGTCTTGCCGCTGGATCTCTTAAACTTATCTGCGACCCCAGAGTCTTCGGGGCCCATTCCAGAAGCAATGGTCTTGGTAATGTCGACCATCTCATGGGGTCTCCCGGTGTCTTCTCTCCACGTCATGACGAGGCAGCAGAGGCCTCTAGGGAAGAAGTACTCCTCGTTCATCTTTGCCAGGAACTTGTTTGTGCTTGGAAATTGTTAGCATCCACAATTGTAAAGGGTATGGCAGTCATACTTCTGTCGACTATGCATATCCTTGGTGATCTCAATAGTCAAATATGTCGCTGCACTAATAGCAATGCTCGGCGCAAATCCCACAAAGAAGCCACCGATTTCTGCAAAGTTGAGAACCTGAATCCAAGGCGAAGCCATCGTCGCCGCATCGAACTTGTCGAGGAAATCAAGCCAAGTGGCTTCATCGATGCCTACGTCCTCAAGCATGGGGGCATATCCACGAACAAACCCACGGGAGCGGTTCTTGGGTCTTCGTTGTGCGAGAATAACTGGCATTTCCAATTGTTGACCGGTTATCGGGGTTGAACCATGCTCTCTGATGAAAATGGTGGCGAGATCGGCGTCATCCTTTGCGGGCTGTGATGGTGAAGCTTCACCCTGTGGGTTTGACAGAAGCTCGGTCTGCGTGTCGTCGAGCTCCCATTGTCGTTCTGTCGCGTCATTCTTGAGGTCTGATTGATAAGATGTGTCTCCCGGCATTTCATAGACTGTGTCTCCCGGCATTTCATAGACTGTGTCTCCCGGCATTTCATAGACTGTGTCTCCCGGCATTTCATAGACTGTGTCTCCCGGCATTTCATAGACGGGAGCATCGTTGCTCGAGCTTGCTTGAGCCTGCTGTGCTGGTGCTGGTGCTGGTGCTGGTGCTGGTGCTGGTGCTGGTGCTGGTGCTGGTGCTGGCGCGTTCTTCTCACTCTTCTCAGCGGCCTTTTTCTCCTTGTAAGAGCTAACACTCTCCGAGACAAGCCCAATACCACCAGCGACACCACGAACAGCAGAACCAAGAATGCCACCACGACCACCACCGCCTCCACGGCCACCTCTTGAGAATAGGAAACCGCGACCACTTCCTCTGTTAGACATGATGTCGATATGAAATGTAAGATGAAGAAAGCCAAGTTTTTTTGACGGGAAATAAGCTTATGGTCACAGCCCTGTGGGACGGCTATTCGGCAGATGGAGCGGGGGAGAGCTTGTTGAATCAAGTTAGATTGTCGCAGATTGCAGGGCTGATCGTGGCTAGCGCTGTAATGCGCCCTGTAGAAGTCCACTGGGATTGGTGCCCATGCCTCGTAAGCTGCGTTTTCAAGATTTTAAGGGTTCGAAGGATCAAACAGTAGCGCCTCGTAATCAACCTCCACTACGGAGTAGACTGGAAGGTAATTGAGGGAACAGCAGTAGAATGATATGCCAATCGATATGCAAGCGCTTAGATAAGGTATCTCGTTTACCGACTCAAAAAGCCATGGTCGCATGTCTTAACTTCAACCATGTCGATGGACTGAGCGACGACGGTATCGGTTGCTGCTGCACCATGAAAGGCTTGAGGGCATTTTATGGTGAGCACTCGACTCGTTATACATATGCTTAAGACCCTGCAAGAAGCTACAGGGTAATGCTGGGCTCTACACTGAGCCGGTCCGAGAGACGCAATAGTGAAAGATAATATCTCGCTAACTACCCTAATCGAATACACTGACGCTTAGTCGGAATTGTTTCCCAAAAGCTTGTCACAAACTCCTCCCAGGTTGGCATGCCCGCCTCCTCACATGTTTCCACCTCCGTCAACGTATCTAACCAGTCGTGATACTTATCAGGGTTATCCTGCTCTCCCAGATTTTCCAGCCATCGCCGTTGGGGATCCAGAAATGGTCTGAAGAATACCGTGTCTGGGAGTATTCTGATAATACCAAAGCGCTCCATCGTGTTACTGCCATCGCCTGTTGGCGCCACGAGAACGATTACCAGCTCCCTGTTAGACTCAAGGATGACAATTCCCGTCTCCAATCCATTGACCAAATCTCTCTTAGGCCATCGTTGTATGTCGACCTCTACGTAGATCTGTCCGCGTCCTACAATTTCTACAATCTTGTAACGCAGCTCATTGAAGGGGAACTCTTTGTCCACGGCGTCCTCCTGTTCTTTCGTGCCAAGATTTAGGACGTAAGACTCGACTGGGTTATTCAACGGGTGAGCATCTTCAAACCCGCCCATATCCATAGGTATCTGAACCGTTAAAGCATCGAGATGTATGAACCTGGAAATGGCGGATATGGGAGTTGCACGGATCTGTTGTATGTCTTGAACTGAGTCCCATGGCAAGAGTTTACCGTCCACAAGTTCCGACTTTATATGCATAGCCGTCCGGGACGACGGCATAGAAGCCGATGTGATGCCAAAGGCCTTCTTGAAAAAGAATATCTCCCCGACCCATCCTGCCCAAGACCAAGATGGAAGATCATGGCAACGATCCGACCCTCTAATTTCTCCATGCCAAAGCATTCCTCTCAGGAAGCCAAGGATAAATACCTGCATCGAGTTTGTCGCCGTCGATTCTAATTGAAGTATCGGAGTACCGAGATAATGACGCATCAACTGTCCAGGCGCTTCGAACGCATGGAGTATACCCAACACAGCAGAGAGCCGATCTTTGACAAAGGTTAAAGCGCGTTTGCTATATGTTTCAATACATAGAAGCAGTGCCTTTTCTCTCTCAAATAAGCTCGCAGATAGAAGCCACGGTGCCTTGTCTCCCTCTTTCAAATTCCATCGAGGCTGAGGAGCGGCAAAGCCTTGTTCTGCAGACGCCATACGGCCACACTCGTAGTACACTCCCACGTCTGTAAAGAACAGGCGCCGACGTGAGAAAAGCCCTTCTTGGTATGTCCATGCCCTGGTTGCCCAAGGCGAGCGACTTATGCGTAACTCAATATTTTTGAACTTGATATTCCCTGCTGCGATATTGCGATCTCTGATTCGTACAGGCGGGACCGTGGTCTCCAACTTCCGTGTCACGCCTGGCAAGAAAGGAGAGTGAGAGTCTGCGATGATAGTAACAGCTGCGTTGCGGTAGATCTGATCCATCTGACCAAACTGAATTTCCATGGCCTGAGGGTCATTTTGTGGGATGCAATATCGATCAATCCAACAATATCGAAATCCAAGATCTTTGGTAACTTTGAGAGCGTCAGAGATCGTCAGAGGAAGTGCACCTGCATCTACTAGTTGTCCTTGACCATCAAAAGGCTGTCGTGACGGGTCATATGCCTCTTCTCCCCATCGGTAGCTGAGCGCCGTGTATGTCGGGTCTTGACCAGCGTCAACAATGTAGAGCGATTCCACATCTATAACCTTGAACAAGGGTAAACTGAAACCCTGCGGTTGATGATGAATGTCACAGATAAGCGAACCACCGTGGTGTTCCCAGCAGTAATTAAGAAATGATTTCAAGATGCTGGTATCAATATAGCCCAGCTCGTTTCTGTTGCTCTGAGCAATTGCCGTGTTTTGTCTTGGATCCAGAGAATTCTGATCAAACAGGTAATAGTCTGCTATATAAAAACAAGGATTAAAGAAATCGATGGGTTCGTGAAAGACCTGCAACATGACTTGGGGAATAGTAGCCGCGTCAGCCCTCCTGACTTCTCCTGTAAATGCATCATCGTTCTTGAGCATCTTGGCTGTGGACCGCACTACCAAAGAATACGACGTCTTATCGATCTCAGAGTCTAGTACAGCTTTCATGTTTGTAAACGCATACAACCGGCAGAGTGGACACGTAGATGACGACCATGTGTTCGGATTTCCAATGAGATCTGCAACCTTGCGGCCATTTGGAATGGGAGCGTCAGCTCCAGATTCCAGACATTCTTGATCCAGGCTGAGGATGGCATCAAAGTCGATAGCTTTGCAATTGCTGCATAGTTCCGTTGCAGTATTTTTATTTACTTGGATGACTTCGGAGTTCATAATAGCTATGTTGGTAGGTTCAGATCAAGTTGAAGGCGGATTATTTGAAACCAGTTGAAGTTTAAGAAAATAAGTTCAAACCTGTATAAACAATTGCCTCAACGATTGAGTTTCAAATGCATGCCTGAGGCTTACATACATGCGATATGCAAGTAAGATGGATTGCCAAGCTTAGGCAGACTTTCATCTCACCTTGTAGGCGAGAGGAACAGATCCACCATATTGGTCTTTGAGTCTTGCCAGATATGGTGACGACGAGGGTATAGAGACCGGATCTTAGCCGAACAAAAGAACTCTTCACGAGACGATTGACACCCGTCCAATAAAGTATAGGAAGGTAACTCTTGTTATAAATCAGATGTCCCTTGTGAAATACTATGAAGAGAAACCTATGTTATAGATATTATGATGCGTCGGAACTTTGTCACTGTGCTGTACTAAGATACGTAGGGTGATCGTGGGTTCAAAGTGTCGGGACATACGTGTAGATATTGACAACGCCGACAGGAGTGTACGCCATTGGTAATCTGATAATCTTCTGGCAGATTAAAGAAAATATATCTAATTGTAGGCGGCCCAGACTTTGCGGACTTTACGAGAGGTTCAATAGATGGACGGTTTGTCAGAAGTTTCAAGCCGGCCGGCCCGAGAGATGCGGCGGCGAAAGAGGCTTCCTATTGTTCTAGCGCATTCAGCTATATACCAACTTTATCCAGCTGTCTGATACATACGACCAAAGGTAGTGGAAAATACGGGATCCCGTCCGCTCTCCCATAGTCAAGCCACTAACCGGCGGATTAGTAGTTGGGTCGGTGACGACCAGCGAATCCCCGCTGTTGTATGTTTTTGCTGGTCCTAGCCACTATCTTCAGGCTATGCCCTGTCTTTTTGCCATGTTTATAGGCCGACCTCTTGCCGTAGAATCGGGTCATCGCTTGTTCAGAAGTCTCATCTTTACCACTTTTGTGTGCTGGGCGTAGTGATTGATGAGAGCAGCATCGGCATGTTGCTTGGACTGAAGGGCATCGTTCATTTCCTGACTACCGTGGTGTATCGTGGTGACATCAAGTGCCATCATGCCTATTTCCCGTTGTTGCTACCAGACAGGTCTTCATTGCTCACAAATACCACCAGCACAGCAGCATACCTAAGAATCACAACTCAGCTCGTCTCCCATTTTCACATGACGGTCAAGACTCACGCTGCACTTCCCGCAAAGATCTCGGCCCGTTTGGCGTTGGTCATTAGTCCCACGCTCAGTGCAAAGGCAACGGTAAATGCACATATCATGCCCAAAATAGCTGTTCTGGAGTTCACAAATGACATACTGGTGATTGGTCCTACCAACAAGATAATTGCGACGACAATGTTGATGACAGCAACCGCAATCGGAATTGACCGCTCGTTGAACCGGGTGATGCGACTGAGGCCGTCTCTAGAAACCTCTTCCTGATTGTGTAAGAATGCAATAATTAGTCAAATAGCTCGAATCAATCAGGAACACGACGGCTTTCGCTTACCTTTCCTGGCCATATGGCTCGGAGCATGCGGGATAAAGGATCGGTCTCTACTGGTGTTTTGAGCGAGACGAGATCATGTTCGACATCTAGATAATCTTTTGTTTTGCCTCCGACAATTGGATTCCGCTTGCGACCATCTCCATCCAGTGGCCCTCCCCAAAGTTCGTTCTGGGCTACTCTAAAGACCCTTCTATCGGGAGTGTGCAGTCGTGAGATCCTGCTTTGAAGATATAGGGCTTCGTCTATCCAAAGGTCAATAGGAGTAAAGGATAAAGGTTCTAGGACTTGCTTACGATACTCTTTCATCTTGACCCTTAGTTCTTTGATCAGTTCCATCATTTCTTTTGCCTCTTTCTTCCCATCCTTTGCCTGCTCAACCATGACTTCCCAGGTCTCCGCAGCCTCCTCTAAGTCCATTTCACCACTGCTCGCGAGTTTCCTGTCGCATTTCTTCAGTCGTCCCTCTATCGACAATATTTCGCACTGCATATAAAGGAGGCTTCGCGCGCTTATCTCATCGAACTTCCGGAATATCAGGAGCTCCTGGTCACCATCTGAGGCCATCAACGACGACAAGGCCGCGAATCCCAGAGGCTTCTGCTCAGAGCTTTGTCCCGCATGCTTCTCGACATCTTTGTTCTCAGACATCAACGTGCGCTTTCCAATACAGTTCAGAGTATCAAAGACACTGGCTATTCTTTTGCAATAGCAGATCGGCAAAGTAGGTCCGCAAAGGTGCAGTTAAGAATCCCATACATTGGGGCTTGAAAACACAAACGTTACTTCGCCGATCAGGCAACCCCGAAATGCGGAAGTCACATGTACAACCACTATGATAAGCTGCTAAGCCACTGTGACGTGTCAGCTCCATTGCCTCCCGTTGGGCACACATGCAGATAAGACTCGGCCGCCCAACAAGGCAACCGTCGTATTGTCTGTAGACTTGGTTTCTGGCCGTGTCGAATGGTAACTTTTTGCAAGAATGATGGAAGGTTAGACAGGTCTGCATAAAACTGTAACTAATACGGAATCTAGACTTCAAATCATGACTGAAAGCTCTATGAATATAAAAAACTGAACTAATGGGTATCTATACGCTATTAAAACGCCCGCTGAAAAAAAGATTCATCTTGATCATTTCGTTGATTCGTCGTGTGTCACGTTAGGCGTTGGAGACCTTCGCCCCTCGACGTATTGATCGCCCTTCAGATCACCATTCAAACGTCCGCTCCCACCAGCGGCGCTTGGAATTGGACTAATCCTGACTATCCACCTGTAAAGGGGTTTGCACAATATACTCATAGTGCCGATCCCATATCAGCCGACGTTGTGCTTCTGCCTCCCAGGCCTCGATTTGCAACGCTACGTCAAGCGAATTGATTGCGTCTCTTATCCGGTCGCGACGAACTCGCTCAGCTTTGCGGGCATGAGGAGAGCCCACTGCAAATACAATGTTAGAGAATTATTCTAGTTTTTGAAGCGATTGTGGTAGGTAGGGAGGGAGGGGCCTACTGTCATTGATTGACTCTTCTTCGAGCCTGGTCAGTTCTGCGCTGTACTTGCTAACTAACCGGACGTTATAGAACTTTGATACGTCAGGAATTGAGTCAAGATCAATCATGAAATGGCTGAACTTTGAGAACACGTCAAGGCCGAAGACGAAGTCGTTGCTGAATACAACGTCCACGGAGAGGTCATCGAGGACATAAAAGTCACTGAGGGCAGACTGCGTCGAGTCACCAAATGTCCAAGTCGCGTTACGAACGATGCCTGTGGTAAATGCTCTTGACTTGTCCCCAAACTCAAGTTCGAGTCGGTTCTCAGATCCACGATCGACCTTCACTTTGTTTGCCTCTGCCCACTCAGCTGACACTAACATGACATCGGACCCAGTATCGGGCAGGGCGAGAGCAGGGCCGCCATTCAACGACCCCCAAAGCCGCTGCTTCTCATTGCCGAGAAGGTTGAGTCGAAGACAAGTTTGCTTGATTTGGCGTAACGAATCCTTGATTCGGTTCTTGGATTTCGTGAGTGTCTCCGTGGCGCGTAGAAACTTGCCAGAAAGGATAAGATCGCTTGTGCATCCTGGGATAATCCAACAGTCCAGAAGGTATGTCCTGAGCTCCTCGTGGAATGAGAATGGTACCTTGACAGTCCCTGGTGACAAGACTTTCTTTGCTCCTGGTAACTGAATTCTTCTAGGATTCCGACCGTCGGGTACAAGGCCAACCCTCTCGGCAAACTGGGCCGATATGAAGTTGGACTGAGCGCCAGTATCAGGCAGTGCATTCACTAGATGTTTCCCAACCCTTCCTTCCACTCTATAGTCTTTGAGGCTCAAGGGCTGAGTGTCTTGCCAATACGTCGTGGTAGGCTCAGCGCGGTTGAGCGTCTGATTGAGCGGATCGAGTATCCGGCTGCTACCGCTATCGCGTAACAATGAGATAAGTCTATATCCAGCGTGACCTGAAGATTTGAAGGCAAACTCACCGGATAATCTCTTCAAAGAATCGTGATTCCTCGCTCGTCTTGTTCAAATATATGCGGGTCGATGATAATACTGATATCAGTGAAGAAACGACACCAATAGGGTCCATGCCAGGCGGTATGACACGGTATAGGCTGACCAGCTTCTCGTATAGAAAGGATTCAGATAGAAGAGGGAAGAAAGAAGACTTGGAGAAAAAGGCTCTACGGTAGAAACCCTGTCAATTCAAGGTGATGAAGCACGAAGCAGAACACAGCGACAGCGACAGTTGCAAAGGCAAGGGTGGGTAATAAAGAAATGGCAGGTCGTGTAAAAGACAAAGTGGAGGGCTATGCTAATAGAAGCTGTTGTCTTAGGCGATTTTTGGGCTGAAATACGCGAATGCCCAATGTGTTGTGTTGCAATTGTCGCACAATAGTTCGCCTGGTTGCCTTGTCCTAAGATTGAGGCTCAGCAGAGTAGGAAATGCCTCTTATTCGACACACCCATCATTATCCATGCATGCATGGATACTCCCCTACCATGAGTAGGTAGAACTTATTAAAGGGTCACGAGCTTTCTTACCCAGTGGACAAATAAGTTCCTGGAATGGCGAGTGATGAGTAATGCACATTGGCGCCTTAAACAGTCCACTGTACCTGTTGCGAGACTGGTCTGTGTAGTAGGCAGTCTCAACGAGCGGGCTGAGTGGATTGACTGTCTTGCAGCCAACAGAGCTTCCCTTCCATCATTGCACCTCCGAACTGCCTCGAGGCTAGATCTCTCTCTGATTGGTAGACGACTCAGTCAATAATACATTCAGATTGTTTCGGAAACTGGGTAGTCTAAAGAATAAGTTGGTTTGAGAAGTAAAAGGATTGCTTGGTCGAAGAGCAAAAGAAAAGGTTTGCGGTTTGTGTGGATCGAACACACGACCTTCAGATATCGGATGATTGAAGTGGACTTCAGTCTGACGCTCTCCCAACTGAGCTAAACCCGCGACTTGCGATTATGTCAGCTGGTCCAACATTGGATCTCAAGAATACTGGCTGCTGGCAGCACTTGCATTGTCAAAGGGCGTGCTATGGACATTGTACTCATGTCCGACGCAAGAATATCGACCGCTACTCAGATGAAGAGTGAAGAGCTGAAGTGGCACATAAAGGCAAAAAGCACCTCTTGTCTGTTTCCGGGATGGTTAAGTCATGCTTCTACTGCCTAACCGCATTGAAGAGTACTTGAAGATGAGGAACATGTTGTTGAACAATTGCATATATAAAACTTTCGCTTCGACTAACTGATATGCTACATAATATCGTAAAACCCTCAACTCCACCAAGCTTACTCGTTGTCTCTGACATCGATAACAGTAGACTTGAACTTCCTCGCAGGAACCTTGCGCTTGAACAGAATATCCGTCTCACGGTACGACCTATCCTTAAGCTCAGGAAGAAAGAAGTACGCCGACACAAAGCACACAACAGCCGTACCGCCCCAAACATAACCACATTTTCCAGCAAGGTTCCATCCCGTAGGGTTCAACAGCTGAGACGCGAGGTAAATCATGGGGATCTCGGCAACGTAGTAAGCCGCACGACCAACACCAGTGCTCAGAGCACGGAGACGAACGGAGGATGTCTCGGCGATGATGGTGTATGAGATAGGTCCCAGACTGCCGGCGTAGACGAAGGAGATTAATATTCCGAGAACGGCTTGGGCGTAGTTTGTAGCGGTGTTTTGGTGGATGGAGGCTACGACGCCGAGGAGCATAAGCAAGGTTACGTTGGTGATTGTGCCCCAGAGGTAGATTGTTCGACGACCGAACCAGCCTGCGACGGGGACGGAGATGATGTTGGCGACGAATTGGAGGCATGAGTTGACGAGGTTGAGTTGGAAAGCGCGTTCGGAAGAAACACCAGCCTCTGTGAAAAGTTAGCTTTCCTGTCATCACTGGGATCGGGATATGACTTACGCTCGAAGAAGAAAGTAGCTTGGTTGGCGATCAAGTTACCAGCAAAGTTCTGCGAAGCATAGATCAAACAAGTAATAATTGTTCGTCGCAGATCAGTGCCCTTGAACAGATCGAGAAGAGAAGGGTTTCCACCAAGCTTCTCCTCAATCTCGACTGTTCGCTCCATCATGGCGAGCTTCTGCTGGGAGACTTCCTTATCTTTGCTTCCGAGACGTTCGATGGAGCGAAGAGCTTCTTCCTTGCGACCCTTTCGGATGAGCCACCAGGGAGATTCGGGCATGAGGAAGACGAGGATCAAGAGGGGTGTCTGATGTAGATGTTAGTTTGTGCTGTCGAAGATAGAGTGGAAGAGACGTACGGGGAAAATCCACTGCAGAGCCAAGGGTACACGCCATGCCCACTGGTCGTTACGCTTGTTGTAGGCATATGTAGCACCAGCGACGATGATGGATCCGATGGACCAACTCATTTGTAGTGTAGCTGTACAAGCACCTCGAAGGGAAAGAGGGACGATCTCAGAAGCGTAGGCAGGAGAGTTGGCGATGAAGAAGCCCCATGGGACACCTTCCAAGGCTTGTCCGACGACGAGGAGTTCGAGTGAGTTGGCCTGTAAACGAACCGTTAGCTGACAATTTCTTCGTGGAGATATTCGGAGGACATACAAAGAATGAGATAAAGATGGTAGCGTTCATGAGCATCAACGCAAAGATGGTCGTCCATCGATAACCAAAGCGGTTGGTGATAGGTCCAGCAACAAAAACACCAACAAAAGCACCACATTGACCAGCTTGGAAAAGAGCACTCTGCCACCTTGTAGGGATGGTCCAGCCATGTCCCTCAACATGGACACCGTAGTGTTTCTGGAAGGCGGGGAGGGCGACGAAGTTTCCGTTCAAGAACATATCAAAGGATTCCATGACCTGTAATGCACTGTTAGTAAGCGTTGATGTGAGAAGGAGACTGTGATGACTTACGATAGTAAAACACATCATAAAGGCCCAGAAGCATGCCCAAGGATGAGCCTTTGCTGCTGCCCAGGCACCTTGCTCATGTTCACGACGCTCAGCGTCAAAAGCATCGCTCATGAGATCGGGGTTGTGCAACACCTCTGCATGATCGACGTCGCCGTGAGCAAGCTCATCCTTTGGCTTGAGAACTGGAGAAGACATCTTGAGCACTTGCGATGTCGAGGAGATACAGAGCAGATCCAGTATTTCTCTGGGGAATTTTAAGATTATTTATTAAAAACGGTCCTCTCCGCGAATCCACCTTATCCGCCCGTTCTCTAACGTCGAGGCGAATATCTAACTTGGTCTAAAGCTATAGCTCGTGGAACTCACGATACGAAACAGCACTTACAAGTCCTTTATCTTAGCTGTGATAGGTGCGCATACGTTGGAAATACTGGCAACACGGCAAAGACGGCACAGAGGCACGTACCGGACTGATGCCCGTACTGGTTAGTGCCCCTTGAGCGATGGGGTACTGGAGATTTGGGGATGGACGATCTCGGGGCACATAAAACGTGAGACATGAGCACCACAATTTAGTAGAGGCAAGTCTGTATTATTCTTTCCCTTGAACGACGATCTTCTTCATCGTCAGCGTACGGGCCGAATGAATGGATCGGTCTTGGCTTTTCGAGGTTAGTCTCCGTGCGGAGCGAGCCAGTCGGTGATGACAATGTTGGGGAAAATGTTGGAGAATCCACTATCCCCATGGGCATTGAAGGGATATCTCCATAAACCGAGGTAACGTAACATTGTATAATGGGGTTTTCTGTGGTCTGGCCTTGATCTGATACAATTCGTTGCAAGGGCAGTTCCTTGGATGTTAAGCTTGAGTGTTTTTGAGTCGTGACCCCATGGGGGAGACTGGAAAAGATTGGAGAATCCGTGCGGGGGGATTGAGGTAAATTCTTTTGCCTCCACTCTGTCTGTGTCATTCACGGTTGGGCCGCTTCGGTCTTCTCTCCAGAGGACGGATGTCACTGATGGTGCTTACTGACTCTGTTTTTAGACTGAACTCTACGCTGAATCAATTAAGACAATTACGTAGCCACACATAAGGCTTTCATCGGCTCTTGAAGTCCTTCTTCTGAGCCTTGATCTCCCTCTTCATCCCCCTCACAATATCCTTGACCTCTGATTTGAGCGCTTTCTTATCCTCCCTGGAAAGTTTACCACTCTTCTTCGCCGTGTAAACTTCCTGCACAAAGCTTGTTATGATGCTGACAGCGGCTTGGACGGCGCATTTGGCGCATTGGTCACCGTGCTTCAAACTCTCTACGGCGTCGGCGAGGCCTTGAAGTTCGGCTTTGGGGCGAGATTGGAGAAGGTTGTCGAGATGAGGGGTTTGTGAGAGACCGTGGATTGCGCAGTCGTTGGGGGCGTTGATTGACGCTGTGACAGGGGACTTGGAGTCCAATTGAATGGGGGTTGCAGTTGTGGTCATCTTGAAGGCTTTATTTGAAGGGAGTATCGATCAATGAAGTGAATTACTGACTGTCATTTAAATACTTATTTTTATGACACTCTACAATGGCTTTTTGACGCCTTTCTCGGTGTTTTTGGCGGCTCTGGAAGAAGACGCTGAGATGGCCGGTTTGCCGACCGGGGAATTGCATAGCCCGGTCGGACAATGCTCTTGGGCCAGCAAGCAATTTCTCAAGCGCACAATACATAATCTTCTTTGTCCAGTATGACATTCCTTGAGATTTTGCGAAACCTACTTCAATCGTTGAGACGCTCTCCTTCTGTCTGAGATTGTGGTGCCGTATAGCCGGTTGCTCTTTGAATGACGCACTTGATCCTTCAGGTCCTCCAACCAACTAACACCTACGCTACGCCTTACAGTGGTGATAGCGCTATCAGCCAAGGACTATTCCCAGAGTCCGTTGTCCGTTTTGTACTTGTCCATACTCCGGAATAAGTCATATCGTGATGTTTTTGTAGTCGATAAATTAAAAAAGATATCCAGGTGAAAGAGTTGTTTTTTACAGCATCAATCTATCTATTGTCAATAAACTGCTCTGTACAATGTCAGGCCTCAAAGTCCTCGTGTCGGGCGCATCTATAGCGGGCCCAGCAACAGCATACTGGCTCGCCAAAGCAGGTGCCCAAGTCACCGTGATAGAACGCTTCCCATCTTTACGAACAGGCGGACAAGCCGTCGACATTCGCACCGCTGGCGTTTCAGTTATGCGAAAAATGCCTGGCTTCGAAGCTGCGATAAGAGCAAAATCGACCCAGGAAGAGGGTATCAGTTTTGTCAATTCGGATGGAGAGCCGTACGGTGTTATCAGACCTACTGGCAACCCCGACCAACAATCGCTCGTTTCTGAGTATGAGATTCTGCGCGGTGATCTATCCAAAATTCTTTTCGATATCACTGAAAAGGACAAAAATGTCAATTATATCTTCGATGAGCAGATTGCTTCCATGAGCCAGAGCGAAAAGGTGGATGGGCCTGTAACTGTCACTTTTGCAAATGGTACGGCGACGTCGAAATTCGATCTGGTGATTGCCTGCGATGGAGCCACATCCAGGACTCGCGCATTGGGGTTCGGAGGTCAAGTTCGCGATCCAATCATCTCTACCAACTGCTGGACAGCATACTTCTCAACATCCGAAGATCTTCTCAGAGGAAGCAAGATTGGGCAAGGATACAGCGTTGTGGGAGGGCGCAACATCAGCATGGGTTCAGACGTCGCAGGCTTCAGTCGCGTCGTACTCATGTGCATGAACCAAAGTCCCGAGGCCGTACAGTCTTTCCGAAAAGCTCAATCAGAGGGCGAGCTCCCACTAAAGAAATACATCGCTCAGCATTATAACGGCGTCGGCTGGAAAACAGACACAGCACTCCAACAAATGATGGACTCAACAGATTTCTACGCCAGCGAAATGGTCCAAGTCAAAACGCCCCATCTTTACCGCGGTCGCTTCGTTTTAGTGGGTGATGCAGGCTACGCAGCGGGTCTTACAGGCGCTGGGACGAGTCTCGCCCTTGCGGGTGCTTACATTTTAGCGGGCGAGTTAAAGAAGCACAAGGGGGATATTTCTGCTGGTCTTCGCGATTACGAGGCGCAGATCAGGCCCTTGATCAACAAGATGCAGCCTATTCCGCCGCTGGTTACTACAATTCTTGCACCACAGACTGCGTGGGGAATTTGGTTGAGGAATAATATCTTTGGGTTTATTGCGCGGTCGGGGTTGGTTGAGTTTGTGCAGAAGTTTCTTGGGGCTGGGTTTGGGAATGCGAAAGAGTTCCCTATCCCCGAGTATAACTGGGAGGATTGATCTTGGGAATTGAGAGTTTTTATGTGTATTTACTTTTGTCCGTCTCTCTAATTTATCGCAGCAAGTCTGGCAGAATACATAGTGACTAATTGTAGCTTAATAAAGCTGGTTGAAGACAAAGCGCCACGCGGTAGAAGCGCAATCATACTTACATTTAATTCTGTACTCAACGTTTACGACATTGAGCCAATTTCACCATATGGAACTGTGATTTTAGTTTAACAGATTTGGTTGCATTCTTTGGTCTAAGCTGCACTCTAGTTCCTTACAACGAAGGAACGCGATATCTATATACCAAGGGAATGTTTGCAACGGTATGCATTGCGAATTAAAGAAGGGAATAGTGAGGTTCAACTGAAACCCAGACTCATGAAAAGCTAATTAGAGTAGGAAAGGAAATTTTTGTGTTGCAGCATTCTGTATAGTTCTTGTTGTTTACTGGTCGTCGCTGTCGTCGTCGAAAGAAGAGTCATCCTCAGCAAGAGGGGCGTCAGTGCCAGCAGGAGGAGGAGGAATATCGGGAATAGCTGTAGTAGCAGTGGCAGTAGCAGAAGAAGAGACTACAGTTGTTGAGCCAGTGGTAGTGGCTGTGTTGGGAGCGATAGTGGTAGAGCCAGTGGCACTACCTGTGGCAGTAGCAGAAGCAGTCTTGGCTGAAGAATAACAAGAAGCTTTCTTATCATCACAGGTAGCTCGGTCGTTGGCCTTGTCCCTGATACACATGTAATGCTCATATCGGCACTTTCGACGGCTCTGCTCTTGTCCCCACCAAGCCCTCAAACCACCAGTAGGCAGAGCAGGTCTGGAGAGAGTGTTCGTACCGGTAGGAGCAGAAGTTGGCTTGCTACCCGAGCCAGTGGAAGGTGGACCGGAGGGAGCGGAGGGAGCGCCGGACTTGATACAGGCTTGGTAGTCTGAAACACAGGCACTCTGGTCCTTTTGCGACTTGGACATCAGACAGGCGTTGAAGGTGCCGATGCATTTGCTTTGGGTGATACCGAAGAACCAGTTTGACATGAAGGGCAGGTTGGAGATGGCGGCTCGGGAGGGAGCTGCGATGGTTGAGGTTGCTGAGGCAGTGGTTGTGAGCGTGGTGCTGCCGGACTTCTTGCCAGGGCCCTGGGGGTGAGCGGCGGCTGAGGCTGCGAGGGCAACAGTGAGGATTGAGACCTTCATTTTGTTGGTTGGGTGTTCTTTGGTGTAAGTGTTTGGTGTATAGTTGGTTATGAGGCAGATGTTGCAGTTGCTGAGCTTTGTCAAAGAACTTGTGAGTTGGAGTGATGGAGGAGAAGCATTACAGAGGATTAGTTGAGTGTTTATATAACCTGAATCTGGTATTCATCGTGATTCAAAGTTTTGCCTCCGGTCCAGACCTGACGATGCTTGACGTAGCGTCAATTCCCACGTTCCCATCCATGACAGCCAAGTCGTGGCTTAATTAACATCTGCATTCCCGTCAGGAAGCTACGGCGCCACTCAATCATAACCCATTCAAGTTATTCTGGTGCCTGTCAGGGTCTCGATGTCGTAAGGATAAAGTTTAATCGCGTAGATCCAGGAACTGCAAGGGACTAGCGTCACGATAAGCTCTCATGTGAATTCCATAAACAGGGACAATCACACTTTTCCGGCTGGCGGTTTTACAAATACTGAACTGGACCCTGGACCCCTCATTCCAAGTGAGAGTGTCGATTAGATTTTGGCTGAAGTCATCGGCGATGGGGGAGAGATCTTGAAGGATTTACTTTAGAATACCTGACTACATCATCATACTCCATCGGACTCCGAACCTGCTTGGCGACTGGTGTTGAGCATCGTTGACTTTTCAATCTTTGCCACTAGTGATCTGACAGCGTTATGTCATGGTTAAGCTAAATTGGTCCTCTCAGTACCTGCATCAGAGATCCTCTTAACCCTGCAGTAGTTCTTCCGCGAATAGGTACGATCGCACAAACAACACCACCTAGGGCCCAGACAGTGACCCTGGCCGAGTCTGGCCGGGAATATGAGATACCCGAGACATTGTCTGGGCCCTCCAGGCATTACCACTTCCGTCTTCCCGCTCTTGTCAGTTCCGAAATCGGTTTAGCCCCGATGTCCCCGTTTGTCTCGAACCTGTCTTGGCTGAAAGCTCCGAGATCGTCATTTCTGAGCTTCACTATGGTTATGGGCCAGATGCTTGTTACTGTGAACTTCCTTTCATTCAGGTGCCGAGGTCCTTTCCTGAGTATGGTGTGTTATGTCATGTGTCCAGCACTGAGAGACTCATCCGATTCATGTGAACTGGAATGAGTGAGGACCAAGACCATGGGGTAGTCCCGCGAGATGGAGACGGCCCGAAGAGCTGTGACCACTGGATCAACTTTCTTTTTCAGATAGCTGGCCGAATGTGTACGCTTCATGACTCCAGCTATCTATCATGGCTGCACTGAACTATTAAGCATGAAGCTTGGTTACGCCACAACAGGAACAAGACCGAAAATTTCCGGAGCTCCCCAGGTGCTACAAAGCGCCACACAATCTAGCCCTCAAGGCAGAATTGGTATTGTAATCAGTGGCATTCAGTCATAAGCTAGTACAGTTTCGTGATATACAGGAGTCAAGCCAACTTTTCCCTCCTACTCGAGTTGCATCCTCTTCGAGTGCATATACTCATAATCAGGCATAACACCCCTCACCCACCCCTCAATCTTCTTCGCCTCTCCCTCTCCAAACTCCTCCGTCCACTTGACAACCTCCTTATCAATATCAATATTCCCAGCAACCTTGCTATTATCAATTGCCGTACTATCGTTGATAGAGCTCAGCATCCGCTGTTCCATGGTGCTCAGCTTGTTCACCTCCTCGCTTCCAGCCTTGTCCCAAGACTGACGGACCTTGCTCTTATCAAGACCTGCCAGCTTCGCGTACTGTGATACTAGCTGGGGCTTGGTCATGATATCATCAGCGTCGAGGACGATGGGCCAGACGCTGTCGTTGCCGAAGTACTCGGCGTAGAACTCGTAGAGTGACCGGTGCCAGCGCATGGTCACTTCCGTGCGACATGGTTCCCTTCTAGGGCGGCTAATGCCTTTCGTATTAATCTCAGCAAGAGATGTTCGATAAAGAGAGGGAATCATAAGAGCAGGGTGGCGAATAAGAAATGTGGGGTTCCATGTCTTGAGAAACTCATCAGGGAAAAGGGTAAGGTTGTTCTTCGAACGTGTAGGTTTCGAAATACCCTTAACAGGCACAGGAGTAGCCTCAGTAATAGCACGCTCCTCCTTGGAACCATTGATGTAATGATCCTCAACACGAGGATCGTTCAGCATGATAGAATGTTCTTTGATGTAAAGTTTTTGACCTTCTGCCTCGGCAGCAGCGATGTGGTCTTGGAAAGCTTGCGAGCATTGCTGGATAATTTCATCGATCGGTGCCTTTTCCTCTTCGGTCCATGTGTCCATGGGCTTTTGCTCGACGAGGAAATGCTTTTGGATGGCGGGCAGGAAGAAGTATCCTCCGTGGTTGGCAGGACGGACACCTTGTTCATCAAGGTTGAGCATCTTGACGAGAAGGTTGGAGGCGGTACGAGGGCATGTGAGAAGCCAGTAGCGGCCTCGTTGACGAGTTTGTGCGCCTTGAGCCATTGTGAGAAAGTGTTGTGGAGTTGTGATGTTGCCAAGGAAGATGGTAGGGCGTAGTGCTTGCTTTAAGCTTGAAGTTTGTTGAGAGTTAGTAGAAAGCTAGTGATGACCAAGGCTTTTAATAGAAATCATGAGATATGGCAGGGTATGCATCTTTCCAGAATATCCCTGGTCATGGATCTGATGAATAGGCCGACCTAGTACGGATGTCGGTCAATTCCATTGTCTGGATCGTCGCCCCGGCCCGTCGCTAAGCAGAAATAGCGGATATATGCAGCGAATTACCTGGAATTGTGATGAATCACAGTGTAATTCATGCGCGGACATCGTCGCATGTCCGGCACTGTCTCATTTGTAAGCGGAAGTTTCACCTTATTGACCCTGCCTCTGCCGGTGTCAGTCATACTTCGCTTAATCACTGCCGTTATCATGCTTGATTTTACGTATACGGACATAATCACAAGGTGACTCAAGCCGGCTGCATGCTTCAACGGGCGCTATTCACTTCCATTTGTCGAAGAATTGAGCCTCAAGAGGAAAGCCGTTAGCGCCCGTGAGACTGCACCTGCAGGTACTTGTGTATCGATCGACACCTATGATCTAATGGTGACTCCACCAAGTGATTCATCTAAGACAAACTCACGGCGCGACATCCGATATGTCCACAAAGAGCCGCCCGACTACCGATGTTGCTTTGTCGGCTTTTTCTCAAACGCCGACCACCGGTGCATCTGTCTTCCTATTGGGCCGGAAGTTCGGTTCTGTTGCACTGCCGCTGACAAAGCGCTACTATGATATGACGGCCTTGGAGAGTTTTTAGGCTTTTATTTATCGCGAATGCAACCCTGATCTTTTAAGAGTCATTCACAATAATGCCAAGCCTGGAGATATCGGTCTATCGGTACGAAAGTAATATGATTGATGGGTTTACGAGAGCCGACGTAACGATTGACTCTGTCGCATCTGCACAGTCATGTCTGGTTTGTAATCGCTGTCACAATTCGGACTATCGCCTCGGGCGATGCGCGGACTTCTCAATAGAGATAGAAGGTGCAGTAAGAAAGTAGCTTCATCCAGGATTATATTGCTTTCCCAGGGTTGTTTCGCAGTCTGTCCACTCATGACAGGGTCGTTTACCAGGTGTACACTGGTGCACCTACTCGATCATCGCCCGCTTGTTGAGTCTGAGCGAACATCTGATCAATAGCTGTAGCTTCACATATATAGATTAGATGAATGAGTTCCCTTCTGAACAGTGTTGTCTGTAAATCTAACACCAGGGCCCAAGCCAGAGATATTTGTGTAAGTAGTTCGCTCATCCGCGATGGACTAAAAGAGCTCATGATACTTCGATTACTTGATGCTCCGAGTGTATTTAATTCTCTAAGCACACCAGCTACGTCTAGAAGGGCTCATAAACCTGAGAATATCATCAAGAGCAATGCCAGTGATAAGGTAGAGAGTCAGCTCACTGTCCAGCATCTCCAAGAAGGTCTTGGAGGCTAGTCATTTATCACGCTCTATTCACCTTTTCCCGTTGAGACTTCTGTGGTCAAACCGAATCTACCTCAATTCCGCTCGGTACGGTCATGCTTTTTGCCACTTCTCAGCTTGTCGTCGGGTGCGTCTCCCAGAGTTGAAAACCGGTATCTCAGACATTACGATAGTTGTATAGCGAACTTTTCAAAGCTTCATTCTGAGTTCAATATCTTTCTAAACACTTACATCCCATTCGCGACATTTCCCAGTTATTATTCGCCAATATGATCAGCAGTATTGCAGAAGAGATCTTAGATTCATGGATAGACTACAAATCAGTCGTGCTAGAATATTTCTGCAATCTTGTCGCCAAATACGTACATTTATCATCCATCACTGGCGTTTCTCTGAGGAATGAATGGGCAGCGCCAAGAATCGGCTGTATGACTGTCTGCCAACGACTCGTGGCTGAGGTCGGCGTCAATGACAAATGACATGAAATGCGGGGAACTTGTCATTGACAAAACCACTCTGCGCCCTTGAAATGTCATGAATGACAAGCGCTATAACCCTCTGAATATCCTCTTCTCGTTATAATTAAGGCTCCGGGATGTTAATTGAAAAGCTCACTGCTTCATGATATTCGCCTAGCTCAGATGGATTCTTCATCCTTCCCAGACCAAGCTGAACAGCTCAACGAAATCAGCTCATCCTTCCAAGCAATCTTCGATCGCCTTCTTCAGACAACACAAAATGTCAACAAATATCCCATTCTACGCTTAGCTGGACCAGAAGAGATTCTCCAGCTAAAGGAGATCAGTGCGCCAGGAACTGCGCATCCAGTACAAGATGCTATCGAAGATGCGTTCACCATCCAAGATTTCCGTTTCAGGATGAATCATCCCAAGACATTTGCGTTTATCCCAGCTCCTGTTTCTCCCTTATCTTGGATAGGAGATTGTCTTGCGCAGGCTTTTAACTCGTTCGCTGGGTCGGCGCTACAAGGGCCGGGGGTAGCCATCGTGGAACAAACGTTGCTGCAGTGGCTGGCTTCCAAGGTTGGAATGCCGGATACTGCAGGTGGTGTTTTTGTTTCTGGCGGCTCGATGGCTAATATGAGTGGCATGGTGTTGGCCAGAGAATGTATCATGGAAGATAGTACTGAACATCTCGGCATCGCTTACCTATCTGATCAAACTCATCACTCGGTTATAAAAGCCCTTCGCATCATTGGTATTAAACGAAGCCAGATACGCCTAATACCCACCAACCCCTCCTTCCAGATGGACATAACTGCACTCAGAGTCACCATAAAAGCCGATCGCGAAGCAGGCCTCAAGCCGTTCGTCATCGTAGGAACATGCGGCACAACAAACACCGGCAGTATCGACCCTTTATCAGCCCTAGCTCAAGTCCGAGACGAAGAAAAGATATGGCTTCACATCGACGGCGCTTACGGAGCTTCAGCTGCCTTGGGCACTACAAGAAGTGACGTTACTAACGGTCTTGGACTGGCAGATAGTATCTCCTGGGACGCGCACAAGTGGCTCTTCCAAACATACAGCTGCAGTCTAATTTTGGTCCGAAACAAACTCAACTTGGCGAAAGTATACGCCAACGACGGGGACTATCTCCGCGATGCTCTCGAACACGATGAAATTCCAGACTTTTGGAACTTGGGCATGGAACTCACCCGCCCATCACGCGCGATGAAGCTATGGTTCACACTACGAGTTCTCGGTGTAGAAACCGTGGGCAAGATGGTTGACCATGGCTTCGATCTTGCGGAGGTTGCCGAAGCTGAAGTTAAGAAGCTAAAAGACTGGGAGGTTACTAGTCCTGCGAGTATGGCGATAGTGACTTTTCGATATGCCCCTTCGGGAAAGACGGATGAGGAACTTGATGGGCTGAATGCAGCTATTTCGAAGCATTTTATGGATAATAATATTGCGGGGATGTTGACGACGAAGATCCGGGGAAGGGTTGTTCTGAGGATCTGTTCGATAAGTCCTGTGCTGAGGCGTGAGGAGATGGTAGACATCATTCAGAGGGTTGGCCAAGTGGCTAAGCTCCTTACACAGAGGTAAGAGACAACAGCATAGCTTTTCCAAGCATAGGGCTTACTGGATAAATTACAAGACTGGGCCTTTGTTGCTTGCATTGCGTACGTCAAGGAGCACATATTTGTCAGTCTCAATGACGCCGTCCACTGGATCCGTCCATCGACATTCCCTACAACCTCAACATTTGTTGATTGATTAGCATAGATATTGTGATCTTGATCTTGATGTCTATTGATAATCGATAAGTAGCTTTCCGTCTACCATTTGTGATGACGGGCTATTAGATAAGGCTAGAGCAGTGATTACCAATGTAACAGTGTTTCACTGCATTCCCATGGTTACCCCCCACCTTGGCGGATCCTTCGGACCACACAGAATTCACGAAGACCGAGCCCATCACTCTTTCGGTCCCGTCGCAGTTTCATGCTTCCATCGCGCGCGGTAATTCACCATACTTTAGGGCGTTTGTCAGCTTACACACACCATAACATTTGAGGTGCCAAGGAAGGAATTATATACATGTCTGCTCATTCCTAGACAGTCAATTAATATTTCCTGTTCGTGTCAATCATAATTCTCACGTCTACTTCATCATGACAGTCTCAGCTTCCAAGCCAATCCTCATCGCAGGCTCCGGCCTCGCATCTCTCCTCCTCGCTCAATCTCTCAAACAATCCAACATCCCATTCAAGATTTTTGAACGTGACACATCTTTCGTCTTTCGCGCACAAGGATACAGACTTCGTCTTTCAGACGAGGGTCTCGACGCAATTGAATCAGTTCTCGACAAAGCGACATGGAACCGCTTTTGGGAAGCCTGCGGGAAGACAGGCGGCAGCGGTTTCAAGGCATTTGATGCCATCACTGGCGAAAATACAGAGAACGTAATTGGAGAAAGTTTGTCGTCGCGCGACGGCAAGATTGTTGGTATTGCAAGGGGCGAGATGAGAAAGATCTTCGCCCAGGGCTGTGAGGACTATATCGAGTGGAACAAGAATGTTACAGACTACGAATTGACAGGTGATGGTGTCCGCGCTATTTTCTCGGACGGAAGCAAGTCTGTTGAAGGATCTCTGCTTGTCGGAGGCGAAGGCATTTACTCGAAAACAGCGATCCGAGTTTCGGATGGAAAGCTCAAGGTCTACGACACTGGTGCAAGAGGTATTCACGGCCAGGCACCTACCACAGCTTTCAAACAACTAGGCGAAGGCGTTTTTCGAATCCGCGACGACTCTCATCCTGAAGGATCATCATTTCTCATGACCAATGTTCGCTCCGGAGATATGGACAATCCCGATGTCATGTTCGGTTGGACTATGGGCGGCAACCCAGGTGTTATCCGCGCACCAAACGACAACTACGCCATCGTAGGCAAACAAGCTGCCGACATCGCCCGATCCATCTCCAAGAACTGGAATTCCAAGTTTCAACCTCTATTTGAGCAGATGGATGAATCTGAAGCCGCATTTTGGAAAATCACATGCTCAACACCGTCGGGTGTACCGGAGTGGAAGAATGAGCCTCGCGTAACGGTCATTGGCGATGCAGCGCATTCGATGACGCCTGCTGGTGGTCTTGGAGCGAACACAGCGGTTCAAGATTCTGCGCTGCTGGGAAGATTGTTGCGCGAAGCGGGTGGGTGGGCTCCCGGAGTCACGGCTGCTTATGAGAAGGAGATGAGGGTTTATGGTAGTAAAGCTGTTGCGCAGAGTTATGGTATGGCTGCAAAGGGCTTTGGAAGTCTTATTGATGAGGAGACGAGTCCAGTTGTAAATGTTCGAGCGTGAGGAGTTTAGTTTCACATGTCGATGATTAACAGGGTATTTTCTTGACAATACGAATCAACAAATGACATTCTCCCACTTCCCTGTTGAAAAATAACCGCCGTTGTTTGTCACTGCCAATCACAAGCAGGTGGATTGTTCGGTTTGGCGGCACAGCCCGGAATTGCGTAATGGTCATACAGATCACGTGATGCTGTGAGAGGAGCAAGAGAGTTCAAGCTCTTTGTTGGGTTGGGTATGACATTGCATCCTTTCATTTCCCAAATCTGACTGTGAACAAACACTCAATTTTACTCTCAATTGCCTTTATTCATTCTTGAAACGTTCATCACGATGCTAAATTAGCGCTTACAGTTGACATTCAGTGGGGTTGCGCATCGCTTCTGAATCAGTGGCTGTCAAATTTGCGACAAATCATCCAATTTCCCGTCAATTTGACCTAAAACAACGCCTATATTACCCAGAATTATTGCGATACAGCCATGCGCAGAGAGATTGTGTCATTAATCAACAATTCTTGACAAGACGTCAATCACTCACAATGTTTCGTCGGTCTTGGCGCGACGAAGTGGTAAAAGGCGCCACATTCGTCGGCGCCGTCTCCACGCGTCAACGCTTCATTAAAGCCGTTGGCATCTTCATCGCCTTCATTTGTCTCCTCACGCTGTGGGAATTCTGGACCGATTTGTCTTTCGCGTATCAGAGAGTAACGTCATCGACACCAAGCTTGGCACCGCCAAGAGAACCCACTCTGCCGCAATTCACTGGTCCGACTAATGAAACAACCGAGTTCTGGACGGATTTACTGCAACGGTTTTATGAGGCTGAACCGCACGGCAGGAAAATTGCACCGCCAAAGTCTCTTTCGCGCGACAAGTTTGATCCGCATGGGAGGGAGCCCCAGATTGATACGGATTGGTTGGAGGTTGATGATAAGGAGGTTGCGTCTTTGAAGGAGAATCATGAGACTTTTGTTCAGAGCCTGAGACATCTTGCTCCTAAGTTGCCATTTGAGCGCAGCACCAGAGGCATTGTTATTACGTCGAAGGGATCTGGAGTTGGAGTAGCAGCTACTGCTGTACGGATGCTGCGACACGTTGGATCACAACTACCAGTGCAGCTATTTCTCGACTCGGCGACTCAAGAAGAGCATCAGAGATGCAATGACACATTAATACCTCTGGAAGTGCAGTGTCTGAACATGGACGATTTTCTACACCTACCAAACACGACAGATATTCGAAAGCCGAAGATTAAATCGTATCAGTACAAAGTCCTATCGATTATCTTCTCCAGCTTCCAGGACATATTATTTCTCGACGCCGACGCTTTCCCTCTAAGAAACCCCGATTACCTCCTCGACGTGGAGCCCTACAAGAGTCGAGGACTTGTCACATGGCCCGACTTTTGGCTGCCTACGATATCTCCGCTGTTCTACCAAATTGCTGGAGCCAAGATTCCAAACGTGACGATTGATTCACGAAGTTCCGAGTCAGGAGTCATGCTGTACAACAAAGCAAGACATGCCGACAGTCTCTTGCTAGCAGCCTACTACAACTTTTACGGCCCGAGGTTCTATTATCAGCTTCACTCGCAGGGCGCTTGGGGCTCAGGCGACAAGGAGACTTTCATGCAGAGCGCATATGTCTTGGGTAATCCTTTTTACCAGGTCAAGAAATCACCGGAGTTGGTCACTTCTGAGAAGATCAACTGGGGAAGTGGGATCTGGCAGGCCGATCCCGAACAGGACTTCAAGTTAGAAATGGAACGAAACAAGAACACGACTACTGCGTCTTCGAGAAAACGAAAACAAAGACTCAAGGACGAAGAGGTCAACATCACGAGTACGATGTTCGCTCACCTCAACAGAGTCAAGTTCGACATAACGCGTCCAATGGAGATATTAGAAGACCTAGCGCCCGAACATCCAGATGGATCAATAACGAGATTATGGGGAGACGACGTCGGCAAGGTCTCTCATGTAGCAGGTTATGACCTCGAAAAGGTTATTTGGGAAGAAGCCATGAAAGCAAACTGCGATCGAGGATTAATGGAGAAATGCAACAAGATCAGGAAATATTACGAGAAAACGTTTAGATAGGAGTGAACATTCACAGCGATAGAGCATTGTAGTATAGAATCGCAACTTGTATATAGACTAATATTCTAAAGTTACTCAGTTCTTGGGCGCATACTTGATACCACTGTCCGGGCAAGATCCCTTGCTACCATCAGGCTCAGCAGCCACAAACTCACCCTCCTGCAACGAACCCTTGACGTTGAAATGATACCACACTTCACTCAGCGTCTTTCCCTTGCATCCGATCGTAACACGCGCGCCATGCTGTCCCGCAAGCGCATCCTCAATCTCCTCGTAAGTGTACGTCTTGTCATCAGATGGCTCGATACCCGCTTCGGAGAGCCACTTGTACGTAGGCAGCTCCTTGAACAGAGAGATGGTCTTCTTGATGTAATCAGCTGCTTCTTCGCCGGATTGGTAACCCGAGTAGCAGGTTGGCTCGAGGGTGCTGATACAAGTGCCGTGCTTGTCCCACTCATGCTCCCACAGAGATTCATCATCGCCGTCTTGGCTGACCCAGTACTTGTCCATGTACGAGAGGGTGGAGTTACCAAGAAACTTGGAAACAATAGATTTGATATCGCTGTATTCGCGAGACTTGTCGCAGAACTGGGGATATGTGCCGTCGCAGTAGTCAGGCCAGAGACCGTGAATGGTCCACGAGTCTGCTACAATTAGTATACTTTCAGTGGAGAGGTTTGGGGTTGTACAAACCAGAGGGTCCGGCAGCGGGGTCAGAGTCCCAGAATTGAGTTTGGAGAAGTTGGCCAGCGGGGATGAAGCAGCATGTATCCTCCACGGCAGTCGTGTTGCGACACGATAGCGGGAGATCACTTGGGCATGATGAGAATGCGTCGGCTTGCGCTTTGGCAAGGAAGAGTGCGAGCGGAATGAGAGCTTTGGTGAGAGTCATTTTGAGTTTATACCACAAATATGAATTGTATCGAAAGACTATTTTACAAGAGAGCCAAGCGATACTTATATTCTCACTCCAAGCGCACGTGTTCGGCAGTTCCCTTCTAGTCTCGGGGCGAATCGACAGATGAAGCAGTTGCAACGATAAGCTCTACAATCTGTATCGTCCAAATCCCCACGTGCATTGTATCGCGAAAAATTACCAGGACCTTTTGTCGCTGGGTTCGTTGACCAATGGGATTACTCAATTGGGCATTGACGAGTGCTGATCGGCACTTTTGCGCGACCGAGACGTTGCAACATCAGCCAATACTTTGGGAGAGCGTTTCTAGCATAAAAGATGGCCTTCTATATAATTTAAGGAACCTCTGCCAATGGAATCATGAATTGGGGCAGGAAAACTGGCAAAATGCTGCTCGATTGACAGGGCGGCGTTGCAGATCTATGCCGATATACCCGTTGTCACCAACGATGACCCGTTTAATCGCAACGGTAATGGCCGATGACGAGGGGGACTGCGCTATTTCTTATTTACATGCCTATCAAGGTTACTACCGAGATCTTGAATTGGTGATCTGCAAGACTGCAACTGATTGTCCTCGGGAGGTTTGTTTCACCGCCAATGAGAGACTGGAGATGCGACACTATCAGTGTCCCTGGCACTTTTGGGCACGGAATTGTTAGCGGGATATCGAAAGTGGATCCCAAGCCGAGGATTCAGCTTAACGGACTTGGCCGACGGATAAGACCTACGATAGCATGACTTATCTTATCAGCTTACAGTAATCAAGACAGTAGGCTTTTGTCTAACACTGTGATTTGTTCTATCTTATCATCTATCTTATCACACCGGCCCGTCTATACCTAATCCGGCGGCACGCTCTTTCCAGCCAAAGAACGGCGCTTGCCCGGGCCGATGGGGGTACCTTTTGCACTAACAGCCTTGGACCCTCATGGCGTTAGATAGTCTTAGTGCACAAGTATCTATTTCTACAAGGCTCCAGATCGTTGCTGAAGCTCTTCGCATTTGAAAATTGAAACAGATATGCGTTCAACATCCTGGGATCGTTCACCCAAACGAGCAATTATTTCTACATTATATATGCGAAGCCTCAAATAGTGATTTTTTTCTTCAATCGCGCCCGATCAATGACATCACTTCCGTCATCATGGAACGAATATGAAAATGTAGCCTGCAGGGTAGCTTCACAATCATGGACGCTGATTGTTGGACCCAGAGGGGACAGTATGTCAGGTTTCCCACATTTCATGGACCAACTTGACTCGTAACATGACAATTGAGATATCCCCAAAAAGATGTTTCCTCCGTCCATTGCTCCCCGTTTCACGTTCCCAGCTGTCATAGAGCGATCGTCTCAAAATAGCGCCATCGCGACCAGCTCACCATTTCTGCTAAGACTCAAACTAATTCATCCAAACATTTCTTTTGGTAGTAACCTCAACGGTCGCTTCATGCCTTGGCGACATAAATGAGATGCATTGCTTTTTACAGTACACATGATCGATCACAAAACCGCTCTATCGTTCAATGCCATTGTTTCTTGCGGTTGCATAAGGCGCCACAAGTGAGGCACAGCGTGGCTGTGTGATTCGTTGACTGCTGGGATTGCTTGCCGGGAGATTGCACGGTAACACTGCATCGCTATTCTTTCTTTTTGCTGCAAAGTCCACGAGTTCGAATCATACGATGGGTCTTTTTCTTCTTTTCTTTTAGCCGTTTCATTCCGCATGAAGGCTGGCCAGCCCCCTTTCCTTTCCCACGGCCAAGTGCGGCTAAGAAGGAAAAAGAGAACCGTGCGATAAGATAACGCTTCTCCTGTTCCGGGCCAAGCGATGACAAAACCCGACCCCACTACGCACAGGAAAAGATCTCCGAGGTTCTCAATCACCAACACATCCATCCCTTTTGAGGAGTCACAGTTGCTGTCGCCTAACGCAGACTCTCGTCCCAACACGGACCTTTAGTCTGTGAGTGAGAACTTTCTGTAAACACCGAACATCCGCAGGTGATTTCGCTAGAATGCAAGTGCTCAGACCTTGGTAGCTTGAACGGGATAGGCGAAGCTCTATCAGTTCATCCACTGACTCGCCTTTTGACGGAACAGAGTCTAATCGATGGTGCCATGACCCATTCTTAATGCTCCTTAAGGTTAGTGAATTGAAAGTTCCTGGAATCGTGATTCGAGGGAACCGATCTTGTTGTCTGGTCAGTGGTGATGATTTCTCTACGGTGAGATTGTAATTACCAACAACGTCAAAACAATATGGAAGTACTCGTGCATGCTTTGATACTCTATTTTGGTATCTCATGGTTTGGTAAACATTTCCAATTTTAACAGTCACCTTTTCTTATTCTCGGTGTTACATTGTCACTCTTCAAGGTGATATCTCATGCCCATGATACCAATTGATGCAGGTGATATACGACAAAATGCTTCCTTTAGGGTAAACCACGATGGATTGAAGAGAACAAGGTCAGTCCATGCTCTGTGAAGATGTGGATCCAACATCACCAAAAACGATTGAGCGAGATACGAATCGAGTAATCGTAAGCTCGTCAACCCAAAATCCATAGTCTGTTTTACCATTTCAGGTGACTGATGTGCCCTCAAGGTTGCCTGAGTGGCTTGCGGGCCGTGTCGTGCCCCATGCGCGAATGTTTCAATCCTTTTTGGGGAATCATACCGACAGAGCAATAAAAACGAAACGGATCGGCTGGGGGAAGTCCACTTTTTGTCGATCCGGCATTGGGCCATGGTCATGGACGGCTCAGGTGGTGGCTTTTTCAGCTTAATGCATTTTAAGATTACGGGAGGGGGCACGACCTCAACTTCAACACAGAGACT
Source organism: Fusarium hainanense (assembly GCA_013618405.1). Lineage (NCBI taxonomy): Eukaryota > Fungi > Ascomycota > Sordariomycetes > Hypocreales > Nectriaceae > Fusarium > Fusarium hainanense. The sequence continues at coordinate 221,967 of JABFEW010000138.1, forward strand.
CAGAGAGAACAAAAATACTTACAGTTAACCTGAAACGAATCTTTCTGGAACCAGAGCTGAAACTAACTATACCGAGAATACACAGGATTTGCAGCGCTGTGGCCAACCTTCAACATGGATCTCGTAGCTCTAGCCCTGTCGCTTGATTTTCGCCGCATCTTTCGCCCTAGATCATCCAGCTGAACGATGTTACGACAATGGACGATGCTGGATGATGATCCGACGTTTATTGTCGCAAGACGACATAATTCCACCACTCTTCTAGAAGCACACTATTTCCACACTATAAGCTACATGACACTGCTTTTCTGATGAGCAATCTCTTTTTACAGCCGGATATAATCTCAACTCTGCAGTAGCTTAGCTTGTTCTGCAAGCTACTGATCGTCAACTGACTCGAACCCCTGCTCACGTCTAAATTTGGAAAAAACACAGAGGAAACAAAGCAAATGTCCAAGCCCATCACCGTCACCACCAACATGCGGTAGAAGCTCCATGAAACGTCTGAGCGACGATCGGATTGACACTAGATCCAAGCACAGAGCAGGGACAGGCTCGCAACCTGCACCAACTTGACTGTCCGCCCCTGAGCCGAACAGGCCGAAGCTTGGCTGGACCCAGCTGAGAATGAGAGAATTGCTGCAGAGAACAGAGTAAACGGTGAACCGGGGGGCAAATCGAAAGAGAGAGTCTAGTCTTTGATGTGAGCTTAGACTGAGCTTGATTTCTGCTTAAAAGGAAGCACATTCGCAGCTTCAATTGTTTCTTTCTTCTCACTCTCTATCAAACGTTCTATCTGATTTTCCTATCATTTTCCTTTTTGTTTCCTTAATTCTTTCGTTTAATCCTAGTGTTTACACTTGGTCCTTTCGCTACTTCCCATTAAGTCTTTCGCTATTATCATTACAATCGTATTATCACAATCGCTAGCTATTTCAGCAACAAAAACAACAAACGCAATCGCAATCACAACCCCACAACTACAACAACAAATCACTCTCGTTTAACGCTATGCGTTTCTCAACTCAGATCCTCCCTGCTTTGGGAGCTCTTGCTTCGCTGGGCGAAGCTACACCCACTTTCATCGGAGGCGGTGCCAATGGCGGCGCTTCCGGCGAGATCGGTGGCCACCTTGGAGGTGGTGCCGGTGTTGGTGCTGGTGTCGGTGCCGGAGCTGACGGAAAGGCTGGAGCCGGTGCTGGTGTCGGTGCTGGTCTCGGAGGCGGTGCCTCGGGACACATTGGAGGAGGAGCCGGCGCGGGAGCTGGTGCCGGTGGCAAGGCTGGAGCCGGAGCCGGTGCTGGTGTAGGCGGCGGTGCTTCCGGTTCTATCGGAGGTGGTGCCGGCGTCGGAGCTGGAGCTGGTGGTAAGGCTGGTGCTGGTGCTGGTGCTGGTGTTGGTGGAGGTGCTGAGGGTCACCTTGGCGGTTCCATTGGCGGCGGTGCTGGTGTTGGTGCTGGAGCCGGCGGCAAGGGTGGTGCCGGAGCCGGTGCTGGTGTTGGTGGAGGTGCTGAGGGTCACCTTGGCGGCTCTATCGGCGGCGGTGCTGGAGTCGGTGCTGGTGCCGGTGGCAAGGCCGGTGCTGGCGGCAAGGCCGGTGTTGGCGCAGGTGCTGGCATTGGTGGCGGCGCTGAGGGTCACCTTGGTGGTTCTATCGGCGGCGGTGCTGGTGTTGGTGCTGGAGCTGGCGGCAAGGCTGGTGCTGGCGCAGGTGCTGGTGTCGGCGGAGGCGCTGGTGGCCACATTGGCGGTGGTGTTGGCGGCAAGATTGGAGGAGGAGCCGGCGTTGGAGCTGGTGCCGGCGGTAAGGCTGGTGTTGGCGCAGGTGCTGGTATCGGCGGTGGTGCTGAGGGCCACATTGGTGGCGGTGCTGAAGGCCACGTCGGCGGTGGTGCCAAGGGTGGTGTTGGTGCCGGTGCTGGAGGCAAGGTTGGTGGTGGCCTCGGTGGTAAGATCGGTGCCGGTGCCGGTATTGGCGCTGGCCTTGGTGCTGGTGCTGGTCTGGGTGCTGGTCTCGGAGGTGGCCTTGGAGGTCACCTTGGAGGTGGTGCCGGTGGACACGCTGGAGCTGGTGCCGGTGCCGGAGCTGGTGGCCACCTTGAGGGCGACGTCAAGGGTGGCGCTGGCGGTAAGATCGGCGGTGGTCTTGGAGGCAAGCTTGGTGGTGGCCTCGGTCTCGGTGCTGGTCTGGGCGGTGGCCTTGGACTCGGTGCTGGACTCGGTGGCGGCCTCGGTCTCGGTGGTGGCCTCAACGGTGGTGCTGGTGTCGACCTTGGCTTCGGTGGCCTCGGTGGTCTCAAGGGCCTCCTCGGTGGTGGTATCAAGTGGGATGCCGGCGCTGATGGTGACTGGCACACTGGTACTTCTTGCAGCATCGGCAACGCCTGGAAGGACCACATTCTCTTCCAGGGTATCTGCTCGCCTGAGACTTCTACCTCTCCCGCTGTCAACCTGGGTCTCAACCTCCCCAACTGCCAGATCTCTGGTGACATCGGTTTCGCTTGTGGAGCCGACTTCCTCAAGACTCCCAACGTCCGTGTCGGCCTCGGTGGCATCTCTGCTTACATCGAGATCGATCTCTCTGCTTCTGCTGCCGTCCACCAGTCCGTCGAACTCTTCGCTGCCCCCAAGCTCGGTGTTGCCATTCCTGGCCTCGACATCGATGCTGATGCTGAGCTGAAGGCCGCCATCGAGGCTGCCATCGCTCTTGATCTGATCGTCGGCTGTGGTAAGGCTGCCGATATCTCTGCTGGTGTCTACGTCAAGTTCCCTGCTTCCGCCTACGTCGACATTGACCTCATCACCAAGAAGGTCATCAAGGCTTCTCTCGAGGGTCTCGTCACCAAGGCTCTTCCCGTCGGTGTCGGTGCTGAGGTCGACCTCGGTGCTGGTATTGATCTCCAGATCGGTCTCCGACTCCGTTCTGAGCTTGCTATCCCTGGTGGTCTCGAAATCCCCGTCCTCGGTCTCTCTGGCAAGGCTGGTGCTGAGGCTGGCTTCGGTGCTGGTGTCTGGTTCTCTCTCCTCGACTACTCTGCCAAGATCGGTGGCTCTGCCGGCGCTGGTCTCGACATCACTGGCAAGTTCGACTGCAACCTTGGTCTCGCTGTTGACAAGAAGTGGGACTTCTCTGGCGGTTTCTTCAACCTCATCCCCAACCTGTCTATCGGTCTCGCCAAGGGTATCAAGTCCACCTTCTCCCAGAAGACCCGTGGTACTTGCGGTAGCTTCATTGGCAAGTTCAAGAAGGGTGGCTTCATCGGTGGTCCTTCCATCCCTGCTGGCGGTATGATCACTGCTACTGGCTCTGGTGACGCTACCATCTCTGTCCCCGCTGGTGTCACCAAGTCTGTCGAGTTCTCTGGTACCGTCGCTGTCCCTGACGAGGATGTCCCTGCCCCTACCACTGTTCCCGGTGTCCCTGACGCTGCCGACTCTGGTTCTCTCCCTGCTGCTACCTCCGACGCTCCTGCTGGTGACAACGAGACCTCTTACGGCCCTGGCGGTGACTCTCCTGCTACCTCTGGTGCTCCCGCTGGCGATGCTACCGACTCTGGTTCTTCCCCTGCCGTCACCTCTGCCCCTGCCGTTCCCGATGAGAACACTCCCGTTGGCCCTGGCGGTGTCCCCAACCAGCCTATCACCAAGGGTGCTGGCGTCACTGACATCTTCGGCCCTGGCGAGACTGTCACCGTTTCCGGCTCTGAGGGCTTCACCACCATCATCTCTGGCTCCGAGGGTTTCACTTCTTACATCACTGGTTCTGAGGGCTTCACCACTGTTTTCTCTGACTCTGAGGGTAGCTTCACCTCTTACTACTCTGGCTCTGAGGGTTTCACCACCATCATCTCCGGATCTGAGGGTGTCACCAAGGTCGTTCCCGGTACTCCTGGCTTCACCACTGTCGTCTCTGGCTCCGAGACCTTCACCCAGGTCGTCCCCGGTGCTGGTTTCACTTCCGTCTACACTGGCTCCGTTCCCGTTGCTACCGGTGGTGACTACGATCTCCCTCCTGCCCCTGATGCTGATGCTACCTCCGCTGGCGATGTCGCTGAGTCTGGTTCTCTCCCTGCTGCCACCACTGCTCCCAACGGCGACAACGGTACTCCCGCTGATGTCACCACTGGTGCTGGCTCTGACGCTGAGATCACCTCTGCTCCCGCCCCTGACACCACTGAGGCTCCCGATGCTGATGGCATGATCACCTCCACCATCCGTGAGACTCACGTCTACACCATCACCTCTTGTGCTGCTTCCGTCATCAACTGCCCTGCTTCTTACACTCAGAAGATTGTCACTGCTACTGTCATTGAGCGCACCACTGTCTGCCCTGCCTCTGCTACCGCTGTCCCCGATGTTCCCGCTGAGGGTTCTGACGAGTCTGGTGCTACTCCCTCTGCTCCTGTCGAGGGTGGCAACGCTTCCCACCAGGGCCCTGACGGCGAGACTCCTGATGCTCCCGCTGACGATGCTACTCCCTCTGCTCCTGTTGAGGGTGGTAACGCTTCTCACCAGGGTCCCAACGGTGACTACGCTCCTCCTGCTGATGGTGCCACTGGTTCTGGATCTCTCCCTGCTGCTACCACTGCTCCTGGTGCTCCCGCTGGCGATGCTCCCGCTCCCACCGCTCCTCCTGCTGCTGACAAGCCTACCATCGACATTGTCACCATCACTGAGGACGTCACCACCATCGTCCCCTGCACCGAGTTCGTTACCAGCACCTTCACTGCTCCCGCTACCATCAAGGCTCCTGAGGCCCCTGCTGTCACCATCATTGACAACCACACCGGTCAGCTCCCTGCTGCTCCCGCTACTGAGCAGCCCACTGCTTTCACCACTATGACCCGAGTCATGGCTACTGCCACTGACGCTGCTGAGTACCCTGTCGCCACTGGTGGTGACTCTTCCGCTGCTACTCCTGAGGAGGGTGCCCCTGAGGCCCCTGCCGCTCCTGAGGCTGGCTCTCCTGCCGCCCCTGGATACGACCTCCCTGGTGCTCAGCCCACCTACAAGGCTCCTTCCAACGGAACCATTCCTTCTCAGGTTCCCGTCGTTGCTGGTGCCTCTCTCACCAGCGTTGGCAGCATTCTGCTCGCCATCCCTATGGCTCTCGCCTTTGTCATGTAATTTGTCATGTAAATAACTTAATTACTGAAAGCCTTATTGCTTTCAATGCCCGCATCAGATAGAACGTTTATGTATACAGCATTTCTTTCAACTAGATTCCCCACTGCCTTCTCGATGTGTTCCAACCTTTGTCTTAATAATTCTTTCTATCCTCATTACAACTGTCTTATCTCTTCTATCTTCATTGATCTGCACATCAATTGAGTGTTTATTAGAGACAATTTCTCTTTCTTCATCCGAACCTTACTGCCAATGTTTCTTCTAAGTCCGCGTTCTTCAGCCTAAGCAGACCTTGATCCATACAAACAAATGGAGTACCACCTCCAAGACTAATTCAGCTCGCTTTGTTACGAACACTGGTCTGTACTTGTAACTAACATACAACTGCTCGAACATCAAAAACAGCTTGGTACTGTGGTCTAGTTGGTCATGACATCTCGTTAACACCGAGAAGGTCCCCGGTTCGAGCCCGGGCAGAACCTCACTTTTTGGCCTCCAGAGAAAATAGCTGATGGAGGCTCAATTCTGTAGAACTCGTATCTTTTTTTTTGTAATTCACCTATCCTATCTCCGCATGGTCCGAAACTTTGAACCTGTATCTGAATGCTTCCAGCGATTTTAAACACACACACATCATATATTGTAAAAGCCTTTTTTTTAAACTTAGAACAAGCTTTAGACGATCGCTGAAATTACATACAACTTGATAGATCTAGCTTGTGCTTTGCTGCGAATTCTTCCTATGAAAAGAACTAAGAGCATATGACAGTATGAACTGGTTGTGAAATGCGTGCGCCATGCCTTTTGAGTGATCCTGTAGTTGACACTGCGTAGTCCTTTCACTGGCGCGCCTCAAGGCTGGTTGCACATCAAGATGCTCTGCTTGTTGCAAGAAAGAGAATTGAGATCTTACTAAATCCTCTGCCTTGAATCTCAACTCTACATCGCCTGATGCCGAGCTCAGCATGAAGACACAACCGATGAAGGTACATTAGGCGAATCCTTCCTCTGCTGGAACTCGGGATTTCGATACTGTCGCACGACTGGAAACTTAGAGCGAGTTGAACTTATTAAAAAGCTTATCCTTTCACTCAAACATGAATAGAGCCTATTCGACCTTTCTCGTTAACGATTACTTGAATCAGCTTAGAAGCATTGCGATGGAAGTTATGTGTAACTTCGACCTATTGTTGCAACAACGCTCAAAGACAAAATAGTCGGGAAATAGCGGGATTAATTCCATAGGCTGGAACTCACGCATCAGATTCTTTGACGTATCGCAGAGTCCAAAATACTGACCTACACAGACTAGAAGGTCCAAATGAGCATGTAACGCGCAGGTGCGAGATGTTATGTATCTGTCATAACATGATAATGTTAAGTCTGGTGAGAAATCGGGAGCCCAAAGAATGAATTCCAATCACTTGACCGGCTGAATTTCCGCTGCCTGAGGCTGCTAGAGCTTGATAGCTCGGAGAGCTGAGAGCTATTCCGTGTTGTTGCCGACATGGTGTTGCGACTCGTGGTTACACAACATATAATCTCGCGTATTGGGGGATGTACAAACTTGCACTGTGGCCTCTTGGGTGAAGAGAGAACTAGCCCTGGTTTCACAAACCTCTTGTTTTCTCACGATGGCTCGGTTGGGTGAGATGACTGTGTCCGATGATGGTGTGGCGGCGAGCAAGTGAGTGCACCGATTCTGGACCGTGACGCTGATATGAGTCGCATCGTCGATTTACACGGCAAGAAATCTTTTCTGTTTATGCAACAGATCATACACATACATATCCGATTCTCGGCCTTGTCATTATGCCTTCATAAGCCAGCAATTGTTACATCAGGTCGACACCGCGACGGCAATTGGTACTCGATGTTGAAATCGCCGTCAGTCAGTATCATTCTTTTAATTACCATCATCATATGCGACACTCAAGAAATCCATAGATTGGCATAAATTCATTAATCCATTTGGAGTAGTATTTGGAGCCAACCCGGCCTTACCGTGGCTGATAACAATTAAACCATTGATGAAGCTATCGTTATTGGGGATTCAAGGTTCCCAGCAGGATAAGCCACATCCATCGTCTCGACGGTAAACTCAAATGCCCCGCAAAAAGCTTGTTTATTTTTCGTACTGGTTGTGGCTGGATTGAGAACGGGAATCGGTTATACCGCCGTGCTATTGCTCAAGCGTCAACTCACTTTATCCGATAGACACGACTAGTCTCTGTCATGTCTGGATCTGGGGGACTCCAATCAGCGATGGTGTGCTGATTGCGATGTCGCTGTGCAACAATGACAGCCAACTGACTGCGATACATGACGTGGAAAGGCTGAATGGACGACGTAGCGATTACTGCGATATGTCCAGCTGATGATCAGCCATCCATCTATCTTTGTTGTGTCTGAAATGGAGGGATGTAACTGTAAGAATGGTGTGCTATCAGAAACTCTAGATTTGAGTCTTCTGCTGGCATGGCTTGATCAGGAACAGCTGTTGTGTGCCCTTCGCTTTCTTGGGAGGGAAACACTCCAACAAATGGTGCATGATTAGCGCTGCACACAAGCATTCCAAACACGAATTGGGGGTTCGCGCAGTGCGAAGGTGTAGACTGATTGGTCTGTCTCGAGCCCTGGAGGAGGGGTTATCAGTACCCCAACCCATTACCTAGACATCCAAGACAATCTCGATTTAAGCTTTCGGTGATATCACCCCAGGACATTCTTGTCCGGCCTAGTCTTGGACCTGAACCCGGCCTTTGTCGATCGGATACCGGCTTATCACACGGTATCCCGGTCCGTTTCAGCCTCGCCAGGTGTGGAGGGAAGATGGAGCTTATCATTTGTGTGCATGCTAAGGTCAAGTCAGAAAGCTTGTTATCTCTTCACCGAGATCTCACCGCTTCTTTTTTTGCAGCCTTTGCAACCATCACCAGATCATGTCACATTTGGCATCAGGAAAGATAAAGTGTTTCTAAAGTATAGTTCTCAATTTAATCTAGAGATACTTGCAGGATGCTATAGTAAACTAATTAGGCATCTGCCAAAAGTCATAATCTTTCGTAAGGTAAATCAAATGCAATCTTGTGTAGTAAAAACATGAAAACGCGCTTTTGTCTTGTAAAATCCTCCAAATCAAGAGAAATCATCAAATCATCATGAAGAAATGCACCAGAGCTCAAGCTTAGACAACAATGGTCTTCTTGGCTGGCCTCAAGTCAATACCAGAGGAGTAGTTGGCAGTGCCATTGATCTTGGTGTTGATGGTGGTTGTGGGAGCCTCCTGCTGAGCGGGCCAGATCTCCTTGCCAGCCTCCTGCTCCTTCTTGTGGTGCTCTTGAAGAGAGGCGCGGACGCTCTGCTGGAAGAAGAGAGGACCCTGCTCCATCTCGGGGTGCATCTCACCGTTGATGAAGACACCGGCGTTGACGTTCTTCTGGGCGTTGGCGCAGAGGTACTTGTCCTCAGACATGACACGCTTGTAGAGCTCGGTGATGAGAGTGAAGTCCTCGTCGCTGGAGTGCTTGTTACGATAGAACTCGTAGCGCATGGTGGAGCGGGTAGGGCTGTGGGGGACGAAGCGCTGGATCATGAAGAAGTGAGGGGAGATGTTGGTGGAAGCATTGGGGAGGTAGTAAGTGACAGCAATGCGGAAGCCACGGTCAATCTGGTCCTGTCGCTGGGCACCAAAGTGCTGGATGTACTGCTTCTGGGTCTCGACCCAGTATGAGTTGAGGTCGGCAATGGTGGGGATGTCAGGGTGAGCGACCTTGCAGTGGTAGCACTCGTTGTAGTTGTCGGCGAGGATCTTCCAGTTGTAGTCACCCTCCATCTCCCAGACGTGGTCGAAGTTGTAGTCGTCAAAGTTGTAGTAGGAGAAGCGCTCATGGGTGTCAAGGTTGTCAAAGTCATCCTCCCAGGCGACCTCAGGGACCTTGGCGCCGTCCATGTTGATCCAGATAAAGCCGCGGGCATCAACCTTGACGTGGATGGGAAGAAGACCGTTCTGCTTCTGGTCAAAGCCAGTGGAGGCATCACCGTTGTCACCCTGCTCAGGAGCGACAATGGGGAAGGCACCGAATCGGGTAATGTTGTGGAAGGCGTTGATGTTCTTGTCCTCATCCATGGCAATGACAAGGTCGAAGTTGGCGATGCTGTACTTGAGCCAGTCACCAGGGTTCTGGAGGCGGGCCTTGTGTGTGGTGAGGAGCCACTTCTTGGAGAAGATGGCGCGCTTCTCAAGCTCGTACATCTCAACTGAGGTGTACCATGAAGCGGGAAGAGCTCGGACAGCAGACTTCTCAGTAGAGCAAGAAGTGGGAGCAGTGGAAGTAGCAGAGGCGCCGAGGCCAAAGCATCGTTTCAAGAATGATTGAGCCATTGTATTGTGTGTGTGTGTAAGAGAGAAGAGAGGAGAAGTTGTTGTTGTGATGATGAGATGAAGAGGCAAAAGTCACAAGAGAAGATGAGACTTTGAAGTCTTATATAAAAGTTGTTATTGTAGTTGTTGTGAGTGTAGAAGAGTGTTTGTTGATGATAATAAAATCTGTTTGAGGCTGGAACTAGACGTCTTCTAAATACTTCTTTTGCATCTGCCAAATCTGATACTAAGAATACCAAAGGGTGTGGCCTTACCCCATCGCCAATCTCAACACCCCTTGCCACCTGATACCTGATGCCTCCATCTCGATAGATTGAGTTGTTGTTTGCTAGCTTGTCCATCAGGTGGCCCTCTGGCTCCGGTGTTGGCGACCGGTCACATGATCGGAGAGGCTATCTTTGGGGCCCGGCTAGCATTGCTGCACCCCCAGGTACGCCCCTCTGAACAAGCCATGTCCGGCCTCAATTAGACCATCCAAGAGTCATAGATGACGGTTTCTACGAGTCTTGTCTAGTGGCGTAGAGCAAGAACGGACCCCTAGACGTGATGCTTCGTGACATGTTCCCCCACGTTTGTGTTGTTTGGTGATGTTGCAATGGACCGTTCCGGACCTGCAGATGCACAGACATGGACCGAAAGACGGACCTTGACTCTATCTCACTCTTCCTTACTCCGACCGAAGATCATGAATTTCTAGAAATCCGGCAGTTTCGTTTTTGTTATCAGCTGCATGAAAGAATTGGAGTAACTCGGCTCAACTTGCTCCCATAGATCAGCATTGTTGCTATAGTTATCTCTGCCAATCTATCGCTGGATCTTCTAGAAAAATTGCAAGGTTGAATGTAGAATCTTGCTATCGGTGTAAGTGTTCACCTGACCGGGTGACGGTGATTAGTCGATTACGAAGCGCTGATGTCCCCATTGCCTCTTGCTGATGGAGTTCAAATGCCGGAGCTGTGACCGCTTCAATGGTCATTTGGACCCAGAATTAGAAGAGTCCAGACAGATTGATTTCGTAACAATATCTCAATCGCAGCAACAATATCCGAAGTTGCGTTTCAACAAAGGTGAGTCGAAACGAACGTGAACCCACAAATGGTCTGACCTTCGTTAATTGATTGAGAATGAATGCGGGTTTCTGGTACGTGACCGAAAGGAATCGATAATGCCGTGGCTAATTGACAAGCAATGTCGGCGATAGTGTTAGTGTCGGTGCTGTAGATACTGATAGTGATAGAGCACCCCTGAAATTGGTTGGACCCGGTCAGGGCGAAGACGAGGGATTATCAACCAACAGCAAGTTTAGGCGAGAGTTGCAGTGATATGCAAATCAGAGCCGCGCCGCCCTAGCCTATATAGATAGCCAGCGACTGGTCTGTGCCGGTGAGTCCGGGGCCGAGCAAGCGCTTAAGTTGGGGCTGGGGTAAAACTAAACGTAAAAGTCTGGACCAAGACTCCATCAAAGAATGGACTCGCGACTCCATACGACTCCATCACGGAGTAAAGACATTGACGGAAAGATCAAGCGATGGCTCGTGTATAGGGTTGCCGCTCCATTTCCCCCATGGGGGATCTGAGGGAGCCCCAGACCTTGAAGGTTTTTTCTCCGGCGTTTAGTCCTCGAGAGTTTTGTTTACATTGTCGAAAGGTGAAGTAGAGACAGAGATCGGAGGTGAAAACTCTACAAAAATGGTTGTGGGAGACTCGGAGGTGAGATTGTGTGAAAACCGCAACAGCAGACTTCACTTTAGTATGTGAGAAAATGGCAACGATAATTCAGTAAGAGGTCAACAACTTGTGTAATATCGTATGACAGGATTCAAAATCGTTCGTTTTGTATAATCTAGTGACATCAGACTCGTTCAACAAGCACAGATGTTCTCTGAATAGCATCTTCTTTTGAATAGACTTTCCTCTCAACCAAGGCAGACACGTCTTAGATAACGACGACCGCTTCATTTGAGAAGACGATATTAGCCATAATGAGAACGAGATCGTACGACATGACTGAATGAATCGTATGTTGTGAGACGGCGAGAGCGCGTGTGTTGACAACAGCCTACACATTCATATGTAATTGTGCTGCAACCCGTTCATTTCGCCCTTGCCGTGTTCTGCTTTCTCACAGACCTGTTTCCATACGCAGACCAAAAATATGAAATCAAACATCTTACGCCGAAACAACAACAGTACAGAGAGGCATCAAATCCTTACTACAAAAAAGAATCCTCAGCATATCTGCAACGATAACCTTTGACTCAATTGTTGCAAGAGTGACCCAATCCGTTCGAAACATTCGACGAAAGAAAATCGAAATCTTACCCTGTACACGATTACTCATGAAACATCGAGAAAGACGTGGCGCGTCACCATCTTCACCGTTACAAGGATGACAGGAACTGAGCCTCAGCATGATCATCGCCAACCCGTTACCCTAGAACGAACATCTCGGTTTAAGCTATATCGACATCAGGGACATGTTGCTTGCCTTCCTAACTACGTAACTGACGAGAAGCCCACTAGAAACTGCAAGGAACTGGATGGTTTCCCTGGCATAGAACAAGTTTTGGAAGGGCAGTGAGATAGAGATTCCTTGGCTGGATGTGTCATTTCGCAAACGATCTGCAGGTAGCCGTCCGACGGTGCAATCTACACAGTACCGGTGCCGAAATGCGGAGCCCACAAGATAAGAAACACCAAGCGAGATGAGATCTTAGAACAAGACCGAAGTTGGTAATGTTCCAGCATTCTACGCATCCGTCGTGCATAATCATGGGATGGCAGTTCTTCTCGAAGACCTTCATCATTATTGACGAGACCCTTGTCTCAACTTGATACACGTGGTAGAACATTCTTGGAAACGAAAGGCACGGTATATACGGTGTGCCACTCCGGGGTTGTGTATAGATAACGAAGCAACAACAAAAACCCGGGGTTGAAGACCGCGTGGGCGTATCACATTGCATCACGATGGCTTCTATCCGTATCCCTTGATATCTCGATGGTCAAATGATAGGATAAGAGCAGCGCTAGGGACGCAGAGACCAGGTCATGGTGCCTGGGGTTCTTCCCCAGAAGGATGACGAGTGCCGGCATTGCCACGCCAGCCCAACGTCTCGACCATGATGGATCTCTGACATGGGGAAGTGGGACGACAACGACAATGCTGGATCAAGATAAGCAGGAAGCGGAGTCGGTATTTTGTCAGAATCAGATTTGTCTACTCTACTACTGCATGCTTGGCTGGTCTGGGAAAGTTTGGAGGCCCTGGTGCAGGTGCATGAGGATCAAATGGTGTGAGGGATTGGGCAAGACAAGGCGAACACCCAAGATAAGCCTTGGCTGTAGCAGAGCCTAAAATGTCTTGGCTCTCCCATCTCGCATCTGGAGAAGGATAATCCCTGTCTTTGGTTCGATACCAAAGGAGGTTGGCGGAAGACAAATTGTGCATGAAGCTAGGCCCAGAACGGTTATTGGGGTGCTACGCGTTATCTGCGTGCGGAGAAAGGATTCCTTTTTAGCTAAGGGATAGAGAGACTAATGATGATATCAATGATCTCCGGCTAGCCGTGTGCTTGCATGCGTGCATGCCGATGGAGAAGAAGACCAAAAATGCGGGGGAGGGTCAAGCGAGGAGTACGTACAGTAAAGGTGAATCAAATCAAGACCATTGAGATAAGACTTTCCCCGATGTGGGATTAGGGGAGCAACTCGTACATGAAGGGTTGGAGGAAGGCTGGAACAACGCCTTGTGGATATCTTCACACTCACCTTGGTAGTCATCACTGTGAGATAATAGCTGGATAAGACCTACGTGCGTCTTCGTTGGTCTGCTGACTTGGCACAAAGAATGGTGGACGGGGACACCAATGTCCAGAAGATGGAGGGAGGAGACGGGGATGACCTCAGACTAGACGAGTCTGGTCAATGCGGGATTGGACTGTAGACACCTTCAAGACCGACATCGCAAACGTGTTCACTCCATACAGCTCAATTGAGCTCAATCTCAGAATAATATCGCGACATTCCAAAAATGAAGTTATCGCGACTTCACAATCCTCGAGATAACAAACTCTTCAACTTTCCCCTCACTTTTTCTCACGTGATCGGATATCGTCTTCTCCACACCCGGACTCCGGATCTCATGGCCGGAATTCCAGGTGAGGCACCGGAAAATGAGTTTTGGTGAGAGCCGTCCGGAATACGGTGGCCACCGAGACCGGTCTCGTCTCCAAGCGGCGGTGATAAAAGGCCGTATGGACATGAACAATTCGTCTTGATTCTGGAGGTTATTGTTCCATCACAATTATACTTGTCTCTTTGCTGGTCAATTGGCAGACTCAGACTCAATTCCTTCTCCACTATACTCCAAGTCTACCAATAGTATCTCTTCACAATGGCCTCTCAGTCATATCTCATCGTGGGAGGAGGCGTCTTTGGTGTCTCCACGGCCTACACTCTCATCCAAAAGTACCCCAATGCCTCCGTCACAATCGTGGACAGGGACCCTTACGATGGAGACAACCGTGTAGCTGCTTCTTGGGACTGGAACAAGGTCGTCCGCGCTGACTACGATGATCTCCTCTACTGCCGTCTCGCTCTCGAGGCCCAGGACATCTTCGAGTCTGACCCTCTCTGGATGCCTCACTTCCACAAGGCGGGTGTCTTTTGGGTGTGCCGCAGCGACTACGCTCAGGACGTCATCAACAACTACAAGAAGCTGGGTCGCGAGCACGACATCACGGTATACACAATTGAGGAGGCCAAGAAGCTGTACGGTGGTCTTTACGAGGAGGCCAACTACGACGGCGCCAAGGAGGTGCTCGTCAACAGGAACAGTGGCTGGGGTGCTGCAGGCGACTCCCTGCGTGCAGTGACCCGCGAGGCTATGAAGCTCGGCGTCAAGTACGTCGTGGCCGATGTCGCTACTCTGCAGATTGAGAACGGCCGAGCCACTGGTATCCAGACCTCCAAGGGCGAGATCATCTCGGCCGATACCGTGATCCTCTCCACCGGAGCCTACACAGCCAAGCTTCTAGAATACAGCGCCGCGCGCCATAACCTGCCTGATCTGCGATCCGGTGATCGCATCACAGCTGCTGGTATCACCACCGGCATGGTCACTCTCGACGACGAATCATACGGCAGGATGAAGGACATGCCTGTCGGATTCCAGGGTTACACCTACAAGCACAGTGAGTACCCTCCATTCATGCAAGTCATTGAAGCAAACTGCTAACACCAGCGACAGAGTCTCCCTTCATTGGCAGTCTGCCACCCACCAAGGATCGCGAGATCAAGTGGTGGGGTAAGAACATCTTCAGCAATACCCGTCAAGTGCTGCCAGGACGCTACGTCTCTGCGCCACCAGACGAGAAGGATTACGCGCAGTGGAAGGTGCCCAACGCTCTCAAAGAGGACATTGACACGCAGAACCGTCTGTTCTTTGGAAGCAAGGGAGCCCACTGGAAGTACGAGCACCACCGCATCTGTTGGGATGCCTTCACGTCGAGTGGAGACTTTATCATCTCCCCGCACGCAGGGGCGCAGGGTTTGTATGTTGCGACATGCGGCTCATTCCACGGGTACAAGTTCTTCCCCGTGCTGGGCAAGTACGTGGTGCAGATGCTCGAAGACAAGCTGGAGCCCGAGCTCAAGGAGAAGTGGGCTTGGGACCGCGAGCGTCCTGATGGAGCCTTTAACTGCGAGTTCCCTAACTCGGAGTTGAAGGACTTGCTCGACCCTGCTGCCAGGCTGTAAGCTAAGCAAGCCAAGGCGAGATGAGTCAAAATAGAGTATAGTATGTCATTTAGAAGCATGTACGGAAGCATTCGGAAGATGCCAGAGCAAAGAAAGAACGCATGGAATGAAGCATAGAAGGAACAAATGATGCATGGCAGTAAACTGTTGGAGGAAGGTCTCATCCTCTGAGGGGAATGCGGCTGCGGGGGAGCGACAAGGAACCTCTGCCAGGGATTAAAGGGCAGCTTATGATTGGGCGTCTTAGCATAATGAAGAACGATAATGAACGAATTGAACATTTCTCTTTAATTATTACGGTCCCTTACCTCACCTCACATGAGATTTGCCAACTTTTTGGAGATTTTGGAGCTGCAGCCATGATCGCCTTTCTGCCAAGAATAGAAGGAAGAAGATTAGACCAAAGCCAAGCCAAAGAATCTCCGTCTCCGTCTGCAGCGTTGCGTTGTCGGAGTAAGACCAAACCTTAGTTACGTAGTTTATCTCACTGTTCTCTTGTTCTCCCCGTTCCATTCCCTCTACCCTTGTATTCTCCTCATCTCCACTCTTATCTCAGCACCCTTGCTTGCTGTGCTTAGTAGATCACAGCAGGCATTCTCTCATCTTTTTCTCCACATCCGTTATCTCTACCCGATGGATCTCCGGTGATCGGGGGCGAAAATGAATGGGACGGGAACGAGTAAAGGTGTGATCTCGGTGAAAGAGATATGGGATCTGGTTTATTTCTGGAAGGTTTAATGGAAGGCGTGTGGGTGTGGTGAAACGGGTCTGAATTGGAGAAAAATGCTGTAATGTGATGCGATATGATGTACCCGATAAGGAGCGCCCGAAAAAATAAAACATCTAGATGGAGCATCCTGATAGAGATTCATTGAAGATAGGTAATTCTACGGTGAGAAAAGATTTATTATGTGGTGGTTTTGGTCATGAGTCAATAGCAGCGGCAGCAAGCGAACTGTATTGTTGTCAGCTGGTAACTGGGTAGAGGTAGTTGGGAGCGACAAACAAAGCGCCTCTTTTTGTCGCTGTTGCTCTCGACGTTTCAGCATTTGCCGTTACATCCAGGGACTGTTTGCACTGCAGGTGAATTGTCAAATACTGTAATGTTATGCTATGCAATGCAATGCCGTGTACGGAACGGATGGAAAGGCATTTCGTCCTTCTCTCTGGCTTCTCTTTGGTGGGCCTCGTTTCTTTGGGGGGAGCAGGAGCTGATCAATTGGACACCATTAATCCACGCCCCCTTGGCCTTAGTTCTTAGTTCTTGGCCCTCCCTTGTCGCGACCTTCGCTTGTCCCTTGACCCTTGTTCATCTTCTCTCTCTGTAAGCTGTTACTGTACGATACCCAAGTACGGCAATGCACATTAGCACACTCGCCAATTGTCTTAGTTCGCAGACCTAACTCACCTAAAAACGCAGCGAACGGACTGGACTTGAGAGACTGCACAGTACTAAAACCCCGCGTTATCATTTTCAGCAAGGACCAGTAGGCACTGCGGGGTTTGTCAGTTCTTAGTTCTCGTCCCCCCCAGTGCTCTCTTCACTGTATCCCTCTGTACAAGTCTGAAGCCATAAAGTATTTAGTGGAAGCAAGCCCCTTTGGTCTGTGAACAAGGTTCACCAGTTTATCATTTCAACGCCTCTCGACTTTTTCTTTTTTGACCGTTGGCAATTGACATTTTTATTTCCATTCTTCTCTCATCATCACCTCCTCCCCATCTCACAAAATGTCAAGGTCATCAATGTCTCCTGCTGAGGAGAACAACACAACCAGCAATCCTACCACAAGCACCCGCGGCCGACGACGATCGCATCACGCATGTTTGACTTGCAGGTAAAAACAAAAATGAGTCTCTCAATCACTGTCTCAATACTGACACATTCCCCCCGTCTCAGGCGCAAAAAGACTCGTTGCCCAGGCGAGAAACCGCAATGCTCGAGCTGTGTTCGCCTCAAGCAGTCGTGCTCTTATCCCCCAGCTATTAGGCCCTCTCAGAGCGGCCCTTCGGTACGTTGTGCATGCTTTGCACACGACTAAAATGCATCCATCTTAACACGGAATTACTATAGGAGGAGAGATTGGCGCATTTGGAAGAGAAGCTTGACTTTTTACTCAACGGCAACTTGTAAGTTTATCTTGACTCTGCCCGTCTCTTTGTTGTCTCCTCTGTTTTCTTTTTTGGTGGCATATCTTTTTTTTAGTGAGGGGACACCCGCTAACAACGCCCTGTAACTTTTAGGTCTACGTCACAACAGCAAAAACCTCTACCAAACGTACCGAACCCCCAGAACAACAACCAGCAACAACAACTCGAATCTCCCCAAGAAACAACAGATACCTCCGAAAAGTCCTACTCTGGTGTTCGCAACACCCGCGAAACCAGCTACCCTACGAGTCATCCCTCGGTCAAGTCCGAATCCGAAAACTCTTCGCTGCGGCCCAGCGTATCCGACATCGCAGTTGGGGTTGCACTCTACTTTGAGTACTGCCACCGACAGCCAATATGGTGCTTCGAGAGAGAAGAGGTCAGCGACTTTGCTTCCATGCACGATGAGTTAGCTTGCAGTATTCTCGCCCTCACTCTGCGCTTTTCCGAGAATGCCGACCAGGCCAAGTTGTACGCCAACAATGCAAAGAGCCTTGTCATGCTGCGTATCGCCAACGGTACTGTGGATCTTGCGACGCTTGAGAGTCTTTGTTTGCTATCTTACTCGTCATTTATTGGTACGTCATTGTTATTCCCCAGTCTATTGCGCATCAATATTAACGCTTGGCAGATGGAAATGTGCATCTCGGTCAATTCCACCTCGGTCTGGCCCATCAATTATGTCGATCAGCAATGCTCGACGTCGAGTCCGTCTACGGCATTGAAGACCCCCAGACAGAGCGCAAGAAGCGGTTATTCTGGAGTCTGCAAATGCTTGAGCAATCTTACGGTCGCCAAGAAGGTCTTTTGAGTGTCCCTACAGAAATTTGGCGACCTGCCTACTCTACAACAAGAGGTCCCCCGCCCGAGCATGACCCTCGAGCTCCCACCCTACCTCGAGATGACCTTGGCTGCCAACACCAGAACGAACCTGGTATCTGGAATACCAGCGTGCATCTCGGTTGGGTTTGGAGTCAAGTCAGAAAATATGTTTCCGATTGCGCGCATAATAACATTAAGGAGCCCTGGCGACATGACTCCATGTACGCAAAGGTCCTTGCCGACTTTATGGAGACGGAGAACAGAATACCCATGTGCCATCGCTACGACACAGTCAAATTCTATGAGCGCAAGGTTGAAGACTTGAAGATGCACCGCGATTACTGGGCGCCTTGGCTCAAGGAGCAGTTCACATATCACGTCATTCCTACCGTCCTCAACCATCCTTTCCTCTACATCGTCGGAGCACAGCACAACCCCAACCTCGCCATCCCCAACACCTTCTGGAGACGCTCTTCTGAACTCGCTCTACTACACTCGACATGGATCGTTCGAATGATCGACATGGTCGTTGACAAGCAAGTGCCCCTTGCCGATCCCTTCTTCGGACATGTCGCTGCCATTGCGGCGACGGTGCACCTGTACTACTGCTGCGCGGCGGCGGCCAGGCTAAAGCACAAGTCCAACGCCGATTTTGCCAAGTGCAGGCGGTTCCTCAAGAACTTTTTGCCTACCTCGGCAGCTTGCAGAGCATTGGTATGTTCCCTTGACTTCAATTGACTCTGATCGACAGCTAACGAATTCTTCAGGACCGCAACCTTGACAAGATGACTCGTATCGCCGCTGGTACATCTGACAGCATGGAGGTAGACGACTGGATGCCCTCCAAAATCTACCTTAGCGTTCCCCTCATGTGGAAGATCCTCCAGTTCAACACATTCGCAGACTCGCACGAGCTCCCCACTGCTGGCCTCCTCAATCAATCCCTTGTACCCAACACGATGCACGAGGGGGACAACGAGAACGTCACCTTGGAAATCATCGTCGCTAGCGCGCCGGAGATAACCATCAACACGGCTGACGGTGGCCAAGAGGCCCCAACTCTATCTTACAAGGCCCCGCAGTCTTCATCACAGGGTCCAGATTCTGCGCGCGATACGGTTTACGACGAGGTCCCCGTCGACGACAGCCTAACGCTGTGCACGACGCCTTGGCTCTACGCGGATTCGTCGCAGTTTGTTAATATTGCGGACATGGGCTGCGATGACCCGCAGCAGCCTCCCATGAGCGAGAGCAGCAGAGGGCCCGCTTGGTGGGAAGGC
The DNA here is from genome assembly GCA_013618405.1 of Fusarium hainanense. NCBI lineage: Eukaryota > Fungi > Ascomycota > Sordariomycetes > Hypocreales > Nectriaceae > Fusarium > Fusarium hainanense. Next base: position 241,488 of record JABFEW010000138.1, read on the forward strand.
GAAAACTTTAGTAATATCATGTTTAATCACTTTTAGGAGTAGTGGAATTTCGGGGGGTTGTAATTCTTGAGAGCAATGGAAAGGAAAGGCACGGGTTAAGGAACATATTAGTGGATCTGGATCACTACTGTACAGGCTTAGACAAAGATTCTTGTGGTTTATTATTAGGCGTTACAAAAAGAAATACGATGACCAGGAACGAAAACAACTGGGGTTCATTCCTCCGCATTACTTCTCCCGCTATTCCATGCATAAAGAGACTTGGAATGTCCTGTTCAGTTACAAGATGCATGTCATGGCCTACAGTACAGTGCAGTATAGAGACTCAAGCAGGGCGAAGAGACAGTCGTTCTGACAATATTCTCCATATTCCAACTCCACCATGACAACAACGCGCATCTTGGTACAACTCCAAGAGAGTCATGATTGCGGAGCATCGTCTCCTCCCCCGGAAAACGGGAAACGGAAAACAAGCGTTATGGGCACAATTGGCCCTTGCTCTCCGATGAACGTCTCGATTTGGAGTGGGATGGGAATAAGGAGGGAGGACCGGGGTAGCCGAAACCGGGGGAGGTAAACCTTTGGGTCTTGGTTTAGGTAAAAGAAAATAATAGTGAGGCGCTTACGCTGGAGACTGGGGCTGGGTTTAGAGATTTCCTGGGGTAAAGAAAGAAGAAAGAGTGTGCTGTAACACTGGTAATACGGCATCTGCTACAGTGGAATATGCGGGGAAGCGAAGAAACGAGAAAGTGACCCCAGAGATGGAGAGATGGAGATTAACGCTAGACATGCACAATGTGTCCATCCCTAGCCCAGGTGAGTTGTTGTGTGTTATGGACGGGAATTTACAGTGCAGTGCCTCAATTAGAGCAGCCCGTAGACTACAGCAGGAGGGTATCTGTAACTCCAGGGCGCTTGGACTGGACTGCTCCGGAGAATGGAGACGACGGGACCAAAAATTCCCCTCCCCCAACTTGAGACTTACGCATCTTGGGATTATTATGTGTCATTGTAAACTCGGACCAAGCGGAGGCGGAGACAGAGACCAGTTCATGGGTTTCCCCCATCTGGGGTAAAACGAAGCTATTCAGGAATCTATGTGTCAAGAAAATGTTTACTTTTCCGGGGAAGTCGGGGTAGTGATCTGAGGACCGACAGGCACTGGACGCATTGACGCTACCCAAGGTCAAGCAAGACGAGATTCAAGGTGAGGAGAGGAGGAGGCGGGGGTGGGATCCATGGCTGACAAGACAAAGATTGGACTTGGCGATTTTAGGCGGTTGGCTTACAACAAGGCGGGTCAGCTGGACTGTCTAGATTTTTTTGGGATACTGATTCAATCAATCTCTGTGCCTGTGCCTCACACTGTCTTATCTTGGCACCCATTACTTGAGTCGTTCACCTCGCCCGGTGAGACCCTGCCATCCCATCTTTTGTGTTCTGTTCCTGGGTCTCCCCTCACCGCTCCACTTGTTATGAATCTACTACCCAAGACAAAACAGTCTACCTGCATTACATTGCAGTAGGGGGGTTGTCACTACATGGCGTAGGTACAGTAGTAGAGAAGCCCATGTGAAGCCATTCACGATGCCCTTTTGAGCAATTCGCACAGCGACCAGCTGTTCTAGACGTTACTCGGCTGCAGGCTCGGCCGAGCACTAAAAAAGTTTATGAATTGGCGAATTGGGATGTGACTCTTGACACCATGTTAGATGCAATGAATTGAGGGGTTCAATTGATGGTCCCAAGCTGATGATGGGATTCTGACTCCGCGGGAACACATTGTGATGGAGTCATACGGCAACTCAAGAACCGAAGAGATCAACCACCAACTTTAAAGCTAATTTTACCAATATGGGGACCGAAATTGAGCTTTTTGGCCAACCACTTGCCCGTTGGCAGAGGCAAAGGTTATGTCCCGTAAAGCCGGTTAATTTCCTGTCCGGACATCAGTGGGCTGCCACACTTTTCAGCAGGCTAATCTTTTTGACAAGGAGACCCGGATGCGAAAGGGTTGCCGAAAAGACAACGCATATCGGATTGACAGCAGAATCAGCATGTCAATTAACGGTCAGTCACAATCCAGACTAAAACAATACGATAACGAAACCCATTCCCTACCAAAGTCAATTGGTGGTGGCGCTTGCGGGGGTCATTCATCCCCTCCCAGCCTCAGGGTAAGGGAAGAAAAGAGTCTAAATTTGAAGGTATCGTGAAATGTGACTCTGCCGCAAAAGGTCCCATGACCAGAAACTTACGGTGTTTTTGAAATGAGGCTTGCAAGGGTTTCAAAAGATACCGTGGCCCTTGCTGTCGTGTCCAGCTGATTTGTCTTTGCTGTACGGATACACTGTCCCCCAACCGAGCGTCTTGCACTAGAATAGAAGCATTGGGCGCTTCGCTGCATAGCGATAGCGGCCGTTTGCATTTTGCTCGCACCTGTCTGTTTTCTATCTCGCTACGACATATCCGAAGCCGCGTGTATAATCATCACTCGCTACGTTATCACGCGTGTCCTATCGTCTCGGCACGGACTCGTCTGGTGGAACTTGAGTCGTCGTCCCGGCACTTGAAGCCCGGTCGATAACCCAAGCCAAATTCTAGATTTTGGATCTGCCCAGCGTTATCTCCCCGCATAAAGCATACCTTGCCTCGCAAACGCCCAATTATCCACACACCCTCCCGGCGGCCACGCTTCTCAACTCCCGATCACGTGAGCGCTTCCGCAACCGGAGGCTCTCATGTTAGTTGCCTTATCGTAACCATGACATAGGACGGAGATAGTTTGATGTGTTGATCTTGGTGGGCAAGACGGTGCGGTACGGCTACGGCGTGCGGAGGAGAATGCGGAGTCGTAGATGCGGCGATGCGCTCATGGAACAAGATATAACGAGACTAGAACCTTTGCCAATAGAAGCCATTGTGTTTGAAACCCATCTCTCATCTCTCATCTCTCTCTTCAATTGCATTGCTCGCCTCTCTACTACCACTTTGAGAACCTCCTTCATCAACACAGAGACGACACGGACAGAGCAATGGCACCCTCACCGCGGGTTCTCATCATCGGCGCTGGCATCGTCGGCGTCAACGTCGCTGATGAGCTGGTTCAGAGAGGATGGACCGACATCACGGTCCTCGAGCAGGGTCCTCTAGCCATGCCTGGTGGCTCGACCTCTCACGCTCCCGGTCTGGTCTTCCAGACAAACACATCAAAGACCCTCACCAAGATGGCCACTTACACAGTCGAGAAGCTCCTCTCACTAGGCTCCTTCAACCAAGTCGGTGGTTTGGAGATTGCTACTACTCCTGCGCGACTGGAGGAGCTCAAGAGAAAACGGGGTTATGCTTACTCTTGGGGCGTCGAGGCCAACCTTGTCAGCCCTGAGAAGTGTCTCGAGATTTACCCCCTGTTGGACAAGTCCAAGGTCCTGGGTGGTCTTCACATTCCTACCGATGGTCTAGCTCTTGCTCGCGATGCTCAAGCGAAGCTTATTGAGCGCACACGAGCTGCTGGTGTCAAGTACCACGAGCACACAGTGGTTCGATCCATTGACCACCACGACGGTCACGTTTCATCCGTCAACACCAACAACGGCAACTACACAGCCGACATTGTCATCTCATGCGCTGGTCTATGGGGTGTCGAGGTTGGAGCCATGGTTGGCCTCCCCATTCCTCTCACTCCCATGGCTCATCAGTACGTCCACACAACATCCGTTCCTAGCCAGAAGGGCAAGAACGAAGAGCCCAACGGCGCTCAACTCCCTATTCTCCGACACCAAGATCAGGATCTTTACTACCGCGAGCACGGCGACCACTACGGTATTGGATACTACGGCCACCGTCCCATGCCCGTCGTTGCAGCCTCGCTGGGCGAGACACCCAAGGATATCGACTACAAGAACATGCCTTCCAGCTTGAAGTTCACACCCAAGGATTTTGAGCCTGGCTGGAAGCTGTCGCAGGAGATCCTTCCTGCTCTCCGCGAGACCAAGGTCGACCACGGTTTCAACGGTATCATGTCTTTCACCCCCGACGGTGGACCTCTTGTTGGCCAGGCCCCCAACTTCGATAACTTCTACGTCGCCGAGGCTGTCTGGGTGACACAATCCGCTGGTGTCGGTCGTGCTATGGCCGAGCTTCTTACTACCGGCACAGCTAACATCGATCTTTCCGAGTGCGAGCTGTCTCGATTCGAGCAGGTCCAACTTTCCCCTGCCTACGTCATCGAGACCGCTTCCACCCAATTCAACGAGGTCTACGACATCCTTCACCCTCTTCAGCCCAAGGAGTCTCCCCGAAACCTCCGCGTCAGCCCCTTCCACCAGCGCCACCAAGAACTTGGCGCTTTCTTCCTCGAGGCTGGAGGCTGGGAGCGTCCTCACTACTTCGAGTCCAACGAGAAGCTTCTCAAGGATCTGCCCGATGCTTGGAAGCCTGTTGAGCGAGATGCTTGGTCATCCAGGTTCTACTCTCCTGTGACTGCTGTCGAGGCCTGGAAGACACGAACTGGTGTTGCCATGTACGATCAGACTCCTATTAGACGACTGGAGATTGCTGGTCCTGGTGCTGCAGAGCTTCTGCAGCGGTTGACTACTGGTAACGTTGCTGGCGAGGTTGGCAAGGTCACATTCACACTTCTCCTCGACAACCACGGTGGTATCCGAAGTGACATCTTCGTCGCTAGACTGGGTGAAGATCTCTTCCACCTCGGTGTCAACGGCCCTGTCGACCTTCACTACTTCACCCGCGAGGCCAAGGTCCAGACCAAGGCCAGCCCTCACCGAGCCGTCCAGGTTCGCGACATCACCGGTGGTCTTGCCAGCGTTGGTGTCTGGGGTCCCTTGGCCAACGATCTTATGAAGCTCGTCAGCCGGGAGAACTTCTCTGACCGAGCCTTCCCTTACCTCACAGCCAAGAAGCTCGAGATCGCTGGTATTCCTGTGATTGCTACTCGCTTCTCTTACATTGGCGAGGAGGGTTACGAGATCTACACAACTGCCGACAATGGTCTGCGACTCTGGGATGCCTTGTGGCAGGCCGGTCTTCCCTACGGTGTCATCGCCGCTGGACGCAGTGCCTTCAACGCTCTCCGCATCGAGAAGGGTTTCCGATCATGGGGATCCGACATGACCCAGGAGTACGACCCCTACGAGGCTGGTCTCGAGTTCGCTCTCCAGCCTGGCAAGGACGGCTACGTTGGCTACAACGCCCTTAAGGGCCGTTCCAGCGAGAAGGTCTCTCGTCGCATCCGCGGTCTTACCGTCGACGATGGCAAGTCCGTTGTCCTGGGCAAGGAGCCTGTCTTCGTCAAGGGCCGCGCAGTCGGCTACGTGACAAGCTCAGCCTTCGGCTACAGCATCGGCAAGCCCATCGCCTACACATACCTCCCCAAGGAGGTTATCGAGGGCGACAAGGTGGAGATTGAGTACTTTGGCAAGCGAATCAAGGCTACCGTGACATCTCTTCCCTTCTACCAGCCTGAGAAGAGTGCGTATGGCCAGAACTCCGCTGCCAACTTCTCTGCTCGTCTGTAGATTATGACCACTTTACGATTTCCTTTTGTATCATGTATCAGGATGTTTTTTTGCGATTGGGAAAGAAGATGGGTATTCCTGTGGCAATGCCATTGAGTTGGGAAAAGTCTTGTATAAGACAGCTCACTTTGCATAACAAGCGATGATGTTTAATAGATGTTAATGAACCACATTTCAAAGCTACATGTCTGTCCACTTTCCGATCATATGTGACCGTCCTAACTGCCGATATCCTCATGTAAGTAACAAAAGCATTATCCTCAAGGCCAAGGCTAATGATACAGTAGCGTAAGTGCTGGTCCAGGCTACCATAAAGTGACCAATTTATTTCGCCTCTTATGCTTTCGGAGGTCAGCTTTTCTAATACCGCAAGGCCATGTTAACTGCCGACATTCTTTCAATTTCTTTGTTATTCTGGTCTGAGCGTTCGTTGACTCCATCTGCCAGGATATACGGATATATCTAGCATCTGGGAGAAATAACGTAGGTGGAAACTGGATCCGCAACAGAAGATTCGTCACATTGTGGAGCAAATAACGTTTGCCAAGATGGCGAAATTTCATGGCATAGTCATCTTCTAGTCGTTCTTCCGACTGTTCTGTTTTTAGCAAGTCAAACACCAGTCTATCTGAATAAAACAAGACCACGACACTGGAGACTGTTACATCGACGATATAAAAAATGGCGGCCATCGGTACTATGCGAGCCTTTGTCACAGATGGCAAGGGCAGCGGATCAATTAAATACACTCCTCGACCAGTCCCAGACTAAGGCGAAATCCTCGTCAAGGTGCACTCTATGGCTCTCAACCCAGCAGACTGGAAACTCGTCGAAGGCACAGTCCCGAACTCAGCACCATCAGGCCTCATCGTAGGCTTTGACTTCGCCGGAACTGTCGAAGAGTCCAACGGTACAAAGTGGAAGAAGGGTCAACGAGTCGGCGGTTGGGTTCACGGCGTAACGTATCCAAACATTGGCTCCTTTGCCGAGTTCGTCGCCATCCAAGAATCTCTTGTTTTTGCGATTCCGGATGATACTAGCTTCCAGCAAGCTTCGACCATCTCACTTGCTTTTGCAACTGCTGCGCAGGCAGTTTGGCAACACTTGAGCTTCCCGGAGCCTGATCAGCCTAAGCTTAACCAGGTTGACCTTTTAGTGTATGGTGCGTCGACGAGTGTTGGATTGTATGCTGTTCAACTTGGAAAGCTCAGCGGTGCTCGCGTTATCGCAGTCGCTTCGACCAAGAACCATGAGTTCCTTAAGAAACTGGGAGGAGATGTCACTGTTGACTACCGCGATGAAGATTGGGTTGATCAAGTTAGAGATGTCACTGGTGGTGAACTACCATACGCCCTCGACTGTATTGCAGACGGAGAGTCAGCAAAGAACACGGCCCGAGCTCTCATGACCAAAGTTGGAGCTCGTCTGATATCATTGTCTTTTGTCGATAAGTCTTCAGTCCACACTGTCAACCCACATGTCAAGGTTGAAGCGATGATAGCCTTGACAGTCTTTGGCAGGGCCCTTCCGGAGGCATTCGGCGCGTTCGACAACGCTGGTGGTGAAACACCAGAGGACCAAAGACTATGGGAGGGGTGGCTAAAGTTGGCAACCAAGACGTTGGAGAGTGGAGATTTACAACCGAACCCTGTTAGAGAGGTGGGAAGTTTGGATGATACACTGGAAGCTTTTCGTCTTAGCAAGGAAGGCAAGCTCTCAGCTGAGAAGGCAGTTCTCAACGTGGTGGAGGAGGAATGAAGCACGAGTCACGTGAATAGATAAATTGGTATCGTTATTGATCGCCCAAATAAGCATTAATTTAAGCTAAAATGTTGTTGACATGAACGGGATATGCATCAATGGTCGATCGCGAGGTTGATTCCGCGGTCACGGAATGTGAGCGAATGAAATTAGTATCGTAACTGATAAGAGGAGCTCCTCGTCGTGATAAGCTCGTATCTGTTAGTGCTCCATCTCTTATCAGCACGGCCCTTCTCGCTTAAGCTACGTCATTTTCGATGGTCGATTGTCTGACCGTTGATCAGGATGCATGCACACGCGACACAGAAGAGGGTGGTCAACTAATGCAAGCCAAACCCATCAACGGCGTATTCTTGCGTCATATTATGGTTCGAGAGTCATGTCAAAGTAGAATTATGGACGTGTCATTTGAAGAACAAGGCGTTAGTTATCTCGAGGATAAAGCGATCACAGCGACGATTGTTCGATGGCAGTGAATAACGCGTCTGGCTACGGGGCTTGTTACAGTGGAGGTTACAGTGGCACTCCCCTAAGGATCCGTCGCATCGTGTCAAGAGCAAATGCATGATCAGAAGGCTAATTGACTTAAACTTTGACCTGTCGAATTGAAGGCGGCAAAGGCTGCTGACACGTTTCCCTTCAATTAACAGCTTCCTAATTGATCGCAAGTCAACAAGCCGAGGTTCTGTATGTCCCTGGTCGCAATGCCAAGTCGTGATCGCAGCGCCAAGCTGTCAACGTCTCTTCCTCCCGCTGCCAAGAGATCAAATGCGGCTATACCTGGAAATACCCCGACGACTTCGACTTCATCCCATTTACCATGTACTCTATCAATCTGTTGATGTATCTGTATCGCATCATTTTACCTTCTTAATCTGATCTGCACTTTTGTCGCTCTGACAAAACTCTATTGATGATTGCATCCAGCAAGTGTCTCGGTCCTACCACCAATATCTCCCCATTCGTATCAGTGCATCCCAGATAAACAAATCCTTCAACCAACTACGCACCATCCAATCATACTGACTGTCTCATCGTACGTTAGCAAGGGATCGGCGGTTGATAAGACGGACCGGCTAGCTCGGCTCCGCGACAGAGGTGGAAACCACCAATGAACCAGGCGAGTCGCAATGTCACTGTGGGAATCAAGAAATCAAGGATTCTGGGGTAAATGAATCTATGACAAATAGATTGCTCAAGACATTCACTTACCCCAGATTGCATCGTATCCTTATGCCGACTGCAGACGTTATCGTTGTACAGACAGTCATTGTTTCAGTGTAATTTCACTTGAAGAACTGAACTGAACTGAATTCAACTAGAACACTACCCTTCGGAGCCGAAGAATTAAACATGACGTAGAATAGAATAGAAAACAGACTAAAAAAATACCTCAGCTATTGGCTCAGCTTGAAAACGTCTGTCTGTCAACGATAAGAAAGCACGCGGGCGGGCTGACAGCTCCCCCCTCAATAATTTGCCCCAGCTGAGCAAAAGTGCCGCTTTATCCGTGAGATTAAGAGGTTGCCCGAAACGATCACTAACAACAATTGAAACCGACGCCGCAAATGACAATCCCCTAACGTTACGTATCTCTCCCCATCGGTCCATTCCCTTCTTTAGGTTCTAAACCACCTTCCGCTTTTCATTTAGGCTCCCCTGTAAGCCCATCTCCGTTGCTCTTGCCACATGTTTTCTGTAGTCTATATATAAACCGCCGAGTGATCCGCGCGTCCCTTTTTTCCTTCACAACATCTCATCACAAGCTTAGATAATCTCTTACCTTGTGTGCTGCAAACCATGGCTTCAGAAATTAATCCCAAGTCAGAAGCCTACGATGGCGGATCCCCACGATATGACGAGAAGCATGGCACCACGGAGCCTATCGAGGCACCCAAGAAATCATGGGCTCTGCGCAATGGTCTCACCCCCGAGTCTTTCAAGCCCCATGAGGATCATGGCAAGGGCACCGTTGAGCTTGCGCGGGACATGAAGCCTCGTCATCTTAACATGATTGCGATTGGTGGCAGGTTAGTTTCCCATTTTCTGTCGTCATGGTGTAACGCCGTCTTATTACCGCAATGACGCACCCTTTTCGATGTGACTTGCTGACATGGTTGCAGTATTGGTGCGGGTTTCTTCGTTGGTAGTGGTGCTGCACTCCAAACTGGTGGCCCTGGATCGTTGACCGTTGGTTTCTTGATCATGGGTGTCATGATCTTCAATGTTGTCTACGCGCTTGGTGAACTCGCTGTCATGTACCCCGTTTCCGGTGGTTTCTACACGTGAGTTACTTATCTGGCCCTCTGTCCTTGCGATAATACTAACAAGTCATCAGCTATGCCAACCGTTTCGTGGATCCCTCTTGGGGTTTCGCCATGGGTTGGAATTATGTCATGCAATGGGCTTTTGTTCTTCCTCTCGAGCTGACGGTCTGTGGTACTGTCATCCAGTACTGGGCACCAGATACCAGTGTGGCTATCTGGGTCAGCGTAAGTCACCACATCGCTACTGATATTTGAGCAATCACTCACCATTTCTAGGTCTTCCTTGCCGTCATCATCCTCGTCAATATCTTCGGAACTCTTGGATACGCAGAGGAAGAATTCTGGGCAGCGCTGCTTAAACTCTCCGCCACTGTTATCTTTATGATCATTGCTGTTGTGCTTGTCTGTGGTGGTGGTCCATCTGATGGTCTCTACAACGAGTACTGGGGCGCCCGTCTTTGGCATAACCCTGGCGCTTTTCAACATGGTTTCCGCGGATTCTGCGGTAAGTCTCGCGCATTGATATCCGTCTTGTTGTTCAGTATCTAATATGAACAGGTGTCTTCGTCACGGCTGCTTTTTCCTTCAGTGGCACCGAGCTCGTCGGTCTCGCAGCTGCCGAGGCCCAGAACCCCGCCAAGGCCCTCCCCGGCGCCATTAAGCAGGTCTTCTGGCGAATCACCCTCTTCTACGTCGTTGGTCTCCTTCTTGTCGGCTTCTTGGTCAGCTCTACCGATGAAAGACTGCTTAACTCTGGAAACAACGACCCAAGCGCATCTCCCTTTGTTATCGCCGCTGCCAACGCTAAGCTTCACGGTTTTGATTCCTTCATGAACGTCATTATCCTCGTTTCTGTCCTGTCCATTGGCGTGTCTTGTGTCTACGGTGGTAGCCGAACGCTTGTCGCCTTGTCACAACAGGGATACGCCCCCAAGTTCTTCTCTTTTATTGACAAGTCGGGTCGACCTCTTCCCGCTGTTGTTTCCATCATCGCCATCGGTGCTCTTGGATATATCAGTGTCAACGGAGAAGGAAACACTGTCTTTGTCTGGTTGCAGGCTCTGTCTGGTCTGGCTGCCCTGTTCACTTGGGGCTCCATTTGCCTTTGCCATATCCGCTTCCGACAAGCTTGGAAGTACCACGGCCACACTCTCGACGAAATCCCCTTCAAGCACGTCTTTGGCGTCTGGGGATCCTGGATCGGACTTATCCTCATTGTCATCGTTCTCATTGCACAGTTCTATACCGCTATTACCAACATCGATGGATCTCTTGGTACCGCTGAGGGCTTCTTCCAGTCCTACCTGGCCCTGCCTGTCGTCATCTTCTTCTACATCGTCGGATATATCTGGAAGCGAGAGGGTTGGAGGAAGGTCAGTGAGATCGATCTGGATACTGGTCGTCGTGAGCATGATTGGGACACCATTAATGCTTACCGTACGAAGCTTGCCAACGGTCCTGCTTGGAAGCGCCTCATGCATCACCTGTTCTAAGTAGTATATACATGATGTGAGCCGGTACCTCATATCGAATCTCTTTCAATACAAGTAACTTTAGCATTAATTCTATACAATATGTCACCGGTGTGTGTGAAGTGATTTCTGCATGGAAGCCACCCAGACCTCCCTATAAGGGCGAGGGTCGATTCGTGTATAAGCTACAGAGAAGAAGGTGGTGTATTGGTTCTTTTGTACAGTGAATGAGATGATCAATTAAGATCCAATGAACTTTTCGCTTCATCCCTCAAGTGGCCATCCTAATTTCAAGATAGGGCCAAAGACCACAAGTCCGTTAGCTGACGACCTTCTCTTTTACTCAGCCAGTTCGCCGAGGGAGCAGAACCTGGACGTTCCATGCTGACTCCATTACGGTACGATGTAGCTGGGGTGCCCGGCTCCGGCAGCCTCCTCCACAGAATCCGTTCAGCCGCAAGCTCCGTTTCGTAAGATGGGAGAGCGAGACGGAGGTACTTCTCCCAATCTTCACCTGGGAAATTCAAATAGCTGTAGTGCGCTTTGGTGAACTCCCAATATTCAGGATACCACCCCGAATATGCCCAGTCAAGTATCGCAACGACGCGCCCATGCCTCACCAGAATGTTTCTTGGGTTTATATCTGCGTGAGTAAAGTATGTCTGATAGCGACTTGTGTGTACCTTAGCCACCTCCGGGCCAAGGAATTCTGCAACGTCTTCCATGCATAAGTGACCCCGTGTCAATGAAAGGAACTCGGTATGGTTCATAGGGCCGAAGAACCGAGCTCCGATCCGGCCGTCATGAAGAGGATTCGAATAAGCTGAGGAAACTGTGTCCTGCGCTGGAGGTTGGGGCTCACGAAGACAAGACAGATGCGTTTTGATATCAGCGAAGATGGCATCTCTTTCGCCTGTTGACAGGTGATCCCAGGCGCTCTCTAATGGTTTGCCCTCAACATACGCCATCTCGATAAAGATACAGCGAGACTCCTTTTCTGTATGAACAGCGATGAACCTAGGAATCGGAATGCGGGTATGCAGAGCGACAAATTGCATGGCTTCTACCTCTGTCGGGTCGCATGGTCCCTTGGTGACGCGATGCCAGCTTACTCTGAATGTCGAATCACCAAGAGGACGGAAGAGCAACTCGCCGAGCCAGAGTCTTAGTCGTAATGGTAATAGTCGCAATGGCAACAGAGTCCCGATTGCTTGACCCATGAGCGCAGAATTTCGAGTTGCATAGGATGGCCTGAGAAGCGATGGGTTTGTGGAAAGCCTTTATTGCTCAAGGAGCGTGACGTGCCGTCCTCTGATTGGTCGCGAAACATTCCCTCACCCGTGTTTATTCTTGATGAATTGACTCCATGACAGTCGCCCATACTCTCAGGACATATACAAAAGCTTCGTACATAAGCCCCGATGAAGAGCGTGCCTGATAATGTTGGGAGCCAGATGTTGCGTTCCTGACGCCAAGCTGTGAACATTCTAGAGATGCCGAAATAAAACAAATGAATCAAAAAAATCCTGCGAGTAACCAGCTTCTTCAGCTTCAGCGCACTTTCCTCTTGCTTCAAGGGCCTGGTCCACCATCTCGCGCATAAGTTCAGCCTCGTCATTCCGGTTCGCCTCAAGCATCACTCTGCTCAAAAGGTACACGGTGCGTGTGGCGGAAAGGCTCAGAGGAGGTGCATCGCCGAATATTCGTAATGCTTCTGTCAGAAATCGGCTATCATGAACAATGCGAGTTAGCAGGTTTGAAATGTTCGCGTCTTCAAATGATGTCGAGGATTTAAATACTTACATGGACGCATCTAGATCTTTGTTTTGCGCTGTTAGGGTGCCTAACTTGTGTGCTGCGAAGGCCGTATCGAAGTGAGCTGGCATGAGCTTTTGACGAGTGATGAAGCACCTGGAGAAGGCGTCGAATGCACCGACTCGGTCATCCATGCATAGCAACAGATTACCCCGGTAGAATCGTGCACTGGGCATCGCTTCAGCGTTTAGAATGAGGTGTGAAAGGTGGTGATACTCACGTTGCCATTGATACAGTATCATCGCCAATCTGCTCTTGAATCACCTTAACCACCATGTTCGAGAAAGCCATTGCTTCGATATAGTTCCCCAAAAGTTGGTGGCAAATTGACAGATTGAGGGTTTGATAAAAGTTGTCTGCGTTGATTCCACCCGTGGACATGTCATATTTGTAAACAGATTCTAGTAACGGCAGTGCTTCTTGCGGCTGACCGTTTGCTAACATGTCAGTTGCAATATTGCTTTGGAAAACCTGAAGCATATACTCGTCTTCTTCTAGTCTCAGTGTGACATATAGAATCTGTCTGATCGTTCTTGCCTTTTTGGCCCATCTTAAGCCGTGGCCTTCACAGTTGGATTCATACTCCAACGAGCCCATGACATTATAGAGGTCGGAGAGCAAACGTGGAATGTATATCTCGGAAGTAAATCCCAACGATGCACCGGGCCTTTCGGCTTCTTTGCAAATTGCTATGCCATCTCGGACAAGGTTTTTGCCTTCGTCAAATTGGTGTTTCTCAAACAGGTACCATGCACATCGACGAATGATTTCAGCAAGCATGATAGGAGGATCCAGGTCTTGGCAATGTTTCTTGTAGAATCGAACAGCAGAGACTACATGAGGAACGTATTCCTCGCATTGACACCACCACTCAAACAGTCGGCCTCCATCTTGCTGTAGTGGGAAGCAGCCATTGAGAAAGAACAAAACTCTGTTGAAAGACCTGGATCTTGTAGCTACATCGAAAGAATGTGCTACGGAGTCCTGCAAGATGCGGTGCAAACTCAGGTTACCTGATCCAATAGTACGATCAACCAAAGAGCCGTCCATCAATTCCGACACCACCGTGTCAAGTCTGGGCCATCGTTAGCTGGAATCTGGGGTATCACAAGACGTGCATCGTGCTCACTCGTACGTATCCTTGACTGGGCTTTCGAGCCAATCTTGGAGGTCAGGCAATTCATCTTCAACATCCGGGCCATTATACAGCCTGCATGAACTGTTAGCATTGGGAGTCAAATTGGGAAAATGGACTGCACTGACATGGCTTCTTGATCTGACCTAAATATAGATAGTGGAATACACGAGGCATCTAGAATAGCCAGTATCTGGACCATATCAACAGCTTTATTGCTCATTTTCTGTAGTCGAAGAGTGTAAGTTGCAAGTATGTTGTGGTGATACCACTCATTCTTCCACGACGTGCTGCTTCTTTCGTATAGGAAAGGCTCAATGAGCTCTCCATAGCTCTGGAGAAACTCATTGTATGAAGTTCCGCTTGCCGAAACATGATGTCGCACAAGGTCCAGTACCAGGGGCAGATTTCCAAGTCTTTGACTGATAATTGTAGTGGCGTTGTCTTCTTCAGATGTGAATTCGGTGTCGTTTTTCCCATATCGCAGCAGGAATCGACGTGCTTCAAGTGGATCGAACGGTGAGACGGAGAGCTGAAAGTCGGTGAATTCCTTTGCCAGGGTCTTGTTTCGCGTGGTCACAAGAACCGACCCTGACAGGCCACTGGGCCAGAAGGACGACAAACCATCGAATGCCTCCATATTATCAAAGATCATCAACCACCTGCTTGGCTTCTCTAGTCTAGGTGTCAGCTTGATGAACCACATAAGACAATTCAATATATAAAACCTTTTGCGCTTAGTAATAGAAGTCGCTCCTTGATGAGTCTTATCACACGGTCCTGTTGTGGTGCTTCATCACCTTTGATGAGACCCAATCCCCTAGCATGCGTGGTGAACGATTCGCAGAGTCGAAGGCTACTTTCCGCCGTGCACCAAAGTATTGTATCATAGACGTTGGTTAGGTATGCGTACTCAATCGCCAGCTGTGTCTTGCCGCAGCCCCCAAAGCCAACAAGGGCAAGGCTAGTCGGTCTTCTAGGAGTATCGATTTCAAGCTTTGCAATTATCTGCTCCATGCACTGCGGCCTTGAGTAGAATGATGGGTTTTGGCGGTAAGTGAGACCATGATATGGCAAGACCGGCGCCATAGTAATCTCCATCCTCAAGGAACTCAGAGTGCGATGCGTTATTCTGTGTTCTTCAACTCTTGCCTCTTCATCTACCGCTTTAGATAAATGTCTAAGCCGCTTCAGTCGCTTAGCTGAGCCTGCATATAGCTTTTTGGCTGGGCTACCTAGTAACAGAAGGTTTACTACACTAGTATCAGTGTGACTGACTTCAAACCAGTGAACACAGCAGGGCTGCTAGGGGCGACGATCAAAGCTGCTAATTGGCTAACTTTTCCTCTAGCATAATTATCAAGAACCTTGTTTGTGCAGATCGCGAAAAGCAATAAAGTAGGTACGTACTTAACGGTGAGGCTTTGAGAAACCTAATATAATCCTGGCACTGGTCAATCAACTCCTGATAGTACCTTCGGATGGCGTCTCTCAAGTGAGTGATTGTTGACGAAGGTGATACGTAATCTTCCACGTAGCACTGGAAGCGAGGCAAAGCCCTCTCTATTTGCTCAAAGGTATCGACAATGCTTTCCAAAATCTTCGAGTGTCCGGCGGCAAGCTGCGGAAGGATAGCCCTTGTTAGACTAGCGGAAAGAAGCAAGCCGTGTTACAGATACACACACCTCTAAAACCAGTGCAACAGAACCCCAGACAAGGGATAATATCTCCGGCTTAGCTTGTGCAAAAGCAGCAAATACAGCGGCGAATGAGCGTAGCCTTGAGAGAAAAGGATCCATCTTAGCCAGCAGTCTCACCCATGCTTTATGCCGATACTGTGCTTGAATCTTCTCAAGCTTTTCGCAAAGGTGTTCATACGAATCAACCTGTTCCACTGTTTCTTTTTCCTTCGGTGTGAGACGCTGACGCTGTAAGGTTTGAGCCTCCAGCCATATTTCAGTAAGCTGATGCATGGGCAAGCGCTAAGCCACCACAGGTATGGTGGCACCGTGGCACAAAGCAATTAAATGATATTTAAAAAGGGGTGTTGGTTTGATTGCAATGTTTCATAATCTCATAAGTTGTACGACATGGTTTCGTCAAAATAGCGAGTGAGAAAAACCGAGAAACTCTTATAAGGCCAAAACCAGAGGCCTTCCAATCCCAGGATGAGGCGGTAGCTGCCCGAGCCAACCCTCCATCCCATACGTCCAACCTTTATCTTATGCACTTCACCCACCCAAAGAAAACCAGAACACGTAGCAACTGCATTGCAATCCTTCTCCTCTTGTCTTCTCTTTCAACCTGCTTGTGTCCCTCTCACTACCAGGCTTCGAAATTCAACTGAATCACAAGCTGAATCACATTCCGCGCTGTCAGAAAGATGCGGTATTGTGAATGTTGGGATTCCCACTTACAATCCTCTCCAGACAAATGAAAGATGGTTGTCGAAACTTTTCACCATCAACGAATCCGTCATCGATTCAACCCTTAGGTCCCTTTGGTGGTGGTTTTCCTCCCCCTCCTCCTCTCGGACCACCGCCGCCTTGACTCTCATTTGGATCATCCCCGCCAGTTTCTGTCGTTGTTGTCGCACCAGAATTAGCTGTCCAAGGCATGGCGAGGGTTGTTCTGGCAGCAATGGCGAAGAAGGGTTGTTGAGGCAGACGTCTTTGAACCTGGTGAGCGAGAGTGCGATGCGCCCGAGTGTCTTGATAAGTATTTAACTGGATCAGATGCGAGAATTGTAAATAATTGACGGGTGCATACGCTGAGCCTCAAAGAGGCTTTTCAAGGTAACATAAGATGACAGACATTGCGTAGATATACATAAATGATTACTGCATGTGACGAAGGGCCTCAGCTGATGGTCCAGAAGCAGTAAGCATCATCATAGGGCAGCGGATGAATGGATAAACACCCCTCTATTAGACTTTTGAGGGCGGGTGGCATCGTTCAATTACAGGTTTCAGAGCTTGACCGAGGTTGTGCAAGGGGGGTGTAGTACGACCCATGCGCGGGGTAAGTTGCGTTTGAATTGGCTATTCACAGAGCCCTGTATCACCGTCTTACCCAAGACAATGTCTCTAGCCAACAGCGATTGCAATCAACATAACCGCCCTATCAGAGCGAAGTGATTAGACGCCTCGATTGACCGCTTGATCACTAAGCCTGTTCACCGATCGACCTGTGCTCACCTTCCACCCCCTTTTCTTCTTTTGCCTTCTCCCCATCAGGCTCTGAGGTAATTCGTACACGTGTGCAGTCACCCGTGTCCAGAGCCTCATCGAAGGGAGCAAGATTATTTCCCAGTTATGAACGACGCCAAATTGCCATCGTAACTATCCAGAAGCCAGCAGTGGCTAGTCGCGTTGTCCCGGATTCATCACAGATGTCAGAGTAAGTCTCAAGCTGACCGCTAACCCGTCGTATAATCTGACAAATTTCCTCAAAGCCAAGAAGAGAGGCTCCATGATCAGGCCAAAGTAATTGATGCCCTGCTTGAAATATGCGGAGTCGCATCTATCACTGTTGGAGTTCTACATGAAGGCGAGAAAATTTACGAGTATAGCACCGGCTTGCGCGACGTCGAGAAGAAACTGCAAGCTACTCCAGAAACAAGCTACCTACTCGCATCATGCTCCAAAGGGTTCCTGTCTATAGCAGTAGGAATCCTGGTACATGAGGGCAAGCTGTCGTGGGATGATCTGATCAGTAAACACATACCGAGCTTTCATCCTGATGGTGACGTTCGTATCGAAAAGGAAGCGACAATACGATCAGCGCTTTCGCACACTGTTGGTCTGAGTAGGCCCCAGATATTTCTTCTTGGGCCCAATTGTTCCATAGTAGCAAAGGAGGATGCCTACGTCGAGTTTCTAAACCATATATCTACCGAGAACGACAAGACTGGCCAGCGCTTCGACAGTTGGTGGGAATACAACAATCTTCCATATGGGTTGATCAGCTTGATCGTTCAGAAGGTGACCGGACAGCGTTATTCTGAATTCCTCAAGGAACGCGTGCTTAAACCTCTCGGTCTGGATACTACGCTTGTGTCTACAAAGGATCTTGACCCTTCTTTCAACAGAGCTCATGGCTACGCCAAACTTGACAGTGGGGAGTTTAAGAAGCTCAAATCCGGGGATACGTATACTCATGATGACCATTCGCCCCTTCTGGGTTTCATTGGTGTTCAGAGTTCCGTAATTGATTTACTCAAATTCTCGGCTGCAATGATAGAGGCTTATGGTTCTGAGGAGGATGGATCGGGTTCTTCGAAAGACTCCAACAATCCCCTGAGACAAATGCGCGAGATTTGGAGTCCGCAATGGACACGGCCGACGGAAGATGGCTTTGACAATGAGCTCGCATACTGCTTTGGATGGTATTCCGGATTCCTACCAACAGCCGGTCTCGGCTACATGGGCACGAACCACGAAGTCAGGAAGCAGAACGAAGAGGCTTTTAACAAAAAGTACATCCTGGGCCGTGAATCGCCTCGAAGGTTCTTCGTAGGGCACCAAGGCAATGCCAA
The DNA here is from genome assembly GCA_013618405.1 of Fusarium hainanense. Lineage (NCBI taxonomy): Eukaryota > Fungi > Ascomycota > Sordariomycetes > Hypocreales > Nectriaceae > Fusarium > Fusarium hainanense. The sequence continues at coordinate 260,012 of JABFEW010000138.1, forward strand.
CGGATATTCGTCGGCTATGTATCTCTTCCCGGAAACGAAAACCGCGGTTGTTGCTCTGACAAACGGCGGAAACTTGGGCGATGCTGCCGACTTTGCCGCCAAGATCATGGTCCAAGCATTGTTCGACACTAAGCCGAATATTGACTATTTGCAGCTTGCTCGAGAGGAGGCAAAACTTCATAGGCAATGGCATAATAACCTCCTGAGGGACTGGCTGGCTCATTCCGACGTTATGCAGAAAGAGGCTGACCTAGACGAATATGTCGGCGATTATACTTGGGAAGACAGCAACGTCACAGTCAACATCTACAGATGCGAAGAGACTGACCATCTTGCTCTTACTATCAACGGCCATCACGACTCAAAATGTGATTTGGAGTTTTATGCAAAGGACACCTATAGCTTCACAGCCCGGACCAGGGATGAGTGGCTGTACAAAGGCATGATGGACTGGGAGCATTACTTCGTGGGAAACATCCACTTCGAGCGAAATTCAGCCGAGGTTGTACACAAATTGAAATGGCAGTATGAGCCCGACGAGAAACCGGCCGAATTTCTATTAAATGAGGCCAGGCAGGAACTAACAAAGTCTACGAAGAGAGAGACCACCCCCGATGTTCCATCTGGAAAGAAGCATGAAGGGGGTTGTGGGGTGATGTAGCATACAATAAGTTAGGATAAGCCCGACTTTAAGGTCCCAAGAACTATAGACAGCTCGCACAGCCTTCAAAAGAATTTACATCTCTACTCATTTCAAAGTTCGTTCTTTGTCAAATATGACAGTTATTCCAGGCACAAATTGTAGACCAGGATGATCCACTGAGGGCAGAGATATACTAATAGGATCAACTCGTGTTCATCGGGAAGCGTGAGGACATTAGTGGCCCAATCGAGGTTTTTCATGACATTCGGAGTCCTCGCCTATCGCCCAGCCAGTACCATTTCAATCAGTTTATACTCAACCAGATCTCTAATTACCTTGTCCTTTCCATCTTTACTGCCATGTAAAATCCTTCCCACTGGAACTTAAAGATTATTCTGTATCATCCATTAGCAGCGATAATTATCACTGACCTTGTCGGACCACGAGAAGGGAAACTGTGCCGAGACCGTCCTTCTGGCTACCTCCCAGTAGAGTTAACAACTAGCACCCCGGTCGTAGGGGACGGATTGGTATCCAACCTACTGCCCATATAACATCTCGCATCAGCCGATATACGTCCCGTAGAAGGACGGGTCGAGTCTACCGACTATGTGCCCGAGCCGAAGATGGCCTTTGCTAAGCGCGGGTTTGGCTGTCGTTGCCAAGGTATTCTGCAGGGCTGAACCATTACTGTGGTGAAGGAAAGCCATGTCATTCTGGGTAGTGAGCTAAGTAATCAGCACTAACTCTAGAGATCCTTGAGAGATCCTTGAACGGAAACTTTTAAGAGAGGTCGGACACATATCTCGAGATCCGGACATATAAGGGCCCACTCCGAAGGAGGTGGAGCGCGAGGCAATACGTATCAATGCTCATCAGTATCCTAGTATAAGATAGCCATGATATCGACTTCTTCTCCTTCTCTGCATCTTAAATCTTACATCTTCACCCACCTACAATGATGCCTTCAGACGACTTCGAATACCCCTGGGAGATTAAAAGGGAGGTAGAGCGCCTCCAGAAGCAATATGCTTGGGTCCAGAAATGTATCGGCAACAAAATAGCCTTCGCACCTGTGCAACTGGACAAGAATGACCTTAGTGTTCTCGATGTAGGATGCGCTGACGGTAAGTTATATCAAGCAAGTCTCGGATGATTTACTGAGACAGAACTGTTAGGAAGTCTCCTTCGCGATTTGAAGAAGCAAGTTGCCCCATCTGCTCAGCTCGTCGGTGTAGATGTCGTTCATGCATTTTTGCCCCCTTCTGAAGAAGGACTGCGATATGAGCATTATGATCTTTGTGAAGAGGCAAGAGGAGAGCTCACTGCGGCTTTTGATCTGACGCATGTCAGGTTTGTACTTCCTGGAGCTGCTAAAGTGGGATATCAGAAAGCCGTCGATCATCTTGCTGATAAGTAACTGACATATTGGAGTTGATCCGCGATCGTTATGCTGACGAGGAGCACAAAGCTACACTTGCGCCTGGAGGCTGGTTGCAAGTACACGAGATGGATTTTGATCTACAGGACAAGTCCAACATAGGTCCAGCTTTGAAAGATGTCTGCAAGCTCTTCTCAGGTGTCTTCAAAGCGATGGGCATGACTCAGAACCTTGTTGAAGAGCTCCCTGGTGCCTTCAAGACGGCGGGACTTGAGAATGTCTCCACCGAAATTGTTGAGCTTTCGATGGGTAAGCTTTTGGGTGGTGAGGAAGTTATCGAGATGTCGCTGCAACCTTTCCTTCTTACAATTCCTAGTTTAATCCAAGGCGCTAAAGGTAAGTTTACAAGTACCACTCGAAGTGCTGAATCGCTAACATCAATAGGCCTCAAAGCTGATGTCTCCGAGTCCGTGCTTGAGAACTTACCGGAAAGATTTGAGAAAGAGATTAAAGAGCAAGGTGGTGTTTTCTACACAAAGGTCGTCATGGGCCAGAAGCCAGTCTAAGCTTGTATCTAAACTGTTGCATACTCGAACAGGCCTTTTCTTGTCCATAACCTCGGTAGCTGGCCTTAAGAAGCATGGGTCGGAGCAATTTTAGCAGATGCGCGCATTATGATAAATGTTCCTTATAAATCCTACCGTAAGAATTTACTAAATCCATCGATGTCACCAAAAGTATCCGCACGAATAAGCATGACCCTCAACAATTCGATCATCATGAATGCCAAGCCTGTCAGGCTGAGAGTCGCCCTGCGATTCCCCGCAAACAGGTTCGCCAATTTGAGGGGATACTCTAGCGGCCCGAAATGCCGACGGCTAAAACGACCAGGATATCGTAAGCGATCCAGATTTTTGGAAACTTTATATACCTCGCAGTTTCTGATAGATAATTGTTACGATTGTTTGTTAAACATACTAAAAACAATGGCTGAGAAAGATTTTGTTGATGTTAGAGCTCTTTTGAGCGAGCTCACGCTGGGTGAGAAGGTGGACCTTCTTGCCGGACAAGGCTCATTTCGCATGACAGGGCTGGATAAGCATGGTGTTCCCGCTCTCATAGTGAGTTTATGAGATAAGTCGGTGAGAGGCAAAGCTGACAGAGTAGACTTCAGATGGTCCTCACGGTATTAGAGGAAAACGATCATTCAAACGCGTAAGTGACTCGTGAGATGGTCATGAACAGCGAATTAACAGACTACTAGATGCCGAGTCCCATGATGCCATCAGCCACAGGAATGGGCGCAACCTTCAACACAGAACTCATTCACAAAATTGGCAGTCTTCTGGGAGAGGAAGCGAAACATCGCGGTGTCCACGTCCTGCTAGCGCCCACACTCTGTCTACAGCGCTCACCTCTTATCGGACGTGGCTTTGAGGCCTTTGGTGAAGATCCTTTTCTCAGCGGTACTTTGGGTGCGCACTACATCAACGGTGTCCAAGAGCACGGCGTCGGAACTAGTGTTAAGCATTATGCGGCTCACGATCAATCTGATAACAGTATCGAGGACAATGTGGTCATGACCGAGAGAACGCTCCGAGAGGTGCACATGCTGCCATTCCAGCTTGCACTTCGAGGTTCAGACCCTTGGACTATCATGACTTCATATAACAAGATCAACGGCATTCACGTCAGCGAAGATCCTTTGTTGATGAAGGAGATTCTTCGTGAGGAGTGGGGATACAAAGGCCTTGTCATGAGTGATTGGTTCGGCACTTACAGCACATCAGAAGCTATCAACGCTGGCTTAGATCTCGAGATGCCCGGACCAACAGACTGGAGAGGAAAGCGCCTCAGCATCGCTGTCAACACACGAAAGGTCACCCAAGCGACGGTCGACCAGTCAGTTGAGAACGTTCTGAACCTTATCAACAAATGCAAAGCTGGAGAGGTGTCTGGAAAGCCTCCTCAGTCTGACACACCTGAACAGCGAGCCTTAATTCGACAGCTTGTTGCTGAGTCAGTTGTGCTTTTGAAGAACGATAAGGAAAGGTTGCCGATCAAGAACCCCGAGAAGCTAAAGTATGGGCTTATTGGAGATCATGTGAAGAATCCTTCTCTTTGTGGCGGTGGAAGTGCTGAGGTCGAGCCTTACTATGGTATCACTCCGTATGAGGCCATCAAGGAGGTAGTCGGAGAGGAGAACATTACCTATACCCCAGGATGCAACTGTAAGTTTAGATAGCCTCAGAGTCGGGATGAATTCGCTAACGGTGACTTAGCCTTCCGATTCAGTCCAATCATCAAGGGTCACAGAACTCCAGATGACAAGACAGAAGGTTGGCACGTCGACATCTTCGCAGAGGACCCAGAGGAGAACAAAGACGCCAAAGCTATTGTCTCTGTTACCGCGGAGAAACAACTCGTCGATACCCCTGAAAGCTACCACTCGACCCTCCCCACGAAGTTCTACGTCAAAGCCAACTCAAAGTATACGATTCCAGAATCTGGAAGTCTCAAGTTCGGTTTCAGTACCTCTGGAAAAGGTAAATTCTACATCGACGGCAAAGAAGTCATCGATCAATGGACGAGCCAACTCCCCAAGACGGACTCAACGCCTTGCTTCAACCGTGTTTGTATGGAGAAGTTCTACGAGGGAGAGTTTGAGAAGGGACAGGTCCTTGATCTTCAGGTTGTTCAGGTCAATGAGAATGTGTCGGGTGGTGTTGGCACTGCTCAGACACTCGTTGGACGTGTCGGTATCTTCGAGCTCTACGATGAGGATCAAGGTATCAAGGACGCTGTCGAGCTCGCCAAGAAGGTTGACGTGCCTATCGTCATTACTGGACTTTCTTCGGACTTTGAGTATGAGGGTAGTGACCGAAAGCACTTGAGATTGCCTGGTCGGGTGGACGAATTGATTGGGTCCGTGTTGGAAGCCAATCCCAATGCTGTAAGCCGAAAATCCTTCTTACCGTGACCGAGGCTGGATCACTGACACATGTTTTAGATCATCATTACCCAATCTGGACTTCCAATCGAGATGCCGTGGGTGTCACAGGCTTCTACCCTTCTACATGCCTGGTTCGGTGGCCAAGAATGTGGTCACGGAATGTCTGATGTTCTCTTCGGCAAGGTCAACCCATCAGGACGACTATCTTTGACATTCCCCAAGTCCATTAAACACACACCAGCATACCTCACCTTCTCCAAGGCGGATTACGATATTGTTTACGGAGAAGGGGTCTTCATCGGTCACCGATACTATGAGATGGTCGACCGAGAGCCACTATTCTACTTCGGCCACGGTCTCTCTTACTCTACCTTCGATTACTCGAACCTCAACGTCCCCAATGAGTTCGAGCCTTCCGTGGACCATCAGATGCAGGTTACTGTGGACGTTACAAACAAGGGCCAATACTCGGGACCAGAGGTTGTGCAGCTCTATATCCATCACGCTACAAGCACTCTTCAACGACCCATCAGGGAGCTCAAGGCGTTTAACAAGGTGTACCTGGATGTCGATGAGACCAAGAAGGTGGACTTGACACTTGATAAGTACTCCGTATCGGTCTGGGACCAAGAGACACATAAGTGGAAGGCTGAGGCGGGAACATACACAGTTATCCTTGCTTCAAGCTCAGACCCCAAGGATGAGATTCAACGGGCGGACTTTGTGCTGAATAAGACATTCTACTGGAAGGGTCTGTAAATTTCAGCTCCTGTTACTTAGAATAACGGTACTAGAATACACTTTAAACAAAATGGATATTACATACAAAGAATGCGAATCTATCTAGGACTATACATGACTTCTGTCGTAGAGACGATCTCGATTCCATTGGGCTTACCCGATCTCTCGAACCTCGAGTTGCTCCTTCCCATTCCAACACTGGCTCCCGGCCCAGAGACTAGAACCTGGTGGGTACGATTCGGGTTACCATTGTCAAAGCTATTCTGCTGCTTGGGCCAAAGCGTAACCTCGTCATCATCCCCAACCTTTCTTCCAGATTCTGAATCGTCGCCGGATTGAAGCTCGATGGCATCTGCTTGCTTCCGACTGAGTTGTCGTCTGCTGTTGCCCAAAGCATGAGATCCGCCTGTGTTTCCTGAAGGACCGTAGCTGGCGCCATGGCTGGTGAACAGACGTGGTAGAATGCGCTTGAAGAAGGGCTTCAGAGAACTGGCGGAGGCACAGATGACGCAGCCTGTGAGTTCGGCGTACATCCAGCACAGTTCGTATGCCAGCCCCCAGGTGTAGTTCGGGCTGCTGAAGAGCTTAACGGTGAGGATGCAATTGTAGATGGCGACGATAATAACGCTAGATATGTCAGTAAATGCAGTCCTCTACGGCAGGTTTGTTACTCACAAGCCACCAGTGGTGAAGAGAAACAGCAGTGACATCTTCTGTCGTCGAGGAATCTGTAGCGGGATGACGATTCGTAGAGGGAGCAGTAGAATGACCAGATCCATAACAACATTGGCCACGGAAGCTGCCAAGAAGAACCCGAACTTGTCGATACATTTTCCGGTCGCCTGTGCCGCGAGATCCCAAGATGCCTTGATAGGCTGGCAACCAAACAAGCTGATCATGGCGTAGATAAGTCCATATAGAGCGAAGAGGCTGATCAAGACGTAGATTATCATTCGGAAGTTTCGTTCGGGCGAAAGACGGAGATAAAAGAAGAGAAGGGAAATCTTGGCGAGGTCGGAAGAGAGCATGTAGAAGATGTTGACTGGGATTGTCCACTAGGTAACGTTAGATGTGACGAGTGTCGATTGATGATCGAACATACCTTGAGCAGAGCCTCATACTGGGATTGTCTGACTTGCCAGAAGTTAGTAGCACAACCACCCTGAGCGACCACTATTCATGTAAGCATGGTTCTATCAATCGATGTTGGGTTGACTTACTTCCCATCGTGCAAGCGTAGAATGCCCAGCACGCCACTAGCGAAGCGCCAGTAAGGACTGACAATAATTAGCTTTGATGACATCCTTGATCACAAAAGGACCAAACTCACGATCATCTAGACGAAGAGCATTCTTCTGTAGTCGCACTCTCGTCAAGATCCTCAGTCCATAAATGACCGTTGCGAGCGTGAACAGACACGCTCCCAGAATAATTTGCACCGTAGCTCGACTGCCAGCATCCCATCTGTCCTGGTTGCCAGGCGGCTCCATCATAAACGGGTCGGTGTCCATGACGAGGAATGCTCAAGCTGAGCCCAACGAATTCGAATATGGAGGTGTATAACGTTGGGAAGAGGACACTATTTAGCTATTTTTCAGTTTTTCCGAGGCGTAGAGAAGAGGACACTCCTTTGGGATGCTGCAGCTCAGGGTCAAGACAAAGAAAAGGCCATCGAACTCCCCTTCTTTCCATCGGGAGGGAGCCGTTAATTAAGTTACGGGACGAGAAGGGAGATCTGCAAATTCATGCCCTATTTACTTTTTCACAGTCATATCAGGAGCCGTTGTACATTTTTTCTTTTCCTTGGACTCCGCCTCATCAGGGATTGGCTTCCATTTGTACATCCCCGGTAATAGTAGACCTGAAGAAGATATTGGTAAGGTCTTGTAACTTATGCTTGCACTCCAGGACTGGGTAATGTGCTGGCGATAGAGGGTGAGACAAGAGGAACTTTCTTTACAGAAAATGCGTCTCAGGGTCCAACTCATCAATGCAAATTTCTTTTTCTCCTTCAAAATCCTTCGTGATTCGTTCGAACCGCCCAGTCGGTCCCCAGAAGCCTGCATGTTCTCTCTTCCTGATTCCAAAGATCCACTATGGCCTGAGCCAAGACTGTAGGATTTCTGGCCCTGCGTTGAGTTAATGCAACTCTCGGTTGTTGACGATTTCCGGAAATATTCTCCCATCAACCTTGTCGATCCGTAACCGAACGTGGACCTGAGCCGTTATTGTGGGATGGGCACTTGCGTCAGGAACAGCAGGGCTGATGTTTATCCGGAAGATTGTTGGTTTCGCCCCCGGGGAAGCTTGGTAACCTTGTTGCCATCATGTTAACCTGGCAGCATTCACATGTGCGTATCTACCAACATGCAGGATGCATGAGTTATCACTGCGGATATCTCACGATTCTCGCCACAGTAACAATCCATTTGTTTCCTCTCCTGTCTCCTCGCAATATTCAACTTGTTTTGAAAATTTCAGCTTCTCAACCTTTTGACGATACATCACTTTCTTTGCTTTGTCCGATGCAACTCGGAAATGACCCTCTTTGCTCTCATTTGCCCGGTTATACGCGCCCTATTTCCACCGGAGGTAAGAGACGACAAGTGGTCCCCGCATTGTGGGATTAGGATTCTTATCCTTGTCATAAGATCCACCAAAATTCTTTTTCGTGTTCCATCAGGACACTCGGCTGGCAATAAAGCTCAGACAATAACGGCCCGGAGCGTAAGTTTAAATGCAACCGTTATGTTTTGCCCAACGCTAAGTTAGTGTGATGCAAGTAGAGGAAAGCATAACAGTCGATTAGATATCTTTCTCTTTATTTCCTCAACCAGTATGCAATTGAGAGAACAAGAGGATCCTCGTTTCCCCCCTATGCAAGGCCCGCAGCATACAAGCAAAGGCATTGGCCAAGATACCAAGTCCTTGTCGCCCCCTGCAGCGTTCAGCTTCCTCCGTCAGCGGAATGCAACTCTACAGTACCGGTAGGGATCAAGTTGACCCGATACCAAGGAAAGGATCCCTCCTTTTCGAAACAAAATCCGCTGCAGATGCGTCAAGCGAGATGCACTGACGCGCAAGAGTCTCTCCCATGGCACCGGAAGCGATATCCCCTCGGGGAAAGAGACAACGTCCCGACTCAGCAGTCTTCCTGGTTGTTGGTGATCTTGAGTCGAGACGACAAGGATTGCTCGTATCCATACCAAGAGGATGGGCTACCATTGGAACCGTTGACGAACTCCCCCATGCCTGTTCTGACCCTTATCAACGGAATTAAACCTCGGACCACTAAAGCTTGGCTTGTCTGAAGGTAACATTGATTCGCCTATATAATCTCTGCCACAAAGTACTCCGTAAAGTCATCCGACCCCAAAAAGTAGCATTCTTCGATAACAATTTTTAATATTCTAAAAATGGCGACCCCATACCCCTTTCAAGACAAGGTCATTGTCGTCTCTGGCGCCAGCCGAGGCTCTGGCTTGGCCCTCTCGCGATACCTCCTCATCCGCGGCGCCAAGGTGTCCATGGCAGCTACTTCTGAGGAGAATCTCAAGAAGGCCGTCGCTGGCATTGAGCAGGATATCCCCGATGTCAAGGATCGTGTCATCTACTTCCCTACCGATGTCACCAAGCCCGATGATGTCAAGGCGTGGATTGAGGGCACAGTCGCCAAATGGGGAGAGCTGGACGGCGCCGCCAACGTCGCAGGTAAGATGAAACGTCCAACAAATGAGTAATTAAGGTTCTGACACATCATGCAGCCAAGATGAACAAGAGCATTCATCCCATTGAGGATCTTGATCTTGATGAGTTGAAGCAGATGCTTGACGTTAATGTCATCGGTACCTTCAACTGTATCAAGTATGAGATGAAGAACATGAAGCCTGGAGGTAGCATCGTCAACTGCGGTAGCCAACAGGTCAAGTACGCTTCGGCAAACATGGGAGCTTACGCCGCTTCCAAGAATGCCATTCGTGGCTTGAGTCAATCTGCTGCGTATGAAGGTGGCGCAAAGTATCCCAAGAACCCCATCCGAGTCAACCTTCTCTGCCCGTAAGTCAGCCCATATTACACTTGCTGTTTGGATTACCTAACATTATGCAGTGGATGTATCGACACAGACATGATCAAGCAGCCTCTTCACTTGCCCAACGGTACAACATGGACAATGACCGAGGATGATAATTTGACATCCATCATCAAGCGATACTCCAAGCCTCAGGAGATTGCTGCTTCCATTGCTTTCTTGTTGGGAGATGAGAGCAAGTTTATGACCAAGCAGGAGATTTACGTTGATGGTGGTTGGATGGAAGCCAACTACGTTGGATAAATGTGCATAACGTTAGCATAAAGAATTATAATTAGACAATCAGTTTATCGATACGCGATAAGGAATTCACTGGGAACAAGTCTGCATAACTGTAGCATAATTGTGGTTGTGTTATCAAGATATCGATAAGTGATAAGAGTGATAAGATCCTTCCTGGACTAGCGCTGTGATGGTGCTGTGCCATCTTTTGAACTTTTTTGAAGGCCAAGTTTCAAGTCGTGCAGTTGAGCGCCATAGGGTAGCTTAAGCAGTAATGGAAGCACAACAAATCCATGAGCAAGAATAGACCCAACACGCAGGTTGGATTTGTAACCTGATCGTTATAAAACTTTCAATCATCTTATTCTAGCAAAATGTTGATTTGTCAGTAATTGAACACCGGACTTTTAATGTCCTGGAGCATTCATCATGCTCTCTCCTCACATCGTCGCAGTCTGCTCTTGCCGAAATAGGAAAGTGCACAACTTGGCAATAAGAGTTACCATACTGTCGTTGACCATGACCTACGGTAGATCGTAAGAGCCTCAATCCCTCTTGTTTGCTATTACTCCATTTGGAAAGAGCATATCTTGGCATATGAACCAGTCTTCAACATGATTGTTAAGCATTGCATCCCGTCGTGATATTTAAGAAGGCGTCAACTCTGTTGAACTCGTGTCACCATCACAATCACTTTCATTTCATCTCTTATCGTTTTTGATACTCACCAAACAATCATGATGGAAACCAAGTCTACTGTCAAAATCATTCTCGGAGCTGCACCCGTGAGAAGAGCGATACCTATGTAAATCCCTCCAAGACTAATAACGATCTACAGATTGGTGACAGTGCCGTCGACACCATGGCACGCTTCTCTACTCCAGACGAAGTAAATGGCTTCCTAAACGTCTTCGCCAAGCATGGCTACGACGAGATTGACACTGCTGCCGTTTACTCACCTGGCGCTCCGTACAGTTCTGAGCCTAGAATCGGCGCCGTCTCTGCTGGTGACCGATTCAAGATCGACACCAAAGCCGACTGGTTCCAAGGACACACGAAGGAGAGTGTGTCGCGCGACATTGATAACTCCCTCAAGAACTTGAAAGTGGATCAGATCAATCTCTACTACCTTCAGCTTCCTGAGCGCAAGCACCCACTTGAGCCTGTTCTTGAAACTCTCAATCAAGCGCACAAAGATGGCAAGATTAAAGCATGGGGTATCTCGAACTATCGTGCTGATGAAGTCCAAACGACGTTGGAAATTTGCGAGAAACACGGATACGTTAAGCCTAGCGTGTATCAGGGACATTATAATCCGATCGTTCGTGGCGGCGAAAAGGAATTGTTTCCTCTCCTGCGCAAGCATGGTATTGCGTTTTACTGCTACAGCCCTGCTGCGGGTGGCTTTTTCGCCCAGAAGCACAAGAACCCTGACCCAGTGTCGCGATTTGCAGGCTTGGTAAGTATTGTCAAAAATCTTGAAGAGATAAAAGCTGACTATTACGCGTGTTAGACGCCAGTGGGAACCGTGTACGTCGGCATGTACGTCAAGCAGTCAATTGAAAGCGCTGTGGAGAAAGCGCTACAGGTAGCGGCCAAGTACGACATTAAGGGCCACGCGGCGGCGCTTCGATGGACGGCTCATCACAGCATTCTGAAGGCGGAATATGGTGATGGTGTTGTTATCGGCGCGTCGAGCTTGGAGCAGCTTGAGAGTAACCTTAGTACGATCGAAGAGGGTCCATTGCCTGAAGAGGTAGCGGTCGCGATTGACCAAGTCTACGCAGAGGTTGGAGACGAGATCGCGTACCATCTGTAGGCGAAACCACAACCCAACCAATCATAAGGTCGGATGCATTTGTCATGGTAGACTAGGCTCAATGGAGTAGGAGCACTTCTTGGCAAAGATCACTGGGCTGACTCGACTTGAGCGCTGACAAATTGGCCTGGAGAATTGAAGTCGGCTGCGCATTAGTTGGAGGATCTCGGTACATAACAATAAATTCACTCACGATCAATCTGTTGGACATCTTTCGGAGCAATTGAACTTATGGATTTCATTGTTGTGACCGATCCAGGCCAGCGTGCCTCAGCCAAGACAACTCGCCGAGCTCATTCCCATGCCGCTCGAGTCGCTCATGCACGCTCACGAAGAAGACGGATGGCCGAGTACAATAAAGTCAAGGAAAACCTTCAGCAATACGACAAAGATGAGTTAATCAGCAATGACTCAACACCAAATGATACCCGATCCAGGTCGCAAGAAACATTACCAACAGTACCGTGCACGGTGGATGGAGATTTACAGCCAGAGGGCATCTCACGTTTCCGTCAAGGTCTTTCACCCTTGGAACACTTCATCTTCGACCACTGTAAGTTAATTTGGAGTGAATATCTGATACCCGAAGTCGCTAAGACGACTTGTAGACATCCAAACTGTCCTACCCGCGCAAATCTCTTACTGTCCCATAGTCATGGGTCTGAAAGAGAAAGTCATAGATATACGAAGCCACTGGATGTTCTTCATATCCAGTGATCCCATTATTCTTCGAGGGTTCTTGCTGGCTGCCTGTCGCCATTTATCGCTGGTTGAGTTACAAGACCAGTACGCCGACATAGCTATCAAATACAAGCTGTCTTATCTGCAAGGACTGCAAAGATGCATGTTCGTGGATAAACCTTCATCACGTCGGGAAGCCGTGTCAATGACAACGGTGCTGGCCTTTGACGAGGTAAGTTGACTCCATTAAAAATCAAAGGAATACTAACGCCGTGGAGGTGATATGTGGAAATCACACGCTGGCTGCGAAGCATGTACTGGGAGCTGTCAACATGATTGAACAAGCAGGAGGCATACAGGCTTTGGAATTGAACAACGTGGTCCGATATATCCTTTGTAGTTTACTCTACGGCAAAAGACTTGTAGATCGTGATAGAGATCTGTACCTCACGACAAAGTTCTTGACGCCTGACTCCATATGGCCATAGCATAATACCATCACGAAATTAATCTCTCAAAATCATATCAACACATTCCCAATATCCCTCAATCTACCGATCGTGAGTTGAGTCCAGGGTAAACTTCGTTGCGACGAGTTCCGCAGTTTGCGAATCTCGCCGCCCTCGATATTGGTGGCGGCGAAAATGATTCCTGCTATATAACACTAAGAGCAATTTGGATCGGTATGCAGTAAGCTAAGGGAATAAGGTACTCAAGGTTAAAAAAATGCATAGTTGCTTATTTGGCCAGACTGGGGTGGCGGTAAGACATTTCCTTTCCAGGGATCGTGTAAGACCTTTTGATATGCCTACTGAGCCATCAATTACCGCGAGATCCTTGAGAAGGCGAGGGGCCGATCTCCAAGGGACCAATTTGTTTCCTTCGAATTAATCTCAAGTCTGGTTATGTGGTTAGATTGATGGTTTCATGAGCATACTGTCTTTCGTTGTCGGCCTCGATTTGGTGAAAGATGCAAACAAGCTTTACTCGACCACTACAAAACACTCACAGAGAAACAAGATCTCACGATAATCTAGCGGTCGGCAATTTGAAATGAGATGGCTGGTCTCAAATTTCCTTATGGCCATTTGTGCCGTCGGGAAGGGATGCAGAATTCGTTGTCCTAAAGATGGGCAAAGCTTATACGCTGGATAAGTTCAGCCTGCAAGCCAACGAGTCTGGGCATCGGCCTTCGGCAAGTCAAAACCTGCTCTAGGTATGAAATAGCATGAGTCCAGAGAGTCCGATTGGATCTTTGCTGAGGGAAGGTTGTGACTAAGGCGAGGATCCGAGACAATGTCTCATTCAACCCTTTTCTCACCAACTGTCAACTTTGGCGGTGTATCGCCCTTTGGAAGTTGACCTAAATCTCGGTGGCCAAGAAAAAATATCCCTTGGCCTCCTATTGTGAGTGAATCCAGTGTCCTGGATCATTCATCCATCCCTTCAAACACTGGCTCGCCAAGCCGGCTAGCATAAAAATATCCGTGTCTAATTCCGCAACAATATTACCACATTCTTCACTCAAATACGAAGGTCAGCTGTGACGCTAAGCAAATATGCATAATTGAAACATTTTCGAGGGGCTTGTCTCGCCTGCTGTCAATCTGGTCAGTACCAGACCGCCTCCCTCTGGTAGTCTGATCTGGGGGAATATCGAATTTCCCCAATTCCAAACCTCCCTTCCCCAGATTCCAGAACGGATTATCGTGTCTAGTCTGAGGGAAAAAGAGGGCCACAACGAACATTAGCTCCTTAGCATAGAAAGTCAAGGGGTTTCTGAGATGGAAAATTGAGTATAAGAAGACGCTCAACTCCCACTCCAAATCAGTTCTTCAGCTCAACCAGCATCACTCTTTTACAGCTCGGTTGCACTCGACACTCTTTACTAACCCAACTACTTATTCACTCTTTAATTGTTTTTGTTTTTTATCCAACTTAATACACTCTCTTTTTCTGTGTCTGATCTATCAAGATGAGATACTCCAACACTCTGTCCGGTCTTCTGACCGTGGCCATGGGCTCTGGTGCTCTGGCCCAGATGACTCCTGGTTCCACCACTGAGGACTTCACCACCACCACCGGTGGCATGAACGTCCCCACCTCGGTTGTCACCACTGTCCTCCCCGACACCGTCACTGATACCACCACCATGACCATGACCACCATGGTCAAGCCCACCAAGACCGCCAGCCCCGAGGTTTGCGCCTACGAGTGTGTCACCGTTTACGACGAGTGCTGCGCCATCCCCGGTGCTGACATCGCAATCTGCAAGGAGAGCTACACCGTCTGCCTTGGCTTCAACCCCTTTGACGTCCACCCCTACGTCAAGCCCACCGCCTGCAAGCACGACCCCTACCCTCCCAAGCATGAGGGTGGCAAGTGCAGCATCGGAAGCGGAAGCTGCTACACTCCTGAGATTTGCGGTTACGAATGTACCACTGTGTACGATGAGTGCTGCTCCTACCCCGGTGCCGATATCGCCATCTGCAAGGAGAAGTACACTGTCTGCCTCGGATACAACCCTCTCGACTCCAAGCCCTCCACCTGCAAGCACGAGAAGCAGTACTACATCGACTACGAGTACAAGCACGACGAGAGCTACTTCTACAAGAAGTACAGCTCTTACTACGAGACTGGCCACTACTCTTCTTCTACTTCTTCTTACCACGAGGGTTACTACACTGCCGAATACTGCTGCCTTGAGTGCACCACCATCTACGATGAGTGCTGCTCTTACCCTGGTGCCGATATCGCCATCTGCAAGGAGAAGTACACTGTCTGCCTCGGATACAACCCCTTCGATGTCCACCCTTGGGTTGAGCCTTCTGTCTGCAAGCACGAGGAGTCCTACTACAAGGAGTACGAGAGCAAGCACGGCGAGGACTACTACAACTCCAAGTACGACAGCTACGGCAAGAAGGAGGTCGTTTACACTGATGAGGAGTGCTGCTTCGAGTGCACAACTGTCTACGATGAGTGCTGCGCTATCCCTGGTGCTGATATCGCTATCTGCAAGGAGGAGTACACTGTCTGCCTTGGTTACAGCCCCTTCGATGTCACCCCTTACGTGAAGCCTACCGTTTGCAAGACCGGCGGCTCTGGCTACTACTCCAAGGGCGACAACAAGGGTGACTACTCCAACAAGGGCGATTACTCCAAGCACGGTTCCGATGAGGAGTGCTGTGTCGAGTGCACCACCGTCTACGATGAATGCTGCCTTGTCCCCGGTGCTGATGTTGAGATCTGCAAGAAGGAGTACACTGTCTGCCTCGGCTACAGCCCCTTCGATGTTACTCCCTACGTCAAGCCTACTGTCTGCAAGCACGGTGACAACTACGGTTCCGACTCCAAGGGTGACAACAAGGGTGACTACTCCAAGAACAACGGCGGCGACTCTTACTCCAAGGACAACTCCAAGTCTGGCTCTGAGGAGGAGTGCTGTGTCCAGTGCACCACTGTCTACGACGAGTGCTGCTCCATTGACGGCCACGACATCGAGACCTGCAAGTCTGAGTACACCGTCTGCCTTGGCTACAACCCCTTCGATGTTACCCCCTACGTCAAGCCCACTGTCTGCAAGCACGGAGACAACAACGGATCTGACTCCAAGGGTAACAACAACAAGGGTGATGACTACTCCAAGACCACTGGCGGTGACTACAACTCCAAGACTGGTGGCGATGACTACTCCAAGACCACTGGTGGTGACTCCAAGGGTAACAACAAGGGCGATGAGGAGTGCGCTGTTTCTTGCACCACTGTCTACAAGGCCTGCTGCGACGCTTCCGGTGCTATTGTTGAGACTTGCAAGGAGGCTTACACCGTCTGCCTCGGCTACAACCCCTTCGACTCTCACCCTTACGCCGAGCCCACTGTCTGCAAGCACGGCAAGCCCTCTGACGATGAGGTTGTCATTGTCTCTGGTGGTGAGCGTGTCCGCCCCGTCCTGGCTCTCCTTGCCATCGGTGCCGTCGCTCTGCTCTGTTAGTACACCCCTCTCACCCCCAATCCAACTCATACTAACCTGTATACAGAAATGCATCGTGTCTAACTAGCGCACGCACATTTTTCGCTTCGACGTTCTATTACACACTCCGTTGCACTTGGGGCTGTCCGCGACTTTCTCTTCTTACTTTCTCAGTGGGCTGTCTGTTCTGCGCAGTAGAGGTTTAACACTATTATCATTTGATGATCTTATGTTTTATGGGTGCTTTTCGCCGGGGTATCATCTTGGCATAAAATAGTTCACGATAGACACGTATGTAATATCGACGACTGGATGGAGATTCTCTGGATGGGGACTTTGGGGGGACTTTGGGGGACTAGTACTTGTATTCCATAGTCCGTTCTAGACTCTGTTTCCGGAGGTCAATTTACTTCTCTGTCAACTACTTGACTCGTTCAAAGATGACGTGACTCTTGTTTCTCTTTAATTGTCAATTAATAGCCTCGGCCTATTCTCTTTTGCTGATCCTTGTTCAAAGTTTGTCAAATGTAACTATAACGTCCAGCAAGATCGCAGGTCAGTCCTGAGTTTTGACTTTTGGCAATGTAGCTGGCCTTAATTTCCAACAGTGGAGGAATTACGGCATTTGGAGGAGCATGAAACTTGTGTACCCCGGATTCACTGATGTGCATACGGAAAAGATTAATCCATCGAATGGAACGTCGCGTGCATGTTCTGGACCTGACATCAAATCGATCGATATAGGCCTGCTATGCTTATTTGAGTTACTCAATCTGTGGAAACGGCATTTGACTTGAAACGGCTGAAACCAACAGCGGAGGTTTACCTTCCGGGGTAACAGGCTAAGTTCAACACTAACACACGATGGACCCTTGCTGGAGGAGCTCGTATTTTCAGAGACCAGGTTAATTCCACCAATCAATTGAACTACCCAACAGTAAAGTTAAGGTTCAAGGCTGCAATGAATCTATATGAAGCAATCCAAACATGGGGTTCGATGGATGTATAAGTACTACACTGTAGGCAATCCCTATTGTCACTTTGGACTCACCATTGGCTTGTCTCAATCGTCCTTGATACACATCACCATGAAGCTTCTCGCCACTTTGAACTTCGTCGCAGCGGCGTTGGCTGCCAGTCGAACAACGGCGCCCGCTGGATGTATTACCGTCAAGAAAGGCGGCCAATTCGGTACCATCCAGTCTGCTGTCAACTCTCTTTCCACCACAGCGACCGGAACCCAATGCATCTTCATCGACCAAGGCACCTACAATGAGCAGGTCCTCGTTCCTGCTCGCAAGGCCCAGCTCACCATGTACGGATACACCACCGATACGAGTGGCTATGCTGGCAACAAGGTTACCATCACCGAGCGAAAGAGCCAGGCTGATGGCCTTAACAATGATGGAAGTGCGACGCTTCGTGTCAAGGCTGCCAACTTTAAGCTTTACAACGTCAACGTTGCGAACACTTATGGAAAGGGCAGCCAGGCTGTCGCGCTAAGTGCTTATGCTGACAGCGGTTACTAGTAAGTATTCATGACAGGTGCTGAGGAGTATCGCTAATTATTTGCAGCGGTGTTGCCCTCACCGGATTTCAAGACACCCTCCTCGCCAACGAGGGATACCAGTTGTACTCCAAGTGCATGATCGCGGGTGCTACCGACTTCATCTTTGGCCAGCGCGCTTCTGTCTGGTTCGAGAAGACCGACCTTCGGGTCGTCTCTGCTTCCATCGGCTACATCACCGGTAGGTCTACCCATAAACAACGACCCTCAACATTATTACTAACAAGCTACAGCCAACGGCCGCGACTCCGACTCCAACATGTCCAACTACGTCTTCAACAACTGCAATATCGCCGCGGCAGCCGGCAACAATGTCGCCAACGGCGCCTACTACCTCGGTCGACCCTGGAGAGAATATGCGCGCGTCACCTTCCAGAAGACGAGCATGAGCGCCGTCATCCACCCTGCTGGATGGTCTATCTGGAACAAGGGCGAGGAGAACACTGGCCATGTCCAGTTCAATGAGTTTGGTAACACTGGCGCTGGCTCTACTGGTCAACGTGCCTCATTCTCCAAGAAGCTCGGCTCTGCTGTGTCTATCTCTTCTGTTTTGACTGGTAGCTACACTTCTAAGGGCTTCTATGATGGTTCTTACATGTAGATCATGTGAAAGAGCAATTGCACGATTGATCTGTGTCAACAGGATGATATTCGATGTACATATTGAAACTAATTAAATATACTTGTTTTCGCAATTCCTTATTGCGCATTTCTGTCAGTTAGCAGGTCGTGTTGGGCTACTGTCAGCTATGGAGGCTTTAGTGCGCCTGTCAGGTCACTCCAACAGCGACCAATGTTCCAGCAATCTGTGACACAAGAAGCAAGCGACAGCAACATGGTCCAAACAATAAGTCTGGGTAGTTACAGAGCCGTGGAAAGTCCGAAAAGCGCAAAGCCGTCATGAGTTTGCCCCATTACATAGCCCACTTGGGTGTTCCACCAACATCTCCAACTCGGGTCAACTGTAACCGACGGCTAGGCCAACCGGCAAACAACCTTACCTGATGACTTCTCTTTTCTCCAAACCGATGGATCGGGTCTTCCCCAATTTAAATACTGTTAGGTTAGTATAAAGGATGGTACTCAATATCTCACGTTGGTAGACTCACTTCTTCGTTCTTCTTTAACCTTTGGACCTCCGTCATCATGTCTTTGCAAGTAATTGACGTTCGCTTTGAGCACTACCGCGACCCCAATACACTGGGTGTCCATGAGACCAACCCACGCATCTCATGGCGCCTCCAAAACGCTCCTCCTAAATTTGAACAAGAAGCCTATGAACTCCGAATTACCGACCAAGAAAAACAGAATACTTCCATCGTCCGCGTCGAATCATCCGACTCTTCTCTGGTCGCCTTGCCAGAGGCTGAGCCTTTCAAGTCCCGCCAGCGATACGCTGTCTCTGTCAGAGTGCGGGGCACAGGACACCCTGACTTCACTGAGTGGAGTGAGGAAGCCTCGCTAGAGACAGGCCTTTTACAGCGGGGTGATTGGCAAGCCAAGTTCATTTCAGCGCCTTGGGCAAATAAGGGCAACGATAAACCGAAACCAGAAGATCTTTTCCGCAAGACTTTCTCGGTCCAACAGAAAGTCGAGTCAGCGAGATTATACATTACCGCTCAAGGCGTGTATGAAGCTGAGATCAATGGGCGTCGCGTCGGCGATTATTTCTTAGCGCCTGGCTGGACTTGCTACGATGACCGACTGAACTACCAGACGTACGATGTCACTGAGCACATTAATGGGACAGACAGCCATCATTGTTTGGGTGTTCGTGTCGCTGAGGGATGGTTTACCGGTCGATTGAGCTTCGAAGGTGGCAGAAGGAATGTCTATGGCGATCGAACAAGCTTACTCGCGCAGCTTGAATTGCGCTTTACCGATGGTTCTGTCCAGACCATCCTATCGGGTGATGATTGGACTGTCGCTCAGGGACCAATTCGTCAGGCAGAGCTCTACGATGGAGAGAAGTATGATGCGACGCTTGAGCTACCGGGTTGGTCTTCTGCAGGTGATGTGACTGGGCAATGGGAGAAAGCTGAAGAGCTGCAATTTTTACATGAGAGCATTGATCTGGCGGCAGGCCTTGCTGAACCTGTTCGTCGCATCGAGACAGTTCAACCTGTCAAGACAATCACAACACCATCTGGAAAAACCATCATAGACTTGGGTCAGAACCTGGTGGGATATGTGCGCATTAAGCGCGTTCAAGGTCAGCGCGGACACCAAGTCACATTGCGACATGCCGAAGTACTCGAGAATGGAGAGCTAGGCACAAGGCCCCTTCGTCAGTGCGACGCTACCGATATTTATACACTACGGGGCGACGCAGAGCCCGAGAACTATGAGCCAAGGTTCACCTACCACGGCTTCCGTTACGTCCAGGTGGACAATTGGCCATCCTCGGAAGATGTTTCAATGGCTCTTGAGGCCGTCGTCTGCCACACCGACATGGAAGAGCAAGGGAAATTCGCATGCTCAAACGAAAAACTCAATCAATTATTCAGCAACGTCCGCTGGAGCATGAGAGACAACTTCCTCTCGATCCCCACGGACTGTCCCCAGCGCGATGAGCGGCTTGGATGGACTGGTGACCTAGCATTGTTCGCGCCAACAGCTACCTTCATCTACGGCTGTTATCCCATTCTAAAAGATTGGCTCAAGGGTGTGTGGTACGACCAGCAACAGCGAGACGGCATTCCGCCAATGGTCTCGCCTAACATTTTAGACAAGTGCAAGATTTGGGGTCCCATTTGGCCTTGCGCGATCTGGCACGACGTTGTGGTCCTGGCGCCTTGGGCTTTGTACCAGGAAACAGCTGATCCATCTATTTTGGCTGAACAATTTGAGTCTATGGAGACCTGGCTAAGGGTCATTCCCAAGAATAAGGATCGGTGTACTCATTTATGGGACTTTAATGCTGATCAACTTGCGGTAAGTGCACACCCAACGGAAAACCGACGTTTGCTGACTTTTTAGGACTGGCTTGATCCAAGTGCGCCGCCAGAAGATGCTGCGAAGGCTACGACAGATCCCCCGTTAGTCGCCAACGCATTTCTCATTCACTGTCTTGACATCATGGCGAACGTTTGCCATGTTCTCGACAAGAAGGATGCAAGCGCCAATTACAAGATGTGGGCGAAGAATGCACGCGCCGAATTTACACAAGAATATGTTACTCCGAGCGGCCGTCTAGTATCCGACACCCAAACTGCGTACTCTCTCGCCATCTGCTTCAATCTACTCAGCGAAGAACAACTTCTTCGTGCTGGCGCCCAACTAGCAGCTGTCGTCCGACGCAACGGTTTCCGTATAGGCACAGGCTTTGCGGGCACGCCGTATGTCTGCGAAGCCCTTGTCCGCACAGGCCACAGCAACGTCGCCTACTCAATGCTTCTAAACGAGCAGTGTCCCTCTTGGCTATACGCCATCTCCATGGGCGGTACAACAACATGGGAGCGCTGGGACAGTATGCTACCTGACGGGTCCATTAACCCCGGTGAAATGACTAGCTTTAATCACTACGCTTATGGAGCTGTGGCAAAGTTCATGGTGGATAGACTCGCCGGACTGCAGCAGGTTGAGCCTGGATGGAAGAAGTCTAGGGTGCAGCCTGAGATTGTGGGTGACTTTACGTGGGCTTCTGCGTCGCATCTTACGCCTTATGGTATGGTGTCGAGTTCTTGGAAGATTGAGGAGGGTGAGGCAGGGGCGAAGGTGTTGTATGTGGACGTTGAGGTACCGACCAGTACGACAATGGAGGTGGTCCTGCCTGAGGGCGAGGGAACTAAGGTTGAGACTGTTGAGTCGGGTAAGTGGTCATTCAAGACAGTATATAAGAGGGAAGTTGAGTGGCCTGTGAAGGAGATCAAGTTTATTTTGAACAAGATCTTTGAAGAGGCCGAGAAAGCTGCGAAACACGGCTGTTCAGCATAAGAATTGAGAAATGAAAGCTCAGATAGTCCAGTATACAGCTAAGATGACCCTTTGAACTCAATATGAAGCCATGATAGTTCCAGACTCTTGGAACATCGAACTCACTGCGTGACACCCAGTCATTTCTCCCTCCTTCTCAGCTTTGTTCTTGACTATTGAACGCCATCGGTGTGATGTTCTCCGTTGTCTCGGGCAATCGAAATGCGAAGATCGAGACTCTTGACAAGGCCCTTCAATCCTTGAGTCATGAAATATGACTCCTCCTCTAATGCCTCGCTTTACCCCAGATCAATCCACAACTCGGTGCATCAAGTCCCGAGTAGTTGGGTCTGTTGGAGCATTAAAGTGATGCACGATGGATCAGGGTTGCATCGGAAATACTTCGCTTTCGACACTACCAATAGGAAAACTCCAAAGCCGTAGCCCCAAAAAGTCGCGCCGGCTTTGAATGCTGCTTATTGGTTACCCTTCGATCTATTCCGGCGCTAGCCATCATGTTCTCCGACCAGACCGGCCTTCCCCAGGTTCCATTTGCGGGGCCCCAGAACAGAAGACCGAGGGGGAAATTGAGCGATTAGGTTGGCCGTGTCATGCGGAGAGATGGTACGATGTTATTCGTACCGATTTTGCCTTCATGAATCCTTCTATAAACAGAGAGAGATCTGCTCTACTCCTCCGTTCTCCAATCTTATCTCCACAACACTCAATCCTTCGTATCTACCTATCAATAACCCAATTGCTTCATTGATTGAGGCTATTCTCATACTGAATCATGGATAAGCCAGAAGCAGCCGCTCACCTTGAGCAGTCTGAGTCTAGACCCAGCATCTCGCCCAACCACACCCGCGGTCATGCCATACAACATCAAGAACACAACCGAACTTACCTCGAAACCCTCCGCAAAGATCCATGGCTTCTACTCTGGATCGCCGTCATGCTTTGGACTTTGATCGTCCGTGGCTTCGAAAACCAATCTTCGGGTTCTGTCATCAGCATCCCCGTGTTCAAGCGACGATTCGGCGAACCCAACGCGAAAGGAGAATACTTTATCGAGACAAGCTGGCAGTCTGCGCTTAGTGGTGGTTCCAACGCTGCTGCTATCTTTGGTGCTTGGGCTTCGTCGTATGCTGCTGATATTATTGGCTTCAAGCCTGTTATTCTGGCGGCTGCTGCTATCAACATTGGGTCTGTCGGTGTTGAGTTCGCCTCTACGTCTATCGAGATGTTCTTTGCTGGAAAGATGGTCAACTTCATCGCCATTGGAGCCTTCCAGAACCTTTGCACTGCATATGTTGCTGATGTCTCGCCACTGGCTATTCGTTCCACTGCCATTGGTTTCTGTAACCTTGCCCAGTGCATCGGCCCATTCGTCTCGGCCATCATGTCCAACTTTAGTTCGCAGTGGGATAGCAACTGGTCTTGGCAGTCGCTGATTGTCGCACAATGGGGGTTCGCAGCAGTTGCCTTGGTTGGTCAAGTCTCAATGCCCGAGTCACCCGTCTTCCTTGTTCGCAAGGGTAAGATGGAAAAGGCCCGGCGTGCTCTTGAGCGCATGTACTCCGACCCTGAGGACGCCTCCGGCCATCTCGAGCGTATCAAGTTGACTTTGGAGGAGGCAGACTCCAAGAATCTAGGTTCCTACATGGATTGCTTCAAGGGCATCAACCTACGAAGAACCCTCATCGCCATCATGGTCTTCCTGTCTGAGCCCATGTCTGGTCTAGGCTTTGTCTCCAACTACGGTGCTCTCATGTACCAGTATCTCGGCATCAGCGACAAGAAGTCTTTTGAGATCCAGATCGGTGCTCAAATTCTCTCAATGTCTGGTGCAACCATTGCCTTCCTCGTCGGTGACTTCTGGGGTCGTCGACCTATGTACATCATCGGATGCGTTGCCCTATCATGCCTTCTCATCTGCATGGGCATCTCCGGATCCGTCAACACAACCGCCGCAGTCACAGCTTCTGTCGGATTCTACACAATGTACAACTTCTTCTACAATGTTGGAGTTGGCTCGACTGTGTACACACTCGCGGGTGAGGTTCCCACCTCTGCCCTCCGAACCAAGACGATTGCTATTGCCATTTCCATTTCTTCAGCTGTCAACACCATGTGGTCATTTGTTGCGCCTTATATCTTCAACCCCGAGTATGCCAACCTGAAGGCAAAGATTGGATTCATCTTCGGTGCATTCATGGTTGGATTCGCTGTCATGGCTTACTTCTGGGTACCGGAGACGCGCATGAGGAGTTATGAGGAGCTGGATGAACTTTTCCAGAACGAGGTTCCTGCTCCCAAGTTCCGAAAGACAGTTACCATGGCTGAGCGTCGTGCTGAGGAAGCCTACGCGATTGAGAATGGAGTGAATGAGAAGATGCGAGATGCTTAGTCTGCAGGATACTCTTCGTTGGTAGTAGTTACATCAGTTTTCATGACATCATTTATTTACCCATTTAATTAATCATTTCCCTTGTGATTGCTGTTCACATTTTCCACTGTATATCCTCAATCATAGCCTGCGTAATAAGACCTCGCTCAATGTGATCATCTCCAAATGAAGAAATGGCATGTGGACTTGGCCAACTTTCATCTGCCTTCTCTTCAAGTGTCAGCGCATGAGCGATAAGAAACTTGACCATCCACTTGTCAAATCTGTAAGACTCCGCGTTAATTGACTTGACACAGCTCTTCTGAAAGACGACCAATCGATTGATCTATGACACGTTAGTATAACAGGAGCTGACAGGAACGGAGCTCTTACCATCCTCTCCACGCTTGGCCAATAACTTCGTAGCTGCACCAAAGATTCAAGGTTCGATGCAAGGCGAGTACGCGAGTCCTCTAGTTCGTATGGTTCCCCGAAAAGAAATGTGTGAAGCAGAACTGACGAGGATACAATTGTGACGTGACCGACGATGTTATATACCGCTTCGGCTCCAGTGACCTCTCGGGATGCTTTGAGCACGTCGCAGACTATGGCAGCATGGGCTTTACAAGAGTCCGAGTACTTTTTGCCGTTCTTTGTAGGTGGTCGACGGCGGTCCAAGCAGTGGTAGTACAGTAATGTGTAGTAATGGTGGTAACCGAGATGAAAGGCGATAAACACACGGCCTAAACCACGTTCCACGAACGTCGCCAGATTCTCCCGAGAGAACTTGAGATTTGGACCTAACACCTGCTCGAAGGCACCAAGTTTATGTTCAAGACGTTGAACGGCATCATCAATCAGAGCCTCGTTCCACTCGACCGAATCTGCCAGGCTCTGCTGGAAATTCTGTATCTCGGTGTATATCTCGACGGTGTTAACCATGTGACCCCATAGCCCAGACCTCCACTGGAAGTCGGGGATGTCCGGGTCGCCTGGTTTCATGTTGTGGAAGACATACTCGTCCATGGGCGCTCTGGGATGGCTAGCTTGCTGTCTGAACTGGCGTGAGACATTGGATCCGCTACTGGCCCAAGTGTCGATTATAAAACATGTCCAGTATATGCGTCTTTTAACTTCGCGTGTTGGTCCGTCATCGTCTTCGTTGCAGACTTCGAGATTCAAGAGCTGCGTCATTCGGCTAGCAAGACCTGGCTAAAGCATCAGTCAAACAGCTCAACCTAAGTGGTCATGGACATCTATACCGAAATACAAAGATTCGGCATCTGCATTGCCCTCGCCAAAGAAGTTATTGCCGATGAGGATGCAAGCCTGGATATTCTCAAGGCAAATGTTCTCGAGGTCTTCCTTCAGCGCTGTACAGGCTTTAGCGCGATATATAGACCCACGAGCAACTATATCCGGCTGTGTAGCGAATCTATCTTTGTGTTAGACCTGGTTTAACTGAATGGATATGAGACTCTTTACTACCTTGCCGACAGACCCATCATCGCGAGTAAAACAGGCTGGGAAACAGTGCCTTCTGCGACACGTGCTTTGAATGAGGGTTCGTGAAAGAGACTATGAGGCGAGTCATGCATGAAACGAAAATACAAATCGACCAGGTACATCGGTTCATCTAATACATCGGATGATGGGCTCTTCTGAATAATCGATGGCTTAAGTATCTGTGTGCTCTTTGCGGCCGCTGAACATTGTAACCCTCGCTGCACGCAGGGTAAACAAGCCTTGTCCACTGTTCGATCGCATCTCCTCTTCCCCGCTCTGCATTCCGTGCATGCTGTTGGGGGTCTCATTTGTGCTGAGTGATAAACAGCCGATTAGAGCAGGCATGGCAATCCATCGTGGCACGAGTGCAGGTTTGTTGTTGCTAGAGATATCACTCAATGAGAGAGCGGGGTGAAATTATTGGCTCGCCACTAACTAACCCGAATGCGATGATCCATCGTGTTCATCGCGAGAAGCTTACCCTCGAGCCATTGTGAAATTGAACCATCGTCTTGCGATAAAACGATATTGGGGAAGGGTAGTTGATGGTTTACCACTGATCCTAGACTACTCTTATAGCGAGCTTATCAATCAGAATTTGGAACTATTACCACAAAGAGAAGGTGTTCATCATGACAACTCTAGCCTCCGCCTTAACAAGACCAGACCCACTGCGCCCAACTTCGACATCCGCCTTATCGAGACATGCTAACGGCGACTCAATTTCTCTTAGTCAAAAGATATAATTAGACTTAGGAGACTCTGGGGTAGGAATTGCGAGCGAAGAATTCAATAAGCCATTATATAATGGATACTCGACTTGAGCAGTTTTTGCTCCACCACATCCGCCTTTCAACGACAACATGTCCAGTAGTCGCATGTTCAACGCAGCTTCCAGAGCGTTCGGATATGAGCTACTATATCGAGTAGACATCCGAAGTCGGAGTCAATTGTATATAATAAAGTGAGAGAGATCCTGCAGTCCCTGTATCTGAACTGATGTCTAGGATCTCACCATGTACAACACAATGGATCAAATCAAACCTGATCCTCAGCCCGAGGCCGCCGAGTCAACCCCATCAACCAAATCCATTGAACAAAACCCAGAAACCGGAAACACAGAACTCGAAAGAGCCCTGCATGGCCGCCATCTCCAGTTCATCGCCATAGGTGCCGCCGTGGGCACAGGCCTATTCATCGGAACAGGAAACGCCCTTGCAACAGCCGGTCCAGTTTCTCTCCTCATAGCCTTCATCTTCGTTGGAACACTGTTGTTCTCTGTCATGACAGCGCTCGGCGAAATGGCAGCGTATATCCCTGTCGCAGGTGCCTTTACAATATATGCGACGCGATTTCTTGACCCAACATTTGGGTTTGCAATGGGCTGGATTTATTGGTTTAGCTGGTCAATCACTTTCGCCCTAGAATTGACAGCAGCTGGATTAATTATCCAATATTGGGAGAAAAGCCTGAACATTGGAATTTGGATCGCTGTCTTTTGGGTTCTTTTCACCGCGGCTAACTTTATGCCTGTTCGCTGGTTTGGAGAATTTGAGATGTGGTTTTCGAGTATCAAGGTTGTCACGATTATCGGATTTATCAGCTTTTCGATCTGCGTGAATGTAGGTGTTGGCGACCAAGGGTACCTCGGGTTCAAATACTGGAAAGACCCTGGTGCCTTCAATGAACATATCGTGGAAGGCGGGATTGGACGCTTCGTTGGCTTCTGGTCCGTATTGATCACTGCGGGCTTCAGCTACCAAGGGTCTGAGCTGGTAGCTATCGGTGCAGGCGAAACCAAGGATCCTCGAAAGACGATTCCTTCTGCGATGCGTTGGACCTTCTGGGGCGTCTTCTCCATCTTCATCGCGACCGTCTTTTTCCTGGGTCTCAATATCCCTTCAACGAACAAAGGTCTTCTCAGCGAGGGACATGACGCGTCAGCATCGCCTCTTGTTATTGTTGCTCAGTTGGCGGGAGTTCCCATTCTACCATCGATTCTCAACGCGGTCTTGCTGACTGCTGTTTTGACTGCTGCCAACTCAGACGTGTATTCAAGCAGCCGCATTCTCATCTCCCTTGCTGACTCGGGCCACGCTCCAGCCTTCCTCAAGAAGACAAACCGTTTCGGCACACCATACAATGCTGTGGCTGTCTGCGCAGCAGTCGGATTCCTCTCGTTCCTCAATCTGTCGAATAGTGGTACCGTTGTTTTCAACTGGTTCCTGAGTATTACTTCGGTTGCCGGGTTTATCGCCTGGGCTATCATTTCAGTTTGTCACATTCGCTTCATGAAGGCTCTTTCGCTTCAGGGAATATCACGGACCAGCCTGCCATACGTCGCGCCCTTCCAGCCATATCTATCCTGGTATGGTCTCTTCTTCAGCTCACTGATCATTATTACCAGCGGCTTTGAAGTGTTTATTGAATGGGATACTAGCAGGTTCTTTACAAACTACATCAGCTTGATCTTATTTCTGGCCATGGTTGTTGGCCATAAGCTGTTGTTCAGGACAAAGACGGTTCCGCTGGATGAGATGGATCTTATAACCGGAACAGAGATCTAGCTGAGGAGTTGGATGAGGTGGATAATTGGGTTGTGGCTCGTTACTTTCCCTAATAAAAAGTATATTTAGAGTTAGCCCCTTACCTTCAATTGTTGATAACAGGTCTCATACGCTATGGCATTTTTGCGATATCTTTCAACGCATCATTAATTTATTAGCATCTATTCTTATCTGTTCTAATCATCCCTGTCCACGTAGATACGAGAGTGGAGATGTACTTACGGCGTCACCAATGACGGAGATCCATTCCAGCCGAAGAGCCGTGCTTATTCAGCATCTTGGCTCTAGAATCTTTCCCTCAGATCGGGCTTAGATCTGTTTGCTTCTTGACAACAACGTCACAAACATCCAGAATCCTGCGCAACAGGAGGCCTTTGAGATGTTTGGTGACGCGTTCAGGAAGTCGAGGCTACAGAAACAGCTTTTGCTGCTCACTGCACTCACCGGCTCTGTTTGTGCAGCTTCGGAAGCTTCGGGTCTGGATCGGTGCCCAGATTATGTTGCCAAGCATGGTGAGTAGTATCGCGAATTCTTTGTCCATAAATTCTGATGAAGGTGCGCAGCACCTTTAGTATGGCTTCATTCAGAGGATCGCTTCATGCCGAGTGATCTCGCAGCTCATGTCTCCAATACGATCCCCAAGTTGGATGAACAGCCAATCAGCGGTCTTTCTTCAATTGAACTTGAGAATCTTGGATATCTCAATGAACACGGTGGTAATGCTGTCGCACTCACTTCCAAGGAGGATCCGATGACATATCCCAAGTGGATATTAGGCGAGGCACCAGATTCTAGTGGACGGATACACAATTCTGTGCCTTGTGCTGTTATTCTGGTGGAAAAGAGTGAAGTTGACATAGATGCATTCTACTTCTACTTCTATTCCTTTAATGAAGGACCAAATATCACGCAGGTCTTGGAGCCGATCAATCATCTTGTCGGCGATGAGAACCTTAGCTCTGGGATGCACTTTGGTAACCATGTTGGAGACTGGTGAGTTACTCATTGAGAGATTTGGAATGAAGCTAACGGACTCAAGGGAACATAATATGGTCAGGTTTCACAATGGTACTCCTGTTGGTGTGTACTATAGCCAGCATGTTGATGGTGTCGGCTTCAAGTGGGACGATAAAAGAATCAACGTGACTGAAGGAAGAGTAAGAGAATCCCGTTTGTGTGACATCAAAGCATTACCTAACCGAAATACAGCCAATCTCATACAGTGGACGCGGCTCTCATGCCAACTATCCCGCTGGAGGGTAAGTTATTCTCAGTTGTTTCATGGCGTCCGATACTCACATTTTACAGACATCAACTTCACAACGCAGCCATGTTTGACTACTGCGACGAGGGTAAGATGTGGGATCCCGTCCAGTCAGCGTACTTCTACCGCTTCAATCCCGACACAGTCACCATCATACCAATCATCTCGCCTCTTAAGCCATCCGAGACTGAACCCGCCCAGAACCTAACATCCTGGTTTGACTTCACCGGCCACTGGGGCGACAAGATGTACCCTGACTCAGATCCACGGCAAGAAACCGTTCCACACTTTGGCCTCAAGCGCTTCAACACAGGTCCTAATGGCCCACGCTTCAAGCATCTCGTCCGCAAGGGTCTTGTGCGTGATCATGCTAGGAAGATGGGCTGGGAAGAATGGGGTGTAGGTATCTTTATGGCATGGTATCCTTGCTGTATTCGGGGCTGGAGGCTGTGGAGATCGGCCGGTATACTGGTTGTTATGGTGTCAGTGTTTGTACTTGCTGTCATCTTTGGAATCAGGAAGCTCAATAGTTGGAGGCAGAGGAGGGCTTATACGAAGCTTGGTGAGGATGATGTAGCGATGAATGATTTGAGAAGGCAGGAGGAGTCGTTGGTATCGTCCGACTCTGATAGCGATGATGAGGATGATCATAGAAGAGATAGATATGAGGCTATGATGAGAGGATAGATAGACTGAACTATAGACCAAGGATTTTGTCACGCAACTATTACAGATATCAGGTCAAAAGTCACATGGCCCATGACTCTGGGCGGAAGTAAAAGTGTAAAAGTGTAGTTTTCCCTTGGGTTCTCGGCGGTCTTCATTTCTATGACGCTCCTATATCGATGACAAAAGAAGTAAATCGTAAAAGGTCCCATGACATCCGCAAGATCTATGGGAGTACTCCCTCCGGTTGGGTGGAGACGCTGTACTTATGAGCCAAACAATTGCCTGGTTTCTGAATATGCAGTTTCGACCACTTCCCACGGGAACTCCCTTGCTATCCGGGGCGGATCAATGCCCAAAATGCAAATGATATATCCACAATTCAAAGACGGGAGCAAATAACGACAACTCAGCATTGGCATGCGGCGCCAAGGCAGCCTTGGCGGTGCAGACAAGGAAAAATGGAATGGCTTTTAGGAGCTGGTTGAGCTGGTCGTCGCTTTTGAGAACCAAAGTTCCAAATGACGCTGGGATCTCAATCCTTTTTGTTCAATGAATCTCGATGGAAGGATCAAGGGGCGAGTGGACATAAATAATTAACCTTCTTATCACGAACGCTGAACCTATTGACGTCACTACACTGGTGGAAGGAATATGCCAAGCGTCTTGGGTATCTCGATGATGATAATTCAGTTTACTTGAGAGTTTTACGAGAGCAGAGCGGCCGCCGTCGAAATAGACATTTAGCAGGAAATATTCTGGAAAGAGTAGATTGGACGTACTACAAAATGCAGAGGCGTTGTATTCGCGAGGAAATAAGCATAAAAGGTGTGAAAGCTCCTCGAATCTTACAGTGGAAACCAGTCAGTCGTCGACACAAACATCCATTACCATCAAAATCTTTTTCATTTGACAGTATAACAGCTCTCCCAACACTTAGAGCATCTTTGTGCTAATCTGTTACCAGTCAGCCTGTCCTCACCATGGTCTCCACCCAAGCTCTCAAAATCGCCTCCATGGCTCTCCTCTTCCCCTCTATGGTATCAGCCTGGGATGTCCAGTGCTTCAGCGAAGAGAACTGCAACGGCGACGCAGGAACCCTGACCTACGCGCCAGATGGTGATATCTCCATGCGGACCTTCTGTCTCAACGTTGAAGGGCGAAAATCCTGCCGGTTCTCTGGTATCGGCGGTAATTGGCAAATTGTGGGCAACTCCGTCCAAGGAGAATGCCTGGGCTTCGATTATCGTGGTAGTTGCGCCACTGGTACATCCTGCATCAACATCCAGCACCCATACGGCGAATATCCTGAGCGTGCTGAGGTTGGTCATGCTTCTTTGACTCAATGCTGGACCGGCGGTTTCAAGAGGGAGGAGCTTTCTTGGAAGGCATAGATGATGAGTTGGAAACTGTACGCCGCAAGAGCACGTCGCAGGGTGCAGAAGGCTATCTCGCTTGGAATTGGTGATAGCTCCGGGTCTGTCACGTTAGACGCACAATGTATTAGTTTGTACCGCCTCGGACGTTTCCAACCTGTACGGGTTTCTTTGCTGCGACCGGTAATACCACCATATAGCTCGTTGTACTCTGGACCAAGTCACCGCTATAGCTCACCAACCGACGTCTTCGCGTCTATTAATATCTACCCGCAGTAGACTCAGTTTTCCAAAATATGTCACTTGTTTCACGACCTTGACAAGATCACGAGGTCGTGCTGCCGTATTGGTGGCTTGATTTGCACCATGTGATGTTGATGGCGTCTCCAATTCCCGCTTCTTGCATGGTGGCCCCAATTGGCGAATGGAAATCTTAGGAGTTAGGTACTAAGATCCACAAAGCTTCTTCAAATTCATGAGCCTCTTTAACTCGGGACTGTTCGTATCACTTGACATGGCTGACATGTAAAAGGGCGTTGAAATGCGGGGTTTTAGCGGTTGGATATCGTCGGCTCGGGCTTCTTAAACGAGGTAAGCCGACCTGGACGCGATAAGCCGCGGGCGATCTATGACAAGAACCCCGCATGACGGTGGGTTTTGGAGACTCTTATCAACGACTTCGGACTCTAGATCTGTTTCTTTCATCTTTCATCTGCATATAATTACAGTATTTCTTATTGTAAGCCCCTAAGTATCTCTGTTCAACTCTCATAACTAACTATTTACTACAGCATCATAGACTTAAAATGGCGGACTACAAAGCAACAGTATCGGCGGCCCTGCAACAACGGGATGTCGGCCTTTCCAAGGTTGAGCCGAAGCTGGAGGGTCTCCCAACAGAGCTTCCTCTGAGCTCACAAGATCTCCCCAAAACTGTTCTTACAGAACGAGAGATTGAGATTACTGAAAAGTACTCCGTCATCCAACTTCTGG
Organism: Fusarium hainanense; assembly: GCA_013618405.1. Lineage (NCBI taxonomy): Eukaryota > Fungi > Ascomycota > Sordariomycetes > Hypocreales > Nectriaceae > Fusarium > Fusarium hainanense. Next base: position 292,755 of record JABFEW010000138.1, read on the forward strand.
AAATCCTTCGCAAGAGAGAAATCATGGTCGAGGAGGTAACTCGTGCTTTTTTGAGGAGAGCTGCTTTAGCTCAGGCTGCTGTGAGTGCTCTGGTCCCGTGAGATCCGATGTAACACAAATGGCTGACATACGTAGACGAACTGCTTGGTCACTCTCATGTGGGATGAGGCCATTGAGCGCGCAAGATATCTTGATTCGCTACCCGAACCCAAGGGTATGTTCTTTGGTCTACCAATCTCAACCAAGGAACACCATGGCATGGTTGGCGAGAATGTTACGACCCACGCATCTTTCGTCGCATGGATCAACAAGGCGCACGGATCGAACCTCCTTTACGATAACTTGTATGACGAGGGCTGTGTCTTTTACGTACGGACTACGCAGCCACAAACTATCATGCATCTAGAGACCATCAGTACCATCTATGGAACAACCGTTAACCCTTTCAACCGTAGTCTGACGGCTGGTGGTAGTAGTGGAGGTGAAGGAGCTCTGCTTGGACTCCGAGGAAGTATTCTGGTAAGCAAGGTTCATCGTCGGTCAAAGCATCGTTTCTAACAGTAATAGGGCATTGGTGGTGATATTGGCGGTAGCGTTCGTTGCCCGGCGGCTCATAACGGAATCTACGCTTTCAAGTAAGCTTCTCAAAACCTAGAATTTACCTTGCAGGATATTAATGCAATTCTAGGCCGACTTTGAAGCGAATCTCAGTTATGGGCGCCCGATCAGTTATGGTTGGCAAAGAAACCATCGCATCCACACCTGGCCCCATGACGACTGACCGTGAAACCCTCGAACTCTTCATGAAAGTAGCCCTAGCATCCAAACCATGGTTGATTGATCCTTCTCTCACCGCCAAGGAGTGGACACCGTACAAATTTGACAGACCTCTCAAGATCGCTATCCAGTGGTGGGACGGTGTTGTGCAACCTCACCCGCCGATGACAAGAGCTTTGAAAGAAGTCGCAGAGGCCTGCCGTAAAGCTGGTCACGAGATTGTAGACTGGGATTGTGAGCCTCTGGATCATAAGAAGGGCTGGGAGATTTTGTCAGCGCTGTACTGGCCTGATGGTGGCAAAGAAGCTCTGGATCTCATGGAAGCAGCCGGAGAACCTGTTCTTCCGTTGACCAAGTTTATCATTCAAGAGCAGCCCAGTGTGAAGAACTTGAACATGCATGAGCTATGGGAGGTAAGTACAGCTTTGCAAGCAGAGTTAGTAATTTTCTGACCGGATATCTAGCTTTGCACGAAGCGAGATGATTACCGCGCTGCGTACGCGCGAGCCTGGTCCTACACAAGCAAGGCAGACGGTCGAGAGGTTGATGTGATTCTATGCCCCCCTTACTTCGGAGCTGCATCTCCCCATGAGCAATCGCGATACTGGGGATATACTGCTCATTGGAACCTTCTAGACTAGTAAGTGAATCCCAAATCATACTCATCTACCTCACTAACACCTTCACAGCCCAGCAGCAGTCTTCCCAGTAACAACAGTCGATCCCCTCAAGGATCCCAAAGACGTCAAGTACGTGCCAAAGAACGATCAGGATAAGTTCGTATACGACCAGTACACCCCCGAGAAGTTTGCCGGTATGCCCATTTGTTTGCAAGTCGTTGGTCGAAGACAGTATGATGAGAAGGTTCTTGCTGCGCTCAAGGAGATTGAGCGTGCGATGGGTAGAGAGTAACTGGGTTCGGCAAGTTCTCTAGAGGATAGACTGTTGACTCGGGCTGGCTATTCTTGTATTTAGAAGACATTGTAGATTTCGACTCCACATAATTATCCCAGTCGGAAATTACGACAAATCCGCTATGCGTGTCAGATCTAAAAGATGACATAAGACCAGCCCTACATCCACCACATAGCCAATCATATCGTCTTTGGTGGTTATTATCTGACTGAGAAGGATTCTTACCTCCTTCCTTGATGGGGTAGATGCTCCTTTAAAATGGCGGAGTCCGAGCTCCAGCCCCTCGAATCCGATGCGCCCCTCAGGGTATCATAAGAATTGGTCCCTAAAAGCATAAGAAACGAAATTATTTGGTTACTTTATGGTAGCTTAGACTAGCACTTAGGCTAGTTTATTTCAGCAGCCTAAGCCTTGGAGGACGCTTCATCTGTTACCCACCCGCGCCTCTGTTTGTCAGCCTTTATCCTTTCCAATCATCACATGTTGAGACCGAAAAAGGTGGGATGACCGGGGTGGATAACATAAACCCTTGCATAAGACTATGCGTTGGTAAACACTAAGAGGCTACGTATATAAAGGGTTCATGTTGAGCCTAAAGCACGCTTATTCTATTCTCATCTGCGGCACCCTGCACCTTTCTTGCCAGAATATTTCCACATTCACTTCATCAAACATGTCTGAACAAAGGACTATCTTGATAACGGGCTGCTCTGATGGCAGTCTTGGTTCGGCTCTGGCGCTGGCTCTCAAAAAGGAAGGATGGCGCGTACTCGCAGCAAGCCGTAATCTCTCCAAGCTAAAGGCAGTCCAAGAAGCCGGTATCGAGTGCATACAAATAGACGTCACCTTCAATGAATCAATTTTGCAAGCCGCAGAGGAGGTCCAAAAGCTCACCGGCGGCTCCCTCGACGCTTTGATCAACAACGCCGGCATTGGACACAGCATGCCCATTCTTGATGTCGATATCGACAAGGCTCGCGATCTTTTCGACCTTAACGTCTTCTCTATTATTCGAGTAACCAAGATCTTTCTACCACTATTGCGCAAGTCTTCTCATCAGCCTCTGCTCATCAACAATACCTCTGCCGTCGGACTATTAGGTGCCGGTGTTCCGTTCCAGGGCGCTTATGCTGCTTCGAAAGCAGCAGCAGTCAGCTTGACCGAGAGTCTCCGACTTGAGCTTGATCCCTTTGGCATTCGTGTCATTGACCTTCTCACCGGTGGTGTCAAGTCCACATTCTTTGTCAGCGCTCCTCACGCAGAGTTACCAAAGGACTCGATATACAACCCCGCCAAGGAAGCGATTGAGTCGTCGATGGCTGGCAATGAGCCGGGGCTTGTCAAGGAAGATATTACGACGTGGGCGAAACATGTTGCCGGTGATCTCAGTCAGCGTAAGGTGCCGTATCTGGTCTCTCGGGGTGGCACGGCGGGAACGGCGAGGCATATTATTAGTCACTTGCCTACCGGCCTGTTGGACAGTATGATAAAGCCAGCCGGGGGCATCGATGTTTTGGAGCGCAAATTGAAGGAGCAAAAGGATAGTGTGAAGACGGATTAACTATCTAAAGCGAGAATCCAAACGATCGAGTATAGTCCAATTATTCGCCAATAGTGTTTCCAAAGTCTGTTTGCATATGCTCCAAGTACTCCTGATGGCTAAAATGGATGTGATAGCTGAGTAGCTGGCAGCTCCGCCAATAACGAGCCTGACATAATATGTGAGGCGTCCAGTCTGTCGGTGATGGGTAAGGTGTCGTCGGGTCCCATTCTTCCACCTCTTCGGCGTCTTCACTCCGGTACATAAAGCAGTCCAGTTCGGCGATACACCCATGCAATTCCTCTTCAGGCTGGTGAAGTGCCATGCCAAATATGACACAGGGCTTCACGTTGTAGCCCATTCGCTGGAGCTCTGCAACTTCTTCTGTCAGATGCCAATCATGGTTCGCAAATCTCTGCCAAGCGAGGTATCTCATGGCACTCTTCCTGTGACACTCATCACTGATATCTTCGTTCATGTTCCGCGCGTGGCGTCTGAACGCCCTCCGCAAGTAACCCAGAAGCCTTGGGTCGTCAAGCGGAACTGCAGCGGTAGCAGAGTCGACGCATGGATACTTCTCGGGGTCATCGCCGCTGCTGTACGGGAGTGGTATCCATATAATACCAATTAGGAATGTTTTGATGTTGTGGCGTGGATCGGAGATGAGCTGGTCAAGTATGTTGGGTACCCAGGACTCATCGGGATTGAAATCAACATAATACTCAAAAGATTCTGGTATCCCACGAGGCCATTTGGTGATCCTTGAGGATGGCATTATTGTGCGCATTGTTTTGTCGACAAACTTCAGTTTTCGTCGGGGGCCGTAATCATTCTCAGTCTCATACATCAACAGCGACATTCGTGAGAGAACAACGGTTCGAGACTCATGACAAGCCCACAGTAATCCGAACGGCTGGTAAGGTTGGTAACGACCATCAATTTCGATGCTGTCCTTGCTCTCATATGAGCTATCGCGCTTGAAATACCAGAGGTTGCACACGCTGTTCTGGTCTACCGGTCTGTTGTGGACGGCAGCCTCCCAGATCATCAAGCGGAGCTCGGGGGGAAGTTCGGTGAATCGGGTGAATCTTGGTGGCTTCCACATCTCCGCCAGCCACTTCACCATGTCCCTCCACCAGATGGGCAAATCGTGGATCGGGCTGGTAGGGAACTCGGAACAGTGTACAATCATCAAAGCTAGGGCCGCTAAAACGGTCAGGTAATAGAGAGGTGAGGATGGGCACATTTTGGGCAAGATTTCAGTATAGAATAAGTGAAGAAAGACGCAAAGATTTCATGTTTTTTTTATTCTATAGATTTAATATTTAACTTTGAAGATTTTTATCAACCATCCGCGGATGCCTAAGGTTGCGTACTGATTAAACACAATGAGATATAGTTCGGGCATCACGTCTGATAGACTGAAATCGAAACTCTCTTGTCTTAAATACCGAGCTTAAACTCAAACTCCCATTGGTTCAAAGCCTGTACTCCATATAACAATCTCAGCTACCACATGGTGGCTGTTGAGCCTGTTGGGTTGGAAGACCTTTGTGTTTGAGCTTCTGGTAACCCAAGTCACCCACTGCACAGGGTGTCAAAAAGATTGGCATGTGTAGGCATAAGAGACGAAATAACCTAGTGACTTTATGTCAGCTATCTCTAGCTTAGACAAGCACTTAGGCTACTTTATGTTAATGCTCTAAGCATTAGAGAACAATTATTTTGTTGCCCACCTGCTGGGTTGAGAAAGATCACAAGGAAGAAAGGGTTTGTTTTGAACAAAGTGTATTAAAAAGTCATTACATGAAGTTAATCTAATCTTGAAACATCATTATTCATGGTAAATCGACAGAATGTCAGTCGAGTTATCGTACTCAACGCCGCACTTCTCAGAGAAGCCAGTGAACTTGTCAACACGGGTCTGGATGTACTCCTCGAAGCTGTCTCGGGTGCAGCTAGTGCCGGGACCATCCTCACAAGCGGGCAGAGGCTGGGGTGCGCTGTTGACCAGGACGCGGTAGTACTCGCCATCCTCGTAGCCGTAGCTGCCGGTGCAGTTGAGGCGCTCGATGGCAATGTTGCTCAGGAAGGGGAGAATGTGGGAGCTCTTCCAGGCGCGGCGGTAGTTGATCTTGTTGAGGGGCATGGTGTCGTTGATCTGGGATTCGCTGCCGCCAGGCTCGGAGTTGTTGAAGAGACCCATGGCGACAAGCGTCATGGGGGGCAACTCCCTATGTGTAAAGGAGACGTAGAGATCCTCGTCGGAATCGTCCTTCATAAGGAGGTTGGCGGTAGAGTTGAGCCATGGCATGCCAACGTAGCCAGAAACCTCGTTACCGTAGCCAGCATTATAGTGGTATCGGACATCCTCAGAATACTCCCAGCCAAGCCAATCATCAGGAGTGAAGAGCTCAAGGTTGCAGAAAGGAGACTTGCCACGGACGACGGTCTCGTATCCACAGAGCTGCTGCATGCCGAAGATGTCGCTAACAGTGAAGTTGAAGTCGGATGCGAGAGCGTTGAAACGCTCGACGATGGGCTTAGCGTACTTCTCCTGGTACTCAGCGGACTCCTCGCTGCCAGTGGAGCCAGAGTAAGCAGGGCAAGCCTTGTAAGGGGTCAAGCTGTCGGCGCCAGACTCCTCTGACTCGTAGATCTGCTCAACCTTGATGGAGGTATCGTCGGCCTGAAGACCGCGGACAAAGGACTGGGCAGACTTGACAGTTCGCTCGGCAGTGGATGTCCAGATCTTCTTGGGCTGCTTGAACTCGGGGTATCGGAACTCGAGGTCGACTCCCAAGCGGGTGGCCTCCAGACGACCAAGATTGGTCAAGAGGGATACTTCAGCGTCGGAGATGGGAGCCTCCCAATCGGCAAGGAAGTTCAGGTAAGGAATCTTGCTCCAGTCCACTCCAGTCTTGTTTCCGAGTTTCTCAATGAAAGGCTCAATGTACTCCTCGAAGTCGAAGTCGTTCGCATAGATGGCGGCATGTCGCACCAAGTAAGCGGCGCGCTCAGCAGTGCAGCCCTGGGGCGCATCGGGAGAAACGGGAGGATCTTGGGACTCGAAGTAAGGTGCGATTCCGGTAAGGTGATGAAGAGGGTTGAAGCTGTAGTCGGAGTTGAGAGAAGCTGCAGAAGCCAAAGGCAGCAAGCTCACAAGAGCCTTGCTCAGAGGTGAAGATTGACGAGGCATTGTGAGTCTGTAGGAATGCACAAAGAGACGAGTCTGCTCGGTAAACTCAAACTCAATTGACCATCTAGACAGCTACCTATTATATTTTCGGCAGTCTATTTACTTTAACTTTTTGTTTCCCCCTATGAGATCATTAGTGTCGATGTTGAAGAAAGTCCCCATGTTGGTAGCCGTGTCTTTGACGTCACAAGCATAAAACGATCCACGGCTAAACCTGTCTGGCCTGCGTTTGTTCCTTGCAGTTTGTCGATATGTTTCTCTGTGATTGGCCCCGGAGATTTGAGGCTCCATAATCAGCACGTTGGCGTGGCGCGTCAGCCGAGGCCGCATTATCCGAGCGTGTGGACTTGGCGGCTCCAAAATCAAGAAAACAGCAACAAGATATTCCTTTTTTCTCTTATATCATCTCGATCTTGAGAGGACGCGTATTGTATCTTCGTTCTTTGACGAATGCCCAGAGAGTACCGAGTCATATGTTTCATGTTTGGCTGTAGATCTGTGAGGCTCTGTTCCCTCTGCATCATACCTAATCTCTTTTACTTGCTCGATCAACTCTGACGGTGAATGCCGAGAAAGCGAAGCCTTTTCTGGTCCACTGATTGTGTCACACCTTATTCCCTACTTCCAGGCTTAAAAACCGGACCATCGATTGAAGATTGAGTGTGGTTTAGTGCCATCGCCAATTCTTTCACTAACGCAATGGCACGCTACTGCATGATATCGTAACAGTCAATCGATCCTGTCAAGTTGTTTCCAGAGTTCAGCTCGAAGATAATTATTCTTGTCAAGCCCAAGTTAACCTACAGCTACCTCAGTAGCTGGCTGACCAGCGTAAAGAATGCACCTAGTGCTGTGATGGGTACCTAAGTTAATTGGCTCGCAAAAGCACAAGAGATGGAACAATTAGTTTACTTTATGTTAACTTAGACTAGCATTGATGGTAGGTTATTATAGTAGCCTAAGCCTTAGGGGAGAATGCTTCCTGTTACCCGTCCGGATAGGCATAGAGCAACGTTGTCAGATAACGCTATGTATGCTACTTTTCCAACTGGTCTTTCGCAAAACGGTCCCAATATTTCTTCTGGTCCCTGTCATTCACAATATAGACTTCCAGGTATATTCCAGCAAACCATCTCTGTGAGCTCTCTTCAATCTCACCCGTGATGTCAGTCCAACCGCTTTCCATCCTGGGCTGTACATGCTTCACAACATCTAAACAGTGGCCTGCCCATTTGCCCCTGTACATCTCCATAAAGTACCCACGCATCTGTGCGATCTCTCCTTCAATGACCCTTGACCCGTTGTTGAAAACATTTCTGACCAAATCGCTTGGCTTCCTTGTAGGACCTGCTTTTGGAAGCTCATCACTCTCCTGCCAGTTAATGAGCCACATTAGCAGGATATCCAGAGTGAGCCATCGATTCCCCGTCAATGAAACAGTGGTAAGCTCAGAGATAGTTTTGTCTCTCACGAGTTCCATCCGTATGTATTGCTTGGTGGTGAGGCTGCGAAGATACCACTGTCCTTCGTCATCCACGTCATGAAGGGCCAAGCATGACTTTAGCGGTTCATGTAGACTTTCTGGGATTCCACTGGATGAGAAGAGATCAGGGATCATTCTACGCTGATGGTATTCCAGATCTGGGGGTGGTAAAGAAGTATAGCCATGCATTGCGCTTTGCTTCCACGCAGACCATGACCCTGTTGATTCGTGGTGCGTACATGGATTCCGCGGGTCCATCATGTTGCAGTTGACGTTGTGTTCTTCCATCGATGGATCCTTGACTTGATGGTACAACTCATAGATTGCTGGCGGAAGAGTCGTCTTTCGAAAGCCCGTAAGAAAGATTGGTGTATCTATCCACGAATACAAACGACGATCATGATGGATAGTGGTCACTGCTCTGATCCAAAGGCGCTGGCTGCAAAGCCCAAGAGCAATGACATCTACCGGTTCGAGATACAAATGAATGTCTCTGATCAACTCTGAAGGCAACCTCTCCAACCGAGACTCTGCATCAGGACGGTTAGGCTGCTTCAGAGCCTGGTCCAGCTGTACCAATGCCGCATTATGCACATCGATAGAAGGCCTGTAGAGTCGATGAAACGCGTCGAACGAGCCGTTGAGGATGCAGAATAGTTTCGGACTACTGACAGCATCACCAACAGCAACCTGCTCTAGGAAAAGTCCAAGCCAGTCGTTTGTTTCCAGGGGTATTTGTTCTTTGCGCAATGGCGCTAGGACGGACATGGACCAACTCTCGACGCCCATGTAACCTTCACACATGATGTTTATGGTGATATTCTGATGGTTTTTGGGAGACAGAGGGTAAGCAGTCAGCATTCGTGCGGAGAAGTCAAAGACATGTTGTGTGTTGGCTGCAAGGCGTAAGCAACAGCTGACTTTGGCTTGGCCCTACGTTGGATGTGAGACATGGCGGCCTTGAGCGGGTATTTCAATAGCCTATTGCTATGCTGTCGCGCGACTGGTAAAACAGAAGCGAATAAGCTTTTTGATGGACGGCTAATCGCAGATCAATGATGGCTATCTCTTAAGAGTGCGTAACGCCTGTGGATACGACACCATCTTCTCAAAATGCCCAATCGATTAACTGTGGGACGCAGGATACCTCTGATTACACTGAATTTACTATAGTAGCTGAAGTACCAGCTATCTGAACTCTAACAAGCCTCTTCCGTAGGTACAATTCCCTCTTAGAGGTTGAAGTTTATAACAAGGTATTCAGCTAATAGGAAGATGGTGTGCGTTATACCGCAGGTTCCACAGGCGATACGCACTCTTAAGAGATTGCTCTGCTAGGGTCGCCTGAGAGTGTAGAGGGTTACTTTATCCCTCCATAGCCAGCCAGCCAGTCAGTTATAGCCGTTGCATGTTGTACCCACCATCGGCATCACGTCGCAGGCTAAGGGTAGCATGCGCTTTACAGTTTGAGAACTTTTGCATCCAGATAGGTGACATCCAATTTGCTCCAATTGTTGAGTGCCTATAGCGCGACTTTGCCATTGTCTGATTCCATTGCGGAGCATCCATTTTGTGGCTTGCCCGCGCCCGTTTTTATATCGTCATCCCAACAGTGTAGGGTAATGCCGACAGCATGTTAACAGTGCATGGAAGCCTACACAATGCAGTCCAAAATTAACGAAACTTGCTAAAACGGTCTTTATTATTTGTTGGGGGGCTTACGCGGCATGTTTAAGTGTCGCTATATCTCAAAGAGGGTGTCAATGTCACTATAGATGCAATATTTATGCCAACTTGACGTGTTCATCTGTTTGCGTGTCCAATTTTTGATGCGGCGGGTACCATTTCCTCACCTCCGTGGCCACTCGCTGGGCAGGTAATCATAGCTATCGACATATTTGTGTAGGACCTTACGATGATATCTGGTATCTGTTTTCGTCCATTAGGCTTCCGCTTAGCCCGTCAACTGGAGGTATGATACGCACCGCCGGAATGTCAACGCAACACTGTGGTGCGATGATCTGGACACCGATGCAAAGCAATTGGCATTAATGGTACATGTGCTTTTTAAATCATCATTTACTACCAGATGCATAGAGTTTATTGTAGGGCTGATTTGGTGGATAGATATCGCTTGGCAAATCGTCTGTTCATCCCGTCTGATCTGGACAATCCGTTCTCCACTGATGTTTTTGTGTCGGTTGCAGACTTGGCGATGCGACCTCAGTGCTGGCGTCAGCTTTTAGGGGAGTACATGCACAGATGCACTATCAGGTTCTCCGCAGTCTGAGTCGAGAAACCTGCTGAGCCACCTTGACAACCTTGGCAGGATGGGATTTTTGGATCCGTAATTGTGATTTTGAGCAGAACAATCAGGAACTGACATTGGCCCCACGTGCAAATTAGCAGATTCACTAAAGTTGCTGATCGCGAGAAATAAACAACGCATGAGATCGATCAGTGGTTTCAGGCCTTGATTGAAAGCCAAGCTAAACCGGTAAATGCCAGCCACTGCCGTTTGCATTACAGTTAGGCAGTGTCAGAGGCAGTTTTTAGAGCTGGTGGGGGTCATAGATCAATTGTGGCGCAGTTGACCAGTTCCGACAAAGTGTGCATTGACCAACTAAATTTGGCGACACCCACTAGAAAACAGTGACTGGTCCTTGGACCTGGGCTAGAACCGTTTGGCGAGAAATGGCCCTGACCATTTGCCTGACAGAGGCCTGACTCTGAGGGTGGCTCCTCCCCCCTCCCTGTCCCCTTAAAAAAAAGTTAGGACAATCAATTCATGGATCGTGATTAGGGGGAGTCGGGATCCAACTCTGCTGCAACTTAACGCTTTCTTCCTTCCAATCCTTAGGTTCTTTCCTTGCTTTCTATCCGCTCCTTATCCGTCGGCTTTCTTTTCTATTTGGCTTCTCCGCCTTTTTCCTTTTCTTTGCTCGTCATTGCCAACTTCAATCCACTCGAGCAGCCAGATCGTGGCTCAGCGAAAACGAGACACGTCCTCTTCCTGTCCCTCGATGTGAGGTCCTCGACCCTCTTCTACCTACCGCGACTTCGACTATCTTCCCCGCCGGAGCGATCAACAGATCTTCAAGATGCGCGTCTCCAACCTGCGGCTGCCCGATGGCATGCGCAACTTCAGTATGCGCTTGGCTTCAAAGATTCCCCATCCTCACCCGAGGCGCATCATGCTCTACATAACATTAACCGCCATGATGGTCGGCATGATTGTCACATTTACGATGTACGACAGCCTCTTCTGGAGTGGCAAGCCCAAGAACACCGGCTTCGATCCTCTGCTCTCCCGAACCAACGATTACCGTCTCCTCACGAGCAGGCGGAATAACCTGGGCTTCTACAATACCATCAATGTCAAGAAGACGGGCCAGAAGATCATGAATCCTACCCTCCTTGAACTTCCCAAAGGTAGCAAGCACGACTTCCTTGTCATCGCCCGCGCTCCCCACGTCGACCAAGATATCAAGGGCAAGAAGTACAGACGCGCCCAGCAAGTCGCCACCTTCGTTAGCCTTACCTGGGATGCATTCGGCCGGCCCGAGCTCACTGCAGACAACGATTGGCACAAGATGCTTGTGGAGGACTTTACAGAAGAGCAAGGCCCCGAGCATCACTGCAAGCACCAGCCCGACATGGATAAATACATTGGTCCCGAGGATATGAAGCTCTTCTGGAGGAAGAATGGCACACCGATGCTTATCTTCACCCACCAGGTTAACGACGAGAACCTCTGCGAGGGCATGTACATCGTCGACGCCCGAGCTGCTGTCCCTGAGCTTGTCAAGCAAATGGGCAAGCACGCAAAGGGAATCCCACCCATCGAATTCGACAAACCCATCCTTCTTCGACGCCAGCCCCCCGAGGGTGAGGAGTCCGCTGCTCGATACCAACGCGAGAAGAACTGGGCTCCTGTCTACAACCCTTTCAGCGATGATGATGATGAGATGATGTTTATGGTTGAGCCTAGCCAGCTGTACAAATTCAACTCGTCCGACTCGCCTGTTGAAGATATGGAAGCCGACGTCGAGTCCGCTGTAGACGAGCCTTTCCCTCCCGATAATGAGGGCGAGACTTGGCACTCCAGCAGCGCTACCTGCATGAACGACGTTATGCTCACCGACAAGCGAGTTCATCAATCGACACCCATGCTGAGTCTGACTCTGTGCAATCGCGGAACCTGCGAACCTGCGGCGAACAACACAGTCATTATGGGCATGGTGCAGATGCGCTACGACCCTCCTCAATACACAAACACATGGTACGACCACCGAATCGTCGTTTACTCGCCCATTGCGCCCTTCAACATGATGAGCATCAGCAAGAAGCTCACCTACCATGGTGAGACCAACAGCAAGTACATCTGGACCGGAAGCATGGTGTACCATGGCGACCAGCCAGCGCAGCGCAGTCACGGCTTCCTGGACGACGAAATTTGGCTTAGCTTCGGCATTGGCGACTCTGCACCTGGGTGGTTGGACATCAAGGCAGAGGAGTTGGTGTTGGACCACTATTTCTGCCAAAACGCAACATCGGACTACCGATCCAGCATCAAGCAGCATTCATCATGACGAGACACGAACAATGTAATTGGTAATAGAGTGGCATCACATTAATTTTGCGCAAAAGGAGTGTATTACATATAGGCATAGCACATTCACATTACATATACTGAAAGAGATCAAAGTGTATACCCTCCCACCTTTTTTGGGATATGGAGTTCGTGGGAACCAACGGTAGAATAGAGAAGGCAGCATTCCAATGAAATGAATACACACAATTGACTGATCTTCATGACCCAAACCCCTGACATCTTCTATGAAACGCCGGAAGGGCCCTTTGTTGAAGCCCCGCTTGAAGAATTAATTTCCAGATGCTTCTTGGCGAAGACCTACCTTTAGCTTTGAGGGTCGATTCCGAAGGGACTAGGGGTCACCTTGGCAGATGTGCTTGATTGGTAAGAGCGTAAATAACTTACGGGGCATGCACAGGGCTGTCAGTACGCGAAAGGGGGCGGCCGCTGTTGGATTGATACCTGGAGATAGGGCTGAGATAAGAGATAAGAGCTCTACGATAAGATAAGGCCTGTATCTCGCCTGGACTTGACATCGACCTTGGAGATTGACACTCCGTTCGTCTCTAACTTGTCACTTATTGCATTGCTTGATGAAACCATTTTGCTTTGTCAAAAAATACTTACTATATAGTAAGACGGTCGAACTTTTGACCACACCGACTGTCGCGTGATCAAGTAGGGGTCCAGATCCTTTGTTCGGAACCTCCCCATAGTAAGCATCGCTTAAACGTACCTATAGCCAAGAACCATATTTCACGGATTCCGGAAGACGCAGCTCAATTCCTTCAGCTGTCAAAGGGTCCAGACTTCAGGGTTGACTGTCAACCTTGGAAGGAGGATTCTCGTATTTGTCGGATGACGACGAAAGTGTGGCGCAAGCTATAGCTTGGCAATTATCTGACATGTGTCTTGCTCCGCATCCGACGGTCCTTACACTTTCAACCGACGACATCAAACATGGTTAATCGTGGGGGACGAAGTAAAGCTTGTAAGACGTGCAAGCGCAGGCGGGTCAAATGCGGTATTTATGAGGGAGGAGTGTTTCGAGGACTAGTGGCTGACTATGATTTTAGATAATGGCAAACCGCATTGCCTGCGATGTGAAAAGGCTGGGTTGACGTGTGAAGGATATGTCACTTACGAAGAGTTCGTTGATGAAACGGTGAGGTTTCGCAAGGACAAATCTCCTGCAAGATCTGGTCAGCATGAACTACAACTGGTTCAAAGACCTTCAAACCCACCTCAGCAAGAGATCTCACTTCCAAAGAGACTCTTGATCAACGAAGATGATATAATACACACCCATCTTCTTTCCAAGATGGTGGAAGTCCAACCTTTAATGACCAACCTTGAATCCCTTCCCACCTCGACCCGATCTCTAGCAATTCGAGCACTAGCAGCTGTGTACTTTGGCAAAACCAACTCCCATAAACGGATCTTTGACTTGGGAACGAGAGAGTATGGTAAAGCGTTGAAGAAAGTTCATCAAGACTTGTCAAGTGACACTGTTGTTTTGGAGTGGGAGACGTTGGTCAGTGTGCTTTGTTTGTGTATGTTTGAGAGTATTGCTTTTACGGATAAGAGTGGATGGTTAAGACACTATGAAGGGATCTCTGAATTGGTATAGTAACTTCAGATCACTGTGCTGGTATGCTGTTGACTAGCGATGTGTAGGTCAGACTCAGAGGTCCATGGAGGCACAAGACACCATTAGATCGAGAGCTTTTACGACAGTGTCGCTTCGAGATTGTACGTCCGAACACTTCCCTGTGATGAGTCTAACTGATCCTGAGTAGATTGTATGCGCACTGATTAAGCGTTGTCACTGCTACCTGGCTCTCCCCGAGTGGCAGACCATCCCCTGGCCAGATAGTGTACCAAAGACAGCAAGTGACACTATTCACGACATCTTTGCCGATGTTCCAGGTCAACTACACGACATGGACCGTTTAGAAAGAGGAGAGGTAGACGAAGACTTCAAGGACGATCTACGACAACGTGTGGAAATAACCCTGTCGAACCTTGAAGATTGGGGCCAGTTCTACCACCATCCACGTCCTCTCTCTGGTTCATTACCAGACAATGAAGTAATGCATTCAATCAGAGACAGAGCACTACTGGCGCTACAAAGAGCTATCATTCTTTGCATGGTCAACCTCTGCACACTTCTCAAAGTCCCCCTCGTCGCAGAAATCCCAACAGCCTTCGAAGATCAACAGGCAATTCGGACATGTATTGCGATCGAGATATGTCAACTAGCCATATCATGCGTCGGCGATGATTCTACGGGAACGGAGCCATTGCTGTTCATATTTCCTTTACAGATTGCGAGTATGAACTTGCAAGCGGGAAGCGCTGAGGAGAAACTGGCTGAGCAGGTTATGAATGATGTTATTGCTGGACAACATGGGTTTGAGATTGGACGGAGAAGGGAATTAAGACCATCAATGGTGACTTATGTTGAATGAATTAACGCCGTCTATAAGATATCTACCCAAATACAATAAGATCATGTGTTTAAACACTGTAAATCATGAGCCATTCCAGCTTAGACACCTTCTTCTCATCCTTCTCTTCTCTCTTCTCAAACTTCTTCTCCAACTTCGCCATAGCTTTGTCATGCTTCTCAACCAATCTTGCTCGATCTTTCTCTACCTCCTCTATATCCTTCATCCGTCTCTTCTCAATCTCGGCCACCTTCTTACCACTCGCATGTTCGAGCTTTGCATCAGCCTTAGCATTGACGTCCAGGATCTTATACTCCAGACCAATGATCTTGGCTCCGAGCTGCAGGCGATCTTCCGTATCAGAGTCATATCGCTCTTCGATGGATGTAATTGGGAAGCTGTACTTTGTAGCAGC
Source organism: Fusarium hainanense (assembly GCA_013618405.1). Classification (NCBI taxonomy): domain Eukaryota; kingdom Fungi; phylum Ascomycota; class Sordariomycetes; order Hypocreales; family Nectriaceae; genus Fusarium; species Fusarium hainanense. The sequence continues at coordinate 308,128 of JABFEW010000138.1, forward strand.
CTCCTCGCGCTTATGAAGGCGCTTGTCCTCCTTTTTCTGCTTCCTTTTCTCTTTCTTGGCTTGTTTCATGGACGCCTGTTTTGCGCTGAGGCGATCTACCACATTACTGTGTCTAATTGGAGGCTCGACATCGAAGGATAAGGGTTCAACGTAGGGGCTGAGCTCTTGTAGTCTTTGAAGCGGATCTAGACTCTTCGCTGTAGCGCCGAGTCGTTGCATAACCTTTCCATCCTTCAAGATCTCCATCTTCAAACCCTTGGGGCCGAAGACATCCTTATTTGCCTTGTCTAGCACAAGTTTTGATCTGATAATTGCAGACGCGGCTGTAGCGGTGCCTGCTGCAAGTCCAAGACCTAACGAAACGCTTTGGCAAATGGGGTCTGGCACGAAGCCTACCCCATCGCTGGCAAGCTGCATCGCTTTGAGAGGTGCGGGCTCGGCATGGGCGATGTTGAGTGAGTCCACGATGGTCATGAACTCTGCAGAGGGGATTCCGTATGAGCCAAGAACGGGAGGATATGCTCTAATGAATGGGGGAGTGGCTTCTAGACCACCTGTGATCGAGGAACAGGGGAGTAGAATAGGCTGAGATAGAGTCATGGTGGTCTGTGAAGGAGACGCTGGGATAGTCTCTTGGTAGGATGGTGGGGCGCCTTGATGGTCGTAACTGTGACGATGCTGCATATCGCCTTGTAGTTCAACAAGCAATTGATGCTGTTGGGGATTCTTTTCGTCGGAGTACATTGCTTTTGAAAGGATTGTGAATTGTGTGGAGTTTAGATAATAGAGATGCAAACAGTGGTCTTCATAGAGAAGATAGGCGACCTTTTATCTTGAACAGAGCAACAGTCCATCACATCCTGTTCCATCGCCAACTGTAGCGCTGAAATGAGCTTATTCCCAATTGGGATCATTGCTCGAGATCGACGCTGTCTGACAGCGCCGCCAACAAGGAGACGCTAAACCCCAACAGGCTGATTGTGCGAGCTGGGCTGTGCCGCCTCACCACTGACTTCGCGACAAGATTATTGGATAGCGACCTCTAGCTTTTGATCAACGCACAGGTTGCACTCGCGCGATGCGGAGTACACATACTTCCGTCTTGCGTGTCCCTGATTCTCATCACCATCAATCTGTTAAGCTACTTTATCGGTGCTGAGCTACAGGCTTTCCAGAATGGCGACAGCATCAAACTTGGTATACTTCAGATCTGCGCAAAAGCACAAGAGCTTCTCGTTGTGGCAAGTCTCTCAACTGTGATTTTTCATGTTTTGAGATCAGAGCTTGTTTTTGGCCCGGGTTTACCGCTTGGTTTGCTGGGAGCAGGGTTCAAGTTTACGTCTTTGAGGTCAGTAAGTTGAATGCATGGTGATAAGGTGGCCTTGCTAATTAGTGGTAGTTTCTTTTGGTCTCAAGAGTTCTGGGGATCTACCACATATAAAGAAGCCATGCTTCGAAAGGTTGGCATCTTTGGGCTCTTGATCATCTCAGGTCTTTTGGCTGTCCTTGCTGGTCCGACGACTGCCGTGTTGATGATTCCTCGAGAGCTTGAATGGAAAGCTGGAGGTGCCAATTTCTACCTGAATGGTCAGTAAAAAGAAGGAAGTACATAGCTTGAGCTTATTCTTTTCAGGAACGAAGGAAGAGATGTGGCCGAACTTTCTCGGCGTGCCGACTGTGAACTGCAGTGGGGACACCTGGCTCAACAACTCTCGGTGCCTTGCAAATGGCTACCAATCAATCCACGAGACCTTTACCAACAGAAGAGGGAGCAGCCAGGAGGGACGGATAGCTTTGCAGATTTCTGATGGCGACCTTTACAAGACCGTTCATGCTCGAGCTCGAGAGTCAACGACCTACATTGTTGAAACTTGGGCGTGTACAGCTCATGTCCCCACCGCCATCCTGCATGCGGCTTCCGTCAGTCTGTGGGTAGCAGCACTTAACTACCTGGTATCTATCGCCAATCCAATCATGCACCCGAATCCCCAGCTTCTTCGCTACGCCTCGAGCCGCACGGCTAGCGTCAAGACTGAGCTTCCTGCTGCAAGAGTATTCTGCACTGATTCCGCCGAGACTATTGACCAGAATAGTACATATATCCTAGCCAGCTTCCCTATGCTCACAGAGTATGGTCTGCAACTGCGGAACAGTACGCCTGGGGGAGATGTTGTCTGGTTTCAAACATACGATGTGACCAATATTGTGATTGGGATGATGAACACTCCGGCATTCACAAGAATCGTCGTGGAGCCAGTCGATCTACCGCCAGACCTAAACCAAGCGAGCTCTGTAGGGGTGCTTCTCCTCAGCCCTGATGGTGAAATTACTGGAAGGTGGAAGTTGCAAGGGTGTTCCATCGACGGGAGGTGGGCCAAAGGAAAGACAAAAATCACAGAAGATCCCCTTAGCGTCAAATATGACTTCAGTGCTGACCAACCTCGCTCCACGGTGGACAGTACGGTGGACGTCGAGGCTTATGGTTGGGGAGGATTCAGGCCCCCGAATGACGGGACCTGGAGACGTATCAACATCACTGCTGGGTGGCTGAACGCCTTAAATGCTGAAATACCGGTGAATGGCCAGAACAATGGAACCAGACAGCAGAGGACTATCGAGAGTATACTTGAAGCAGCTTCTGATGGCCCACTAGGTGATGTCGACGCGAACATAATGCGGGAGCTTGCTTTGGCGGTCACTGTTGCTGACGGCCTTTCACGATCGTCAAGCTGGCATACTACGAATTATAGTTCCACCTTCGAGCCTCTTGTCTCGACGCCATGGAACAGAGAATCTGCAAGAACTCTAGTCCGGATTGGTGGCCCAAAGAACACGCCCGACTCAGGAAATTCGGCCAAGAATGCCAAGCTCCATATGCAAATGGAACTACACGGTTATGCCATGTCCGCCGAGAGCTGGTTCGACTTTTTCTGTATTGCAGTCCTCTTGACTCATACTGTCATCGCGCTCAGCCATTCGGTGTGGGTGGTGTGGTATCGAAGAACGAGTGACGCTTGGGAGAATATGACTGAAGTGTTTACTCTGGGTCTCAACTCAGACCGCCCTGGACAGACTGGTGAACATGGACTGGAAAATACTTCTGCAGGTATCAGGACGTGGGTTCCCACGAAGCAGGTTGGATGGATCGAGGCTATTGATGGTAATGCATCAACCTCAACAGCGTTAGACCGTCCTGAGGAGTTACAGCTAAGATTTGGTCTGGGTAGACATATGAAGGGGGGTCAAAGAGATGATCAGTTCCAGGCCAAGGAGAACACAGATTATGGCACGATCTGAGAGTTTACAAAGGGGAGTTAGGTGGGTAATAGAAGAACTCTCCTCTAAGGCTTAGGGTACCAAAAATAAAGTAGCCTAAACGCTTCTCTAAATCGCCCTAAGATGCCTAACCTACTTCGTCTCTTATGCTTATGGCAGCCAATTCTTCTAATACCATCCCATACCCATTCCAATATTCCATCTGCAACTCCAATATCCCATTAAACCTTGGCTCCAGAACCTCATCTCCAGACTCCTCTTCAGAATCTGCAATTACCAACCAAGGATGGTATAAGATAGCACGTGGGATCTCCGGTATGATTGGTGGCTCAGCCGAATCAGCCGTCGTAAGATCATGGCCAGTGGTATCGTTTGTGGTGTGCTTGAACTTTGGTTGCTGAGCCCACAGGATCCCATTCTCCGGTCCCTCATCTGAGTCTGCCATTACCGTAGGTTCCGGTGACTCTTTTTTCTTGTTCTTAACCTTGTACTTTCTCAAGGTCTTGCTTCCCGTGGTCTTCTTGCTACTCAGTTTGACTCGAGGCTTCTTAGAGTTTGCCTCTCGCTTGATGACTGGACTGGGCTCTGGAGTTACAGTAGCTAAGGCAAGGGGTGCATTAAGTTCCTGTAACACTTAGAACTTGATCGTGAGATAATCACTGGAGTAGTACTTACCAGATGTATTCTAGTCTTCAAGTGCGCAATGTGATGTTTTTCACGCCTAAATGAGCTCCCATCATAGGACATGCCTTGGATACGGCACAGCCATCTTCCATTCAGATTCCAATCAGGTTCTGAATTAGTTCGATGACGGAACATATGCTCTGAGGCACGCTTTCGGTTTTCAAGTTATGCGGCAGAGAGTCGCTGATCTTGTTCTCGAGGACGTCAATCCCTATAGTATAAGTTAGGAACAGAAAGAAATGCGATGTAGGTAGGGCATACTAACAGTTTCGAGTCTCGGACTTTGTTTCGTTCAAAGAGCCAGGAGTTTCATCCGTGTCTTTAACTCAGGAGCGTCTGGGAGATCATCGAGCTAAGCGAGCTCAGTGTTGTCGTCAATCGATGCTCGAATGTCTTCCATTGTAGTAAACTTGGGACAAGTAATCCGAGAGAAAGTTGCAATTGAGACAGTGAAAAAGAAGATTTGCAGATTGAGAACAGTACGCAGCCTCCGGGAAGGATCGGGGACCAAAGCTTGTGGGGCCCTGCCTAGAGGTCGGTGACGACATTGTCGGTACTGCCAATTTGAGGAAGGAGCTGAAGTCAAGGCAGGAGCTGAAATCAAGGAAGGAGCGGCAGGTGTCTGCGGCGTACAATGTGGCTGAATAAATGAGCAGCAGGTAGATGGTACAGTCACTCAAGAAGCATGTTGAAGTCTAGCCCTGAGAAACGGTGGGATAAAGAACATTTATAAGATTTTGCGACAGTTGCGCCTGAGCTTCACGGTGTAATACCAGACGATTCCATGGGATGTATGAACGGTAGGTATTTGCTAAAATTCAACATATGGTATATTTACATAATAAAACTAGAGCATGGGTATCTCAGATAATCGTGAATCGTATAAACAGCATTCTCAAAGCATCAACCAAACCATTGCCGCCAATGATCCTCCCAACGCAAACTCCAAACAGCTCTCAAGACCAAATGCAGCACTTTCCTCATCCGCATCATCTGACATGTAAGTCATGGTATTCGGTGTGGCAGGGTAATAATTGTCGTTATATGTCGAGTTCAGCGTAACGTTACCCACTGCATCACCATCTTCGAGGCGGATGTATGTTTGGACCTCGTGCTTCTCCAACATATCCTCTGTCACGACGATTTCTCGTGCACCACGAATCCAATCTCCGTAGCCACCATAGCCTGAGTGTTGTCCGTAGCAGAGGTGGATGCCGTTGCCTTCGATGTCCATTCCGTCCAGCTTCTTATCCCAGCGGTAGCACCATGTGTTTCCGTGGTCGTGACCGTAGAACAGGCCGATGATTCCAGGAATAGTGACCAAAGCTTCCATGAAAGGAATGTCTTGGCCGCCGTATGGGCAGTCGTAGGTAGGGGTTCCGTCTGCGCACCATCCGTAACCCTGTTGAGGTACTGGAGGGTCATCGTTGATACCTACCTGATAATTCTTGCGAATACCAAGCTCGGTTTGAAGGGCGACTGTCGCGTTGGGAGGTACGTGGACAAAAGCGAGTGAAGGAATGGTTTTGTTGTATTTGTCCGTAATGTCCGTGTTGGTCTCGTTGAACCAGTCCACAACGGTCTGATCAACCCAATTCTCCTGCCAACTTCCTTGATAATAGTTTCCGCCACGGCTGTCGAAGAACCATAGGATAAGCTGAGGGCTGCAATCGGAGGTCTTCTTGCAGTCAGAAGCATAAACGGGCAGATAGTAGTTGGTTGTGCCGGATTTTGTCGTGTTGACCATTTTCTGAGTACGCGCTCCGGGGAACATTTGCTCGCGTTCAAGAATTCCATCGCCAGCGATGTTGTAGTTGTGGTCGTGATTTCCATAGGTGGAAGCCCAAGTAAGACTGCGGTTCACCATGGGCTCAACAATCATGTCGACATAATGTGTACTGTTATGCTTCCATGTTGAGTCACCGTTGATGAGGTCGCCATTGAGAACTACCAGATCAGGTCTATCGTAGTCCAGGACCTTGCTAATAACCTCTACTGAGTGACGATCCTGCTCGGGACCTGTCGTTGATTCATCTGAATTCACATGTCAGCCATATATCTGCAGTGGCCAATTGGGGAAACTCACACTGTCCAAAATGCATATCGGAGAAGATGGCAATCTGAAAAGTGCCATCCTTCTTGAATTGCAACGGATCAAGCTTAGAATTGTCCACATCTGCGCCATAACCGAGGGCCACAAGAGAGGCTACAGCAATGATATGTCGTTTCATTGTAAATAAAGTGGCGATACCCACCGTGAAAATTGGATTGTTGATAATTAGTCGTGATGATCTTTCTGGGGATGCACATCCATCACGGCTCATCGCCTGTTTAAGAATATGCAGAGTCAAGCATCAATGCGTCATCCCATGGAATTTTCGAATAAAGCCCAAAACTTCACGATGCCCAGATGAGTTAGGCTTGCAGGTAAGGGGAGTTTAAAGAGGGGCATGGTAGCAGGTTTCGTGGACAGCGCACGTAGGCAAGTCCGTGACCGACCAACAAGGCCTGCAATTTCGTGGCGCCTTTTCTTTTTTTTCCCTCCGAATCTAAAAGCAATCATCTAATTTGTTAGCCTGTCTTGAAAACAAGATGCGGGTAAAGCGGGAGTATAGTGTTTTATAAAAGACTTGGGGTAGTAAAGGTTATAGCATTTGAGTTTATTGCAAAACTACCGATATCAATTGATGTTGCCGATCTGCCTTACTTGGCACATCCCAACTATGACCTCTTGCAGACTCGTATCAATTGACCGATCGATTTCGGGTCCGAGCCGAAGGTATGGGATGTGGGAGAATCCGAGACCTGAGACGGCCCGAGCACCAACAGGAGTCGTCATTCCGCTCGACTAAGCTTCTGTAGCGCCAACTCTAAGCAGCCAATGCCTTGGTCTGATCATTAATCTTCGCTCAACTGCCGCGTCAGTGTCGGCGTCAACAATTACCTAAGCTGCTCTCGCTCGTACGATTTGGTTGTTAGCTTGTTTGCTAGAGGACATTTGATGCTTGAAGAGGAAACAGAGCACGCGTGGAGATTCCTTTATCGGCGATGGATTGATCCACTGATCCACGCGGCTGGAAAAGCTTGGCCTATTTTTTATTAGACTGATAATATTCGCTCTTTTTCGCACGTGAGAGGATTTCTTCATTTGCGATGTCTCGTATGGCATCATAGTGTCTTTCAAAACACATCAGGGCTAGTGTTGCGTCAGGCAACATCGCATTAAGTCTTGGACATCGGTACTCTGTAATTAACTTTCGGATAATTTGCACAGGAAGGAGTAACGGGCGTCTGAAGGGGTACTGTAATGAACTACCAAGCTGAGAAGGGGAGAGATGGACACGGTAAGTACAAGCTGCATAAGCCGCCCGAGACTAGTCCTAATTCATGCACTTGCTTGAAATTTTGACCCGTCAAAACCTGATCGAGACATTGCCTTTCTGTTTTCGAGCGGCAGATCGACCAGACGACCAGACACAGCATATGACAACTCCTCTTCCTGGCGACATCATTGATATATAAACAAAGCCAGACCACTGTTTTCCTCGCCATGCTGAACAATGCAGTTTGATTCAACCGAGAATTCAGACGATGACATGACGAGGCTAGCATCCTTACCCTTGCTATCTCTAGTATCGTCAAGGACATAGCACTGCATCTAGCACACGTTGTTGATCCTCTTGGCATTATCACCATGAAGAGCGTTGATGCCAATCAAATCACCGCCAGCAATGTTGAACATGCATCAGCCCTGGATCCCATCGTCACAGACAGATTGCCACTTGCTTCTGCTTTTTACTCATGATGGAGTATTTCGCAGTGGCTTCAAGGGCATTGCCTTTCAAGTCGCATCTAGTGGAACAAGTAGGAGCTCGCTGTCTGCATTATGGTCAATGAAACAGATTTATCCATCACAGTTGAGTTGCTGCAGTAGTCATTTGAGGGTCAGATTAGATTGAGATGCCTTTATGTTTAGACAAACTTTAGGAATGGTCAATATAACCGTGAGAGCTTCGAGAAAAATAGTAAAATTAGACCATGCATGGTGGTCAATGGATACGAGATGCGATGTGGGAGGCGAGATAGACCGTAGGCGGAATTTTGATCGGAGGTGGGAGGAACGTTGTTGCACGAATTCACATTTCTTCTTAGACTTCGTCTTAATTACTTCATAACCAAACATCGCCTTCAATAGAGTGGAATTGCAATCTCATTGGGTCTCAACTAGGTAGTAGTATACTGAACTGGGCCTGTCACTCGCTTCAAGAGGAAGGTACTCCGAAAGTCTTCTTAGTTCAAACTATCACGGCTTTCTAATTTCTCCATTCGACTCCCAGACTCTGCAGGAGCTAGAGAAAACCCCCGCTCACTGTTTTGGAAAGGTTCACCGTTCACGATGATCACTATTAGCCCTACAAGATGGGTGTCAGAGGATTTATCCTCTGAGGTTTAGGGTATAAAACCGAAGTACCCAGATTGCTAGCCTAAGCTCATACAAGATGATGAAATCATGTCGTCTCTTCCTGGTCTCATCAGGCAATTCTCCTGGTACTCTGGCACCTTATCCGTTGCCTTCCCGAATACAGAAGCTCCACACGCGACAGGCCAAGCAGAACAGCCCCTTGGTTCGAGATACGCTTTGATTCCGGTTCAAGATCTACAATTTGATCTGTTTTTCACAACAGGGTTTCCTTGTACCTAATCTATCCTCCAATGGATATGCGATGAACCCTCCGAGTCCATGTTCGCCCGCGTGTAGATCTTGGGTAGATCTTCGAACCAAGGTGAATTGCCGATCTTGTGTACAACGCTATACCCGAAACCGTGCAGAACTGCAACCAGCGGTCCAACCCCGCGGCCCTACCCGCTCCAGCTGAAAGTGGCTGCTTATGGCGCACAAGTAAGACAACAACAACCTCGAAACAGCAACTGATCGTGCGTATCTTGCGGGTTGCCGAGCTGAACGATGCGGAGCGTACCTAATAGAGGCAGGATATAGCACGTTGATGTCACGCAAGATATTTGCCTTGATCTGCCGGCCGGAGACGGCTCATGCAGGATGATCTGACTGCACGTTCGTTCGCCGGGGATGAGCAACTAAGCAAGCTTAATGCCCAGGTCTCAACAAGAGCCACTGCGTAGTTATGCAATTAATCTATTCATTATTAATACATGTGATGCTTCTGAATAGAGACCCTGGGAATTGCACAACGTGATCCAGACCGACTCGATCAAGTGTTTCGTATCACAAAGAGCACAAGACACAATATCACATACACCGCACACCGCTGTTGAAGCGATTCGTTCTCGTGAAGTGCTTCTTTGGTCCTTTATAAATAACGCATTGTATTGGACCCTGCTGTCACGATACCATCAGACATCAGATACGCAATTTCATCATGTTGAGTGTCATGCCAATAACATCGGTCCTGGAGGCCCACATCCCCTCCATCAAGCATTATCCGAGTAAGCTGCAATCCGCTTTCCAGCGAAACAGTTAAACAGTTAAACTGACAGATGGAATTAAGCTGTGGAAATAAAAGAGGCATATGAATACGATTATATCATCTTCTACAGATGGTTATCACCGGATCTCTACGAAAGAGGCAGAGTTATGGCACGTCTAGTAGCCGGGATGATTGAGAAGAAGACGCGCCGTGTATGGCTTGACCAGCATCAAATGACCAGAAGCACAGAAGCTGGAGAGGTCACAAAGAGGACATCTCAGACGTTCTTGTCAGTCTCTCAAATTATCATCTTAGCAGCACCGGGCGACTGGCATCGGTTTTCGAATATGGATGATATTCATCGTTGGGAGTGGGAAATGAGTCTCCGAAGTGGTAAGTGTGGATTAGAAATTTGAGACATCGTGATGTTGATACTGACCGCTCCAGACAAACAAATTTGGTTGCTGCAATACGGTACACCAGACAACGCACAAGCAGCCACGAAAGAGCAACTGGAAGCGGAGTTGTCTACGCGCTGTCCCAGGCTAGCAAAGCTGTTTGTGGGCCGGGAGCTGCATATACGATCGCTTTCGATGGATAACATTGATGCGGTGCTGGGTGAAATTGCCGAGGCGCGGTAGAGATGGGTTACAGCCGCTTCGGCAACGCCCGATGTTGATCATCAAGGTGCAATTGTAAGACCTAGCTAGCTATGCAGTATTGCATCGGTATTTCCTTACGGTTTTGGGCGCGGGGCGGTATGATGTGGCGTTGGACGAAAACAGATCGACAATGCAGTGAGACAGTCACGGTTAGGGTAGAGTGACTTAATAAGACATGCATAAGAGAAATTCAGCGACTTGAGGCCCGGCCATAAAAAGTGATTCAGTGAATTGGAGTACAGTTCGTTGTTACTTAATGCTTCTCCACCCCCAGAATCTCTTTCTGGGTCAGTATCTCCATCAGTAAGCGACTAATCAAAAATGTCTGCGATTGCCACTACCCCAAACCATGGCCTCCGTCTCGATGAACCGATTATACCTAACAGCTCTCAACTGAAGGGCAGTATGTGTTTCACATCGCTCAATCACTTTCAAATTCTCACATGCTCGTAATAGATGGAAACTTCACACACATACAAAATGCCTTCAAGGCTGGCAAGGAATACGTCGTCCCATGGACATCCCAAGAAGATGCACGTATCGAGCAAGCCATGAACGATCTTGGATCTTACCTGACTGAGCTTGACCATTCTCTCTCGTATGAGGGTACAGACAAGAAGGTCGTTTGGCGAAAGTCTTGCTGGTTTGCGAGCCACGGCATAGGTCATCCATTCCTAGATTCTGAGGATGGCATCGCCAAGTTCGATGGTGATCTTAAGGATGGTCTTACTGGTCTTCAAGCTCTTCATGACTCACGCATCAGAGACTCCATGCATTGTCTGAAAGCCTGCTTGGACAGTGCACTGGTAAAGACCAGCATGGCTGTCGGTATCGATGCTGACATGGTGCAACGGTGTACTGTCCGGTATCGCGCTATCAAGTATACGCCTCATGCTGGCGCCCCTGGAGGAATTGGTCTTCATCCTGATGGTAACCTCCTGTCTGCACTCATCACAAATGGACCTGGACTGCGTGTCTATGATCTTGATGGAACCGTACGCTTTCCTGGATACAAGGGCACGATTATGATGGGCGGCTCTACACTTTACCGTTGGGCGAATGAGTTCCTTCCAACATTTCACGATGTTGATATCAGTGGTGATGAGGTCAAGGTTTCTATCGTGGCTTTCTTCAACTTTCCCGATATGGAGACAATACCAAGAGGTCTACGCACTGAGGGAGAGGGCTTCTTTCATGATATCCGACGCATCAAGGAAGATGATAAGTTGCCTAATGGAGAGTTATTGGCGCTTTGGGACATTATCATTGAGAACCATAACTTATCACTACCGCCAGTTCACGCAAGCGGATGAGTTTAGTTAGTTTAGATCATGAGAGTAGTATCAGTATTCGTATTTCTTCTTCCTACCTAAATACTATCTAAGTAGTCAAATCAGCCAGGTGCGTGTCAGAAAGATTATCTCCTAAGGCTTAGGTTAGAGAAATAAAGTAGCCTAACTACTAGCCTAAGCTTGCATAAAGGGACCATGCCATTTCGTCTCTTATGCTCTTAGTAACAAAGTCTATCTTTGTATGCGATTGTCAAAAGCCTATATATGCGCTGGCTGTCAAAATTATCCATAGTAATATCTCGTTTACCCTTCAACTTACTTTAGTTTTGTCCTTTTCCTCATTGGCCCTGCCGTCACTTTACTTTCCGTGAGCATGTACTTCTTCCTCTTCTTCAGAGCTTTCAGTCTCGATAGATTGCCGAAGCATTTCAACATCTTGCTCATCAATCGACTGGCCTCTCGCCACCGCCTCCTCTTGCGGAGCCTCATGGCTATGCAATCTCATGTTAATAAACATGAACCACAACCCCAAATCATACATGATTCGTAGCACACCACCAACAACAAAGGCGATCCAGAACTTTCCACTCTCAGCAAGACCACCTGTCAGCGAAGGACCAGTAGCCATGGCCAATGTTCGAAGTGTAGATGTGATACCCATGACGGCGGTGCGCTCTTCAGGCTTGACCACCGCAGCGATGAAAGCTGATCTCGGTGCTTGGTCCATGTTGTTGAGGCCCATGCGGATGAACAGTAGTATGACTGTGATGACGACACCACTTGGAAAGGGGAAGAACAGCACTGAGATTGAAGAGGGCAAATGGGTGAAAACCATGGTGTTGATGAGTCCCAAATGGCGAGCCAGAGGCCCAGCGAAGACTGTTGAAATTGTAGCTAGAACCTGCGCAGTTGAGAAAATGTCGCCAAGTCTAGCCTTGGACAGCGAAAACTTGGTGTCCAGGAAGTACGTCGTCAGGGATTCTGATACCATGCCATCGGCCAAGGAATCGACAGTAAGAAGAAACCAGAGACGGTACATGACAGATCTGGTGCCTGACGAGACACGTGAGAAGCGACTGGCGTGTTGCGGAGGGTTGGAAGCGCTAGTTGTCGGACGACTGGTGTCTTCGTCCTCGTCCATAGAGTCTCGAAGAAGTCCCTCGGCCAACTCATCTGATGCCTCCGAGGAATCATCATGATCGGCCTCCGTCTTGTTGCTCATGACCAAGGCAAAGAAGACGTTTAGAGCACCCATCAAAATATATACCCAGAACGTAGCATGATAAGCCGACACAAGATTCCAGCCTTTGCTTTCAGTCATTGTCTCAACGAATCGTCCTGCCAATGCCGTCCCTGCTGCGGCGCCCAGACTTGAGCTGGTAACATACCAAGCCAAGACATCAGCTCGGGTCTTGGGGCTTGTAATGTGAGACAACATGGATTCCTCAATAGCTCGAAACGGACCAAAGTCGCTACCACTGGCACTGATGACCCCAACAACAGCAGCCAAAAGTAGAATCCAGAAATTCTCAAAGATGGAGAAAATCACTCCCGAGAAGGCCATCAACATACCACCCGCAACAAGAACTCTCCGTCTCCCAAGCCCATCCGCCATGAGCGTAACGACCAAGCCTAGTACCACATCACCCAAAAGCGTCAAACTCATAAACAGCCCAATCCGAAAATCCGAGAAACCCAACTCTGAGAAGAACTGGGCTATCGTGAGCGTAACAGCTTTGAAGGCAAACATGCGACATGTGCGCGAAAGGATGAGTAGCCATGCATCTTTACCGGCGCCATACACGGCTGAGATGCCGGACTCGTGGTATAGCCAGCCAGCTGTTTTAGCGACAGAGGTTCGTTGCGTCGCCATTTGAAAGATGAGAGAGTGAGAAAAATATTGAACTGATGTGATCGCATGGTCAATTGCCTAATATCCGTCTAGTTTGCGGGGTGCGGCGATCGGAGGTATCGGTGCCGTGATCGGCAGTAGTCACTTTACACCGAGTTACCGTTTTGAGCGTCATTGTTACAGTGGTTGTGAACGTGAGTCAGAGGATCAATGAGGCCTGCAGAGTTAGGCCATGGAGTTCAGAATTAGGGCCGAGCTGCTCTACAATGAAGTAGGTTTGCAGGGTGAACGTTACAGTCGCTGATCTCATTCTCTACTGTTAAGCTTAAAAAAACTGTGAAGCCTAAAGAAAAAAAAAACCAGAAGCATAATGCATTGGTACTTCTATCTATATAAGAAGTTATCGCAGTGGAGGCCATATGGTAACAATCCAGGGTCAAACAATTAATTACAACGGTCGGGCTGCAATCTTGCGACCGTAGAAGACACTTAGCTATCTGGACGCAAATTGCTGAGTCACAACCAAAGCCCAGTACCTTGTCCCCGAATAGCTCAGCTGGAAGAGCGTTCGACTGTAATTGTTATATGTCATCGAAAGGTCACTTGTTCGATCCAGGTTTCGGGGAACCGTCTCTTTTTTTTGCATTTCACAGTAATCCATCTTACTATCAATTCTAAACGCTCTTTTTGACTTTTTGTTGTTTGTTCTTTGCCGCCGGCCGATAAAACTCCCGTGCATGATGCATGACTCGTCTACAATTAAACTTTTGAGCTTCTTGAAGCCCCGCATTCCAACTCTCAACTGCTAACGTCTTTATCCGAAGCAGGCACAATGTCGTCTTCTGCCCATCCACTACCCTCATGGTATTATCGCCTTGCTCCTCATCTCAAGTCTAACGGTGTAGTTCTCCCATGGAATTTCGATGAAGACATTTCGGATCTCGATGAGGCGCGCTACAATGCGGCCAGTGCTTATAATGGACCTGACGCGGAGTGGTTTCACCGACTGAGAGAGCACCGAGAAGAGCGCAAAAGAGAACTCCAAAAGCGAAGGGACTTTGTCCAAAGACAGAAGGAAAAGAACAGAGAAGACGAAGAGGACAAAATGAAAGAGGTGCAGATTGCTTATCAAGCCTTGGAAGGTACGGGTTACATGACTGATCTTGGTGAATTGGACACGGCGTTTGAGCTCTACTCTCTGGACTACTTTGACCATTTATACGATCCTAGTCCTGTCGGCAATCGGAAAAAATACTTGAGGTTCGAAAATGCGGATGAGCAAAACCCAAACGGCCTTCTGATGGGTGTCTTATGGCTCAATCCCGAGGTCAAAAGCGAACTTGTTCCATTCTATCCTCCATCGCATTCGAGTTTGAAGCGTTACAGGCTCGACACTATTGATGGGAGATTTGCCCTCATCGTGCAGTTTATCGACAAGAATCATCTTGTCCTCCAAGCACGCCGAGACCTCGTCTTCATGGATAGGCCGCATCAAGCAACCGGGCCAGAAACCTTCTTGTTCGGAGGTGTTCGAAATGATTGGGGGAAACAACTGCAAGCTTATGCGAAAAGCTTCCATGGGACCGGATTTGGATTCTCATTCGACGCGGCAGGTTGAAGGAGCCTCACGGTGGATCCATTTTGCGTGAATGAACATAAGATGGTGTGCTGCGCCCCATCCTACGAAAGTGCACGGAGGGTATATATAAACATGACTCCATTGTTCAACAATATTCCGGTTTTTATATCAAGTTTTTTGTATCACCATGGGAGCCTCAAACTCATTACCCACCATCGACAAGTCGTCAGAATTCCTCTCGCTCAAAGATGGGACACTCTGCGCTTGGTGTGATGATGGACTGAAGCGCATCTCAGAGAATGGTGAACCGTACCGTACTCGGGCTCTGGCCGATCTTATCGAGGCTTCAAAATACTGCCATTACTGTGCTATGTGGATGGAAGGCTTGCGCCAATCAGGGCATGAATTAAAGGAAGATGGACAAGCCACAGCTTTCAAACAGCATCCTCTAGCGCAGAACGCAGTCGATTCAAAGGACGTGAAGCTTCAGTTCATAAACTATCATGATTTGCAGCTCGGGACTTCTGCACAGTATATCTGTTGGCCGTTCCAAGGTCATATATGGGCGAAGCTTGACTTGGTTCCAGCAGAACGTGAGTGCGCATTATTTTTGTATTTTTATTGCATGACTGACCATTTGTTACAGTTGCGGCCTTCATATACACCAATCAATTGGCAACTTCAGATAGGACAGTTCTGATCAAGGAATGGTTGAAACGTTGCGAGAGTAAACACAACGTTTGCAAAGTCACGAAAGACTCATCCTGGAAGCCAACTCGACTGTTGCATCTTAACAGCAAACCCGAACCCGTACAGATCCGTCTTGTCAATGGTGACGATATACCTGAGAGAGTCGAGTACCTGACAGTTACTCACAACGGGCTATCCCTGGGACTTGTGAAGGACAACGTCGGAGAATTCATGAAGTCGATTCCTATATCTCAACTCTCCCTAAGCTTCATCTCAGCATGTGAAATGGCCAGAACTTTGGGTAAAGAGTATGTCTGGATCGACTCTCTTTGCATCATCAAAGACGACCCCGGGGGCGAAGCTGGCCGTATGGCCTCTGTCTGGGAGAAGTCTTGGCTCCACATAGTAGCCCATAGCGCTTCAGATATTGGGGAACCTATCTCTGGTGCTCATGTGACACGCGAGGAGAGCTCTTGGCTTCCGATATGGGTTTCCCGAGAATGGGGTGGTCCTTCATCTGGCGACTATTGCGTTTCGCGATATGACGACTGGTGGACCGCTGTGTCACGCTCTACAGCGAACAAGCAAGCTTCGACTATCGAGGCACGTATCCTTGCGCCTCGGGTGTTACATCTAGGGTTAGAGCAACTCGTATTTGAGTGCGGGTCGATGAGTGTCTGTGAGAGGCTGCCACTCGGTCGGCCGACCTCTGGTTCTGATCCGGTCTCAGCGCTCAAGTCTTTCGTCACGCAAATCAAGAATGATGGTTTAGAACACCTTACCCGCGAGAGCGTATTCAGCGCTTGGGGCAATGTTATCCGAGTCTATGGCCAAGCACGACTCGCTGTAGAAACGGACAACCTGGCAGCGCGCCGTGGATTGGCTGATACATTCTATCCCGCCTTCAAACACTTAGCAGAATCTGAGATCGAAACGAAAAAGCAAGAGAAAGATTTACGAGAACAGAGAACCATGGGCGATAAAACGCAATACCTCTTCATTGTCGGACTATGGCGTCCATGTTTGGAGATGCAGCTAGCATGGCGAGCGACATCAAATGTCCAGCGGTTCCAACTGGACAGACTGGCCCCGATGGCGCCTGGCAAGCGATACAACGAATACATCGGTCCAAGCTGGTCGTGGTGTTCCCTGAAGGATGCTCTCATCGAACCGCAGGGAGTGAGTCCCGTCGACATTTACTTCGCAACTGTTCTTGACATCAAGACTATGCCGAGTCCAGACCATGGTTTTAGAGAGGCTCCTCGATCCTCTCTTTACATCCAAGGCTCCATCATCCCAATCGCTGGCCTCGGCAAAGGTAACGGGATGAAACTAATCAACTTCGATACTCTCAACAAAGACGCAGGCTCTGGCTGGGAGGGAAAGACGATCGACATCGATAGTAAGAACTATTGGGATGTAGACTTTGAGGAAGAGGCCGCCAAATGTCAAGGACCTTTTGCGATGCCCATCTTTGCTGATATGACAAGAATCACGAATCCTCTTCACTGCTTGGTTCTGGATAGACGAGATGATGAAAAGGGTATGTATACTGTGCGCCTGGGAGCTTTTGTGTTAGACAACATGGATGATGTGAAGGCTTTTTGGAAAGCTGTGGAGGCGTTCGATGGTGTTTCTCCTGATGGCACGAAGAAGTGCGATGGCCTGTTTAATTTTGTTGATACTAATGGGAAAGGTGAGTATAAGAAGACGGACGGGGTATTGCAACGGGCTTTTGAGGTTCGATAGGTTTTGGCTTCCTATGTCATTCACAACAACTGCAGTTTGTCTATCCTCAGGGTATCAGAAGAATTGGCCCCTAAGAGCATAAGAGACGAAATTACTTTATCACTTTATGCTAGCTTAGAGTAGAACTTAGGCTACTATATCTTAGCAACCTGAGCTTTAGAGGACAATTCTTCTGTTACCCACCTGTCTATCAATGGACACGAACATCGAACGTGTTTAAATCTGGACAAAATATTGGTATAGAAACTAAATACACTCTTGAGTCATCATGAAAGAGTTTACTCGTCAACGTAGGGGTCGAATCCCTCAACGCCGCCATCACCAGCCGCATCCTTAAGAGAATCACCAAACTCATCATCCAACTTGGGTCCAACACCACCACTCCAGTTCTGAAGCATCTTGTCTCGAAGACCAACATCAGGCCAGTTGTCCCAGCCAACCAGAGGAGCCTTGAAGAAGGAACCAGTAGGGTTCTCAGGGTTCGCCCGGTCATCATCATTGGCGAAGCGGAAGCAGTGGGTTCCAGGACCGTCCTTGTGATACACGAGGAGAGGGCTTGTGCCGTCTATGGGGAACTCGTTGCTGGCTCCTCCATAGCCGCCGTGGCATGATGGGGCGACGCGGAGAACGGTGTCACCCTTTGCGAAGACGACGATGTTCTCCCAATCGTGGCGGTGACCACCAGCGAAGCTACCTAGTGCACCCTGATCTTTCTCATAGTATGTCTCATACCTATAGTTCGATCATCAATACTTGTTCGCTGAATCCTGAAGCGGAAGGGCTTACATGATAGCGCAGATACCGTTGTTACAACGCTTGCGAGAGTAGGTGTTGGAGTTGTCCAGCTGAGGAGGATCACGGCAGTCTCCCTCGGGGGTGCCAGTTGCTCCGTGCCCGCGATTTAAGTTGCCATCGGGGTCGATAGCAGCAGTCTGGTAGCAACCATCACCATCAAAATCAAGAGAGGGTTGAAACTTGAGTTCAATCTCATCCGCACCTTCGGGCAGGGCTGTGAGAACATCCCTCTTGACTTGCTTGGAGACGGGCGATGCCTGGACTGAGGCAAGAGCACCGAGAAGGGCTGCGGCAGTAAAGATCTTGTTCTGCATGATGAAGGTTGAGGAATGGGGTTGTGATGGTGATGATGAGGTTGAGTACTGCTGGTATCTGTTCGGATATTTATAATTTATTGAAACTCTATTCAACCATCTTGCTTCATTAACATCCGATCGATGAATAGGTTACTATTGAGCCTTGCACTGCTGATCTTTCAGCTTATGCACTTCTCAGACAATTACGTTGCACGAACGCTGATCACAATTTTTCCCACCATCCTAACTGGTTCCTCGTACGAGATCCTTCCAAAACCTCACGAAACTTTCTCAGGCTTTAATTTCTATGAGGGATAGGCCTGTTGCTTTGCGAATCCTTCCATTATGCATTGGGTCCAATCAACGTGGAATGCTGTTTCAGCCATGAAACGTTATAGAGTCAATTGCATCATTGTCTTGCTTTTTACTAAACGGCGAATACTTTAATGCCCGGAGTTAACAAGGGATGGAGCACTAAAAAAGATCGTCGCGGCGTTGTACAGCACGTGGGTCAATCGTGCAACTCTAAGGCTGTGTGAAGTCGGCGGTCTACCACTTTCGCTACTACGCGACACCTCGCAAACCATCTTTACAGTACCTTCATGATAACCCACGAGTATTTGAAGTTATTTAACTTATAATCATATATCTGTTGGAAGGAGCCTGTTTTATAGCGCCGTTCTTCGTTGGCACTTTCAACAACACTCTATTTGTGATTTTACTCAGAGTCTGGAGTAGGTTTGTGTTCCTGAGCATCACTGAGAACAGTGACATACCAGCTCAATATTCTCCGAGCAAATATGCCTTACCAGATCCAACTTGACGTCAGGGATAAGAAGAGATGTTCAAATCGGGCAAGTCGTGTCTTGTTTCGACTCCACTCACTAGCGATGATCCCAAGTCTGAATGCCGCTTACTTCTTTCTACAAGGGTTCCTTTCATAACATCCCAATCTAGTCTAATCCACCACGGCACTCGTTGTGATAAGGTTAAGAGGCAGGTGAGCTTAATTCCCAATGTCACAGAAGGATTCTTACGTTGCATTCGAAAGCTTGGTTATCACCCCTGATTGATCAGCACTCAGCTGCACAGCCCTGTGGAAACTTCATTTGGGATCGGCATGAATCTGAAAACTTCGGGACCAAGAGGTTCTTTTGACATCGCCCTGCATTATTGACGATCATTTCTCAGCCGCGGATCGTCCGTCTGGCGCTATGATCGAATCGTTAACCCTCAGAGTCGGGCGTAAAACGACATATGCCGACAACTATCCAGGTTCCCCTCAGACTAGGCCATCCTGATCGACATCGTCGTTCGATCTAGGCACCAGCTTTGACCCCATCTTAGTCCCAAAACGGGAAGGTGTACGATATTGATGACTCTAGTTACTTGCACAGGTGGACAGTCGTTGTCATGATGGTACAATCCTCACTGTAAACATGCCACGAATCAGCACAGCCATTCTGATCCTTCGCTCCCTGATCAACTCAAAGAAGCCCCAGAAGCAGCAAGAGTTGCATAAAACAATTTCGTTCTGCCCATGATCACCATTCGTCCCTGTCCTGCGAATTGGAAGTTCGCTGCGTTCATGCCAGTATAGATTTTCCCGATGAGCTTCCCTGATGGGTTCCAAACGTGGACACCATCACCACAGCCCGCGTAAACATTGCCATTTAAGTCGCAGTGGATGCCTATGGAAACATTAATCTTTAGTAACTATGTCATGAGTCGAAAAGTGTAGTGTAACATACCGTCGGGCAAACGGGCGTGAACGTATGCGAATGTCTTGCGATTGTCCAAAGTTCCGTCCTTTTTAACATCAAAGCGGTAGCTATAAACACAGTCAGATACTATCTGGCACGTTTGAGGTGGTGACTTACATCGATGCAGGATGGGTAGGATTGGCCCCAAATAGAGAGTTACTCAGACCCGTATCTGTTATGTAGGCGTACATTCCGTCAGGAGAAAACGTTATACCTGCTTCGTCAGTATTGCTCTCGCTTAGACCACTGCTCTTAGATCAACTCACCATTCGGAGCAGCAAAGCCGTCAGCTACGATTATCAAAGCTCCAGTCTCAGGATCAAGACGATAGACCTGATTCCGCAGACCCGGCTCAGGACGGAAGTGCTGCCAGTATCCATACATCGTGTCAGTGAAATAGATATGGCCGTTACGTGGATTGATGGAGACATCGTTGATGGAGTTGAACTGCCTTCCGAAGTAGTTGTTCACAAGGACTATCATACCCAGTCAGCAATTCCATCTTTGCACTTGTTTCAATCGGAATTTACCCGTCGTGTTGTAAGGCTTTTCGGGGTTCATCAAGTAAAGGGCTGAAGGGATATTCTCTCCTTGACCCTCGCCTGCAAAGACAATCTGGCCTTTGTAATTGGTTCCACCTGTCATATTATTAGTACACCAACACCTAAGGGGTCACAAGTACTTGCCGTTGGGGTTTATGACTTGTGGTTCAGAGTTCACGATGGCTATCTCAACCTCGCTTTGTGTGTGCGAGCCATTCCTCATAGCCTCAGCGTCAACCAGGGAAATCTTCTGGATAACAGAGGATTTCTCAAGACCAGTTCCCGCATCTGGAGAGCCAGCGGACTGGACAAAGAATACCTCTTCAGTGGGCGGGTACCTATGGTGTTGACATTAAAGCCTGTTCAGGATAGCTATACCAGACGAGTTCACGAACCATACGACAGCTTCGTGAAAGAGCGGATCTTTGTCCGACGTGGCAAGTAGCGTTAAGCTTGGATCCTTCCCAATGATATCCAGGAATTCTGCATCATAGACATGAAAAGGTCGTTCTAGGAGGGACTCATGCGTGACACCAGGCCACAGAAACCTCTGTAACTCCATCAGTATTGGTTATGGGGATTCTGGGTAGAAATGTTATACAGTTGTAGCATTGGCCTCGTTCGATGGTGGAACGCGTTCCAGGACGTTGAAGCTTCTTTGATCAATTATCTGGGCTTTGTCTGGTAGCCCGTTCAGGTCGGTAACAGCAGTCTTGCTTTGCAATCCATCGAAGAGACCCAACTTCCAAGGAATCAGTGCTGCGATAGCAATGGCCCCGACAGCCGCCGCAGTAGATATCGAGAATGGCTGTCCACCCTTTGTTGGATTGCTTTTGACTTGACGCCCAGAAGTCTTGGGCATTGCCGTACCCCGCTTCCGAGGCATTTCTAAGGCGTCGTTTGTCCGGTACTTTAATGGCTGAAAGCTTCCCAGAGGAGGCCACTTCCCGAGATACTAGAGCCTTGTCTCGCGATCGTTATCAAGGATGGTTGGTGTGCAAGCTGTGTCTGTCTTGTAGCCTTGGTGCTGATTGGCATCGCCAAAGATTTAGAGGCCGTCCAAAAAGTGCGGGGGTTCGTTATCTCGGGACAAACCGAAGTAAAGCTCGGTTCGGGAATGCATTTCTTTCAACTGCCAGTTCTTTGCACAGGTAGCGCATTGTATTGCAGCTTTATTTAGTGTAATTGATGCTGTCAATAGTTCCGAGGACAGATCTCAACTGCCATATTTGATCGAACTGGTGAAGGCCCATGAAATCCCAGACACGGTTGGGGAGGGTTTCAGCGATCAGTTCACTGTAATGCGCTATAACTCGATCGCTGCTCGCAATCCACAACTTATCTTATGCAGTGTGACAGATGAGTTCACCTGTGGCCATCCTTTGTCCATTATATCTTCGAACACGGCATTCATGCTACCCGTCTTCCTCGGCCTTGGGAAATAAACCAAAAAGAAAGGTCTCGGAGGGAGTCGAACCCTCGCTGGCGGAATCAGAATCCGCAGTCATAACCGTTAGACCACGAAACCAGCGCTTCTAATTGATGTTTGGAACCGGTCGGAATTTCTACCGAAGAAATTTACAGCAACGAAAACAAGCTAAGCTACTCTACATCATGATTTCATTCAGTCCAATGTCCGGATCTCTGAAAGATCATCTTTTGGTACTCGAAAATGGTCTTGCGACACCATACATCTGTCCCCAAGATATCCGTGCGGCAGAGTAGTGGAGTATCTCAACGATCCTTTCTGTCTCACGTCAGCTTTCACTATCATGCCTCGGTCGTATTCCTTTCTCTTATATACGAGGTCTTTTCTCGGATCTGTACGACAGACTCTGCTCCACATCTAAACTCTCCAGGCTTATATCCATTCGAAGCTTAACCGTGCTGACCAATCGCTCTACAACAATGTACGATTATATCATAGTAGGAGGCGGCCTTTCAGGTTGCGTTCTCGCCAGCCGCATGCGAGAATATGATTCAAACGCCAAGATTCTCCTCATAGAGGCTGGAGAGGACACTCGCGAGCGTCCTGGAATTCGAGGCATGCAGGTACTCAACTTGGGCGGCGAACTGGACTGGCAGTATGAGTCAGAGCCTGTTGCTGCTCTTGGTGGTCGACGAGTTACACTGAATGCTGGAAAAGGCCTTGGTGGTGGTTCACTCATCAACTCTGGTAAGTGCAGATCTGATGAGTGGGAGTTATATACTAACGATCTCCAGGTGGATGGACTCGTGGTGCGTCGGTAGAGTACGACGAATGGGCATCGCTTGTCGGTGATGACCGATACAGTTACAAAGGCCAGCTTCCCTGGTTCAAGAAATCTGAGCATTGGTTTGACGATGCCAATCCTGATCAGCATGGTCACGATGGACCCATGCGTATTACTTGCGCGAAGGCTTCAAACCGCTTATTTCCGCTCGCTGAGCAGGCCGCCGCTGGTTGGGAAGAACTCGGTGTCTCTACACTACCCGAAGGCGATCAAAATACTGGAAACAACCTTGGTCGTGGCTATATCTGTGAAGCCAGAGAGGAAGGTAAACGCGAATGGTCGGCGAGTCAATACTCGCTTGAGGGAGCTGAGATTCTCTTTGAGACTTCTGTTCGCAAAGTTGTCACGGAGGAATCTGACAGAAAGATCAAGGCTACAGGCGTTGAGCTGGCGGATGGCAGCGTCGTTACTGGCAAGAACGTCGTCCTGTCTGCCGGAGCCTACCGTTCCCCTCAAATCCTCCAGCTCTCGGGTATCGGTCCCAGCGCTCACCTTCAAGAAATTGGAATTGAGCCAGTGATCGACCTGCCAGTGGGCGAGAACCTAGCCGACCACATGATCTTCTTCCAACATTGGCGCCTGCGTGATCCTTCAGCTGGTTACACTCTTGGCTCTCCAAACCCTCTCTTCCAACAACCCCAATATGGACAAGGTACACCAGTCGACTGGATCTTTAACACGAGCGTTGCAAGCGACGGCCTTGCCCAAGCTATCCAGAAGGACGAGGGTGAACGACCAGATAGCTCTAAGCATCCTCTGCTCGCCCAGGAGCGAACGTTTCTGGAAAACATTATTGCATTTGCAAAGATTCCATTCCCTGGCATTCCAGTCGATGCAGAGCATATGACCACCGCTTTAGTAACGTTTTTGCCAACATCTAGAGGCTCTGTGTCTTTGAAGTCGGCGAATCCTGACGATCATCCGAAAGGTGAGAAGTAATGTCTTGAGAAAAGTATAACCAGCTAACTCTGACAGTCGACCTTAACTACCTCGCTACCGAGGTTGACAGACACATCTTTCGTGAAGGACTGCGTCAATTGACAAAGTTCATGCTGGGAACCAAGTTCAGTGAGCACGTTATCGGCGAATCAGTGCCTGAGGCTCTACCCGCGGAGCCTCTTGCTCTGGACGACGATGACAAGAAGCTAGACCAGAGGATAGCCATGACCAGTGGTACATCGTGGCACCCGACGGGAACTTGCTCTATGGGCACAGTAGTAGATACAGAGTTTCGCGTCAAAGGGGTTGAAGGCCTCAGGGTTGTTGACGCGTCGGTCATTCCTGTGCCGCTGAGTGCGCATATTCAGGCGCCTCTGTACGCGCTTTCAGAGCAGGCTGCGGCGATAATTATGGGCAGGGCTTGAGTTAAAGACGAGGTAGAACGACGGTACATCACTGAGATAGAGGGTAAACGTTGAGATGACATGATTGTCTAATCTAGATTCTATACAGTCACTTAAGGTTTATGTTTAGACCTCTTATAGCTAGCTTTGACGCGTCAAGAGCATCCCACTACTGGATGTTCACTGAGTCAACGATTGTCTGCAATAGCCTAAGCGCGTCGTGTCACACTACCTTGACGCGTCAACGCATCAGCGTGCAGCCAATTACTGGAATCTATGTATGTCTTCTTCATACTCAAACATCAAGCCCAAGGTACAATGAAAACAGTGTTTAAATCAAAAATTACGCCCCCTATGGCCCCGAAGGACAATAGAGCATGGAAACGACTCCGCGATGTGCAATGCAGGCCTTCCATACTGAGGAAGCCAATTTGTGAGCTGGCCTCCTCGGAACAAGGTAAGTATGAAGGGGAAAGGAAAAGACAAACAGAAGAACGAGGGAAACGCGAGCTTTTATACCTGGTGGAAGGTCAATGCTGCCGTTATCGATATCGTGTTTGAGACATGAAAACTGGGCCTCATTTCCGCTGTGGATCAGATTTGTTATCGTGACGCGTTTTCGTCGATGATCGGGTATGTTCGTCCTGTGGTTATTTGTGAGACCCAATTAAACCAGACTGAGACTGTTTGGTAATTATGCGAGTTGTGGCCAAAGCTGTTATGCTAAAGAGTAAAATGTCGGTCCTGTGAGGTTGTGATGACAGCACGTAGGAGAAGTGAACATGAAGCAGGCCAAAGTCCTTACCTCGAAACGTGAGAGAAAATGGATGCAATGTAAACTACACTCAAGATAATATTTAATTTATTCCCACATTCAACAAATACTTGTCCAACGTCCTTTGTAATGAATTGATGCTTTTTTCCAGCGGTCTTACCCTATATGTCTCGGACATTTCGTTTTCATAGCGGGATGCAAGGTGATGAAAGGGAGGACAAGGGTCATAAACAAAGAGGCTAGGAGCGAGCAAACCGCGTATCTGGAGGCATTCCACGCTGAGGATCGCGATCTGTGCAGAGGAAAATCCAAGAATTCAGCAAGTGTACAAACGCAGAGTATAGAACCCGTCAACGTTTTCATCGCGTTAGGCATTTGGGCTCACAAGGCGGACTAGCCTTGGGGGTTGACACCAGCTGGCATTACGGTCGCTTCAGTGACTCGGTTAAATTAAGTCCGGTCCCTGGTGGGTAGTTTAGAACTTATCGGCTACTAAGCACCTACAGGATACAGCTGGTGAGGGGGCAGTGAGATTGAGTTTACTCTCTCACTGATCAATCTTTTTGTATTTTTTATCCTATAGTAGAATCTATCCTTGATGCCCTGATAGCGCTGGATGTTTGCTTTGCTCTATAATAATTCTTGCACCTGAGATAGCTTTACCATGGCTTGTTCTCTTTACTACTAACAGATACAGTCTTTGGTAGCAATTAGCATATTACGCGACAGTGTCATGTCGTGAAAATAACTCTGTGAGACCCATGGTGCTATCCTTGGCTTGGCGTAAATTACTCGCTTCCATACCTGCTCTCCATACCACCTGACAAGTCTTCAATTGATGCAAGTATGTCAGTTAAGCATGTTAGATCACGCATCGGAACAAGCACGTACGTTAACCAGTATTAAATCCGACGTTGCGTTACATGTAAATTCATCCTTGCAACGACACCTCGGAAGCACGAAAATGAAGAAACAGCAAGCGCCTGAGTGGGGGAAGATCACTGCCGAGTCCTTTTTCCCTGCAGGGCTGTGAGTCTTTTTTTCTTAGCGCTTACCACACGTTTGTGACATGAATCCTACCGATACCACCTTCTTACTCGTGATGGTAGTTTATTAATCATCGAGTGACATTTACGAGTATAGAATCCCTGTTTAAGGCTGTGTTGCAGAAACTCTAGGTCGCCTCTTTGGCGGTTCAAGTAACCCTGGGGATGTAAGCCTAGGGCCTGTCACTTTTTCAGCCCCCACGACGATGATGGTCGTATACGGACAAAGCAGGTAGTTAGTTAACTGCTGATAAATGTCCGTTATGTCCACTTTGTATCTGCTGTGACAAAAGATCTGAAATTGAAGCTGCTACCATGACTGAAGGAACTGGCTCGAGCACCCAGCCGCGATATGAGCCCGTCAATTCAGACGAACATGCTTCGCTTGATCCTTCGCACCATGAAGGAACTCCACTTACCACGTTAAGAGCGGACAACGGAAAAGACGATGTCGCGGTTTTTGCCCTGGAGAGGCAGAGTACGAAGATCAAGCCAGCAGGTTGGCGACTAAAGACAATTCTCAAGAAATGGCGCATGCAAATCCTCCAAGCATCGGCACGCAAAAAGAATCGCCAAGTGCCCATCGTCAAAGATCGCCTCACGGCAGTCCTGGCAGCACTGGTTCATCTGCCCGCGATCGCTGGTATCATCACACTGAGCTTCTACATATTCAAGAACTACTACATTGGAAAAGAGCTCGAAGGAAAACCTGGCTATGATGTTGAGAAGAAATTGGGCATTCAGCTCGCGGCGAAGTTGATGGAGATGTTCATCGTGCTATCTCTCAACGCTATCGTCTTCTCTATGATTCGGCATGAGTTTACCATTGGACAGTCTGTGCCTTATGGTGCTCTGGTAGCAGGCCAGCAGATTTCCGAGATTAGCTTCTTGTGGTCTGAGGAATTCCTTAGTATCTTGAAGGGGAAGTTCTCACAGACGTGGAAGAAAATCGGTTTCATTATCACAGTTTTTGTCTGCACCATCATGGCGTTGGGAGCCTCTTCTCTCAGCGCTGTTGCGATGATGCCACAGGAAGGCGACTGGAGAGCCGGCGGAAGCTTCGTGTACTACAACGGTACCCGGGATGAGATGTTCCCGGCTGTACTGACAGAAGACCACACAATTGGTTCAGCATGCAATGTCACCGGAAACGAGTTGTGCCCCTCTTGGCAGTGGGACGTTATCAACAGCCAGCTGATATCCAAACTTCGAACGTCAGGTGAAGTAAACAACGGACTGTTCGTCAGACGACCACCAAATGAGATCATGCTCGCTGGTCATTCTTCGACACTGGTCAATCTGGTGGTTGATGTCAGAGAGAAGTGGGTCAACTTGAACAGTCCCAATCACACAGTTGCTCGAATGCCACATTTTGGACCGGCTGAGGCTTGTGTTACAACGTCGCTGCATTGGGAACAGGCGGCTGATGACTCGGCTAAGAGGAGGCAAACTAGATTTAATAACGGCCAGAAGATCTCGCATAAACTCAGCGCACCTATGCCCATCACCAATACCAGATGTGAGCTGACGTCTGTAAGCGACAACAAGACGAAGACAATACTATTTCCTGACTTGGTCACCTTTCCTCCCACGACGTTGGAAGTCGAAAGAGACTTCCTCAGTGATTGGCTGTCGGAAATTCTTCCCGACTTGAAGAAACCTGAAGTACTATGGTTTGACTCTGGGCCCGTTATTGCGAATACTTCTGTGGGGGTAGCCATAGCTGTACCTTCCAACAAGTCAAATCAAGCAGCCGATATCTACGGATGCATGATTGATGCAAGATGGATCACTGCAGACTTGAGCGGCGACGCAGTCGCAATGACCAGTAAGGGATACCCGCCTTTCTCAGGTGCCATCGCAACAGCACTTGGCGGTTCATGGATCGGTAGTCCAGGCTATGGTCAGCGTGTTCATCTCGTACCCAGCTTTGCCAAGTATCTGAACCCCTTGGATGAAAGAAGCAACAGAACTGTCATTCACGAAATGCTTCTTAACAGTGGTGTATGGACATCCGACGGTAAGGGATCAAATTCTACAGCACATCTGGAGGCGATTCTTGGTGGACTTGCAGCCAATGGCTTGGCTCGTTCAAACCCTAACATTACCGCTATCACCACCCTGGCTGACCCGGATGGCGAGTGGTGGAAGAGCTTCATGCCCCAGGATGGTAAAGTGTTCGGTCCAGGCGGAAGTCCCTATGCGGTGTCGAAAGAAGACACAGAGCGGTTCTTCAAGACAGAAATGGAGACCTGGGTGACTGGTTTTGCTTTTGCGGATAACAGTCTGACCATGAGAGGGGCTATGGCCGTTTTCTACGTCTACGCACTTCTCGTTATAGCATACTCTGTATGGTCCATCTGGTCAGGAATTACCTCATCTTCATGGGAATCCGTGCCTGATCTGCTAGCCCTTGCACTTGCCGATTCAAAGTCAAGGCCCGACAATGCAAATCTGGAAGGTAGAGGAGCGAGTGTCATGAGGGAGAACTTTTGCATCTCGGCAGATGGAAGTACTCTCAGACTCAGAGCGACCAATGGATTAGTGCCTCCTGGAAACCGGGTTATGCCTAATAGAGCTTACGATTGATAGGTAACTCATGCAGGTTTGGGATCAGAAGAGAGAAGAGGTATTGTGAGATATCATTTGCTTCCAACAATCGTACGATTATAATACACTAGGATCAATTTGTTATCTGTTGACCTGTTATTTACCTAGCTCTGAACATGGAATGTAAAATATTGCATAAAACCTCAGCTACTGTAGAAACTCACAAGATTAGGTGTAAACTGTGGAGTTAAGTTACTGGATATGTAGGTCCCTATTGGCTATTCTCAAAGGCTATAAGACGGATATACTGTAAGTTTCTCCCGCCTAGCTGCTGTCCAATTATAGCTGCAGAAAAGCTGTATAAGTATCCACACGTGATACCCAATTTCACAAGTTGATACAACATCACGTCACAGTTACGTAGATGCTCCGTAACTTCTGATTGGATACAAGCATAAGCGGGGCCCTTTGCATATCGTGAGTCTCCCTCACAACCGTCGAAGCAACCGCGTTTATCGGTGTCATTTTTCACCTACAGCGGCCCAGACAGCTATAGCTGGTGACAATTGCTTAGTCCCTTGTTGTTACATTCGATGCAATTCCTTGGAACGAACGACACCGCAACCAATGACCGAAAATCAACCGCCACCATCAGCTGCAGGCCCTTCAAGATCAGCACGCCGTCTTCTACCGGCGAGCGTAAGACCTGGTTCGGTCTCAGGGCCAATAATCACTACGCCGAGAATTAATCCTGTGACTGCGGCCTGTGAATCATGTCGGAAGCATAAAGTCAAGGTATGTCCTCACCAGCGTTGAGCCGTTTCATCTCGGAAAGGAAAACTTATTACTTGTGTTAGTGCTCCAGCGAAAGACCGAAATGCCGTCGCTGTGGTGAACGGAATCTTACGTGTAACTTTCTGGCTAAACTTGGAGAAACCAGAGTCCAAGCCTTTCATCGCAGTTCAAGCAATTGCAAAGAAAGCGAGCAATCCATCTTTGAAGAACTTGTTGGCCTGCTGAAAAATCTACCTGACCAAGATGCTCAAGATATTTTGAGAAAGATCAGGTCGGGCTCAGATGTTGGTTCAGTTCTCCAGCAAGCTAAATCTGGAGATGTTTTACTCCAAATGGCTGTCACACCCGAAACTCGATATCGATATGAGTTTCCTTATAAAGCACATATGCCAAGAGGATACTATATTGATAATCCCTATTTAAAGTCTATACTATACGAAACAGCTTCCGTCTACTCCTACAAGGGAGGTCCGGAGTTGATAACACCAAGTGTTCCCGCGGAACTCACTTCTGAAGAGGAAAAGAGTCTTTACTTAAAGCCCTTCCATGCAGCACGAGTTGTCGAACCACTTCTCACCGACGCGAAAATATCGAAGTGGACACCTGTCTGTAAGGATGATGAACTAATGAGAGAGTTGATACGTGCACTATTGCGCTGCGAATACCAATTCACCGCAGCATTTCAAAAAGATCTTTTCCTTCAGGATCTATCAGCAGGACGAAAGAGTTTTTGCTCTTCCCTTCTCGTCAACGTACTTCTTGGTTATGCTTGTGTAAGGAGAACATTATCGACACTTGAGGGTCTAATCATTGACTTGCTAATCAGATCTGCTATCCACAACTTTCTGGTCGCGTTGAGTACTGGAATCCCAACAATTTGACATATCGCTTCATGGCCGAGGCAAAGAGGTTATGGGAGCTGGAAGCGAAGGTGCCGCGCATCACGACTATACAAGCGGGCATGTTGTTTGCTGTATACCATAACCTTTGCGGTCTAGATGAGATCGGAAATGCGTACTTGATACAAGCTGTGGCGCTGGGTCACCAACTTCGTATTTTTGATACGCCTGTGGTGGGTCAGAGTGGGAGACTTCAGAGGGGCAGAGAGTATACTGCATGGGCACTGTACAACTGGCAAACGTAAGTATCCCCACCTGTAGACTTCTGATTGTATATTGACATTCGCAGCCTATCTGCATTTTCGTTCATATTCCGTCCACTGATCAAGAAGCCTCCTATATGGAAATTACCGGATCCCTCAAAAGACTCATCGTGGTATGGCGAAATATGGGTAAACTACCCTTTGAACCATGGCCTTTCTCCCATACGTCTGGGCGAAGTTATTCGGGCGAGGAGCCAATTCCGGATTATCATGAACGAATACTCCGATATAGCCTACACGGAAGGCTCCCAGGTAGATTTCTGCCATGCTCATCATTTCCGCAGACGAATGGAGAATTGGTACAACAACCTTCCAGAATCCTTGGCACCGAAAAGGATTGTCCTACCGGGACAGCTACAAATACAGTGAGCTATCTAACACCGTAAGAGAAGCCTGTTAACGGGATCCAGCATGATTTACCACCAGCTTCTTTTCACCATGTTCGAACCTCTACTCGACGTAGAGACAAACGAGGAGCCATCACCACGTCACATCGTAGCTATCGCGAAGAGAAATCTTCAAACCCTTGTTAGACTCTACTTTCTCCGACACGGTTTCGAATCAATGGATCTTTTCATTGTCATACCACTCATGATCATCGGTTCCGACTCCCTAGGTGCCATCAACGACGACACTCCACCCTCAGAGATAGAGGCTCTCCGAGCGGTACTTATCCTCGTAGCTCAAGGTCTATACAACCAACGTCGAAACCATTACCTAGCCCAGGTGCTATTTCGAGTTATTCGAGGAAGCATGCGTCCACAAGAGATTGGACTATTGAAGTCTTCCATGGCTTTGGAGGCTGGTGATATCGACCAAGAACCGGAATTGGCTGTGGCTGTGCGAAGTCAATGGCCAGTCA
Organism: Fusarium hainanense; assembly: GCA_013618405.1. NCBI lineage: Eukaryota > Fungi > Ascomycota > Sordariomycetes > Hypocreales > Nectriaceae > Fusarium > Fusarium hainanense. Next base: position 339,561 of record JABFEW010000138.1, read on the forward strand.
GTGTGGTGAAGAGGAAAGAGGATCTCAAGTTCCGCGTGTTGACCAATCTTGTTGAGAGTTTTGATTACATGAATGTGGAAGAGGAGACATAAAGGTACACAGAAGATGGAAGTAGAACGTCATGTTGTTATTAGATGAACGCCAACAGTTGTCGATAAACCTTCACCAGTATTAGGTTTGCAGTTGTGTTATTGTTCGTTGAGTTGATTCGAACTATATGACTTCAAAATGACCTTCAAAAAACTCAGACAGACGATATTCTGACCTTGCAGATAATACAAGATCAGCCAAGTGCGGCCTTGATAACATCCTCCAGCTTCCCTTCCTCCAGTCCAAGCTCATATAGCTTCTTCAACTCATTATCGTCAATCTTGTCTCTCAAATCCGCTCCATTACCCTCCTGGAAATGCGTCAGCAAGAACTTGCTCAGCGAAGCCATGACATCTCCTTGTTCAATCTTGGCATTGAAATCCTTCAGCGCCTCCTCCATATCACGGTTTTCAACATTCCAATCCTTCTCGGTCGTCCCCGTCGCTCTCTGCGCAGCCTCAAAGAACTCCAGCTGCGTAAAGTGAAATTCAGGGGCATAAACAGCATTGTTCTTGTACTTGGATAGACTTTCCTCCGGAAGAGTGAGAACTGCTGCTACTGCTTGGCCAGTATACTTGGTACCAGTGCCGCTGACTGTGCCGACGTTGCCGTCCCACAGTGTTGCTTTGCGATTCTTGAAGTCGAGACCCCAGAGACCTGTGTTGACGTGCATATCCAGAAACGGGCCGACAGTTACCGAAATCCAGCTGCTTACACCAAGCTTCTCGATCAAGTCGCGAATCCTCTTCTTGTTCTGCAAAAGCTCATTCTCCTCAATGAGTCGGTGGGCGAATGGGTCGGGGCCATACTCAGCGGGCAAGATGTATGGAATGCCCACCTTGGCAGCTGCGCGGACAGCTGGTTCTTGAACGCTAATAATCTTTGGAAATGGGGGCATCAGGACCACTACATCCTGTCCCTTGAAGGCGTCTGCCAGGAAAGATTCGTCTTGTAGGTCGCCTGTCTTGACGATGACCTCGGAAGGGAAAGTGCTGGTAGCTTCAACACGCTGGATGGCGGTGACGGTGTGAACTTGTTGGGCAAGAAGGGTTTTGATAGTAGGGTTTCCGACTTGACCACTTCCGCCGATGATGGCTATCTTGCGTCCTTGTTTCTGGGGAGCCATGATGATAGAATCTGAGATGGTGCTTGATACTAAGGAGTCGTTGACAAGAAATAAAAGGCGGGGGGTTTGTCGTCGTCTCTTATATCCCTTTTCGTCTTCTGCTTACTAGGGACTTTATGCTCGGCGGGTCCAAAATGGGTCGTGAGCCTCGGAAACTTATGCCTGTTATTGGGTTATGTGGTAGATAAAACCCATGCATATAAGCAGTTGTGAACGAAGCTAACGTTATTGATGGAGTTTTTGCAAGTTAGGAATCAACTTGCGAGGCACCTTTGATAAGGACGATCGAAGTTATTAGTGGAAGTCTTTGGGGTGGGTTCGTGGTCGAAGGGCCCCCCAATGCGTCATTGATGTTACTCTGTCTAGTGATTTTGGACCCACGAGACTTGCTCAATCTCATGAGTTGCTACGGTAGATCAGTCAATTGGGAACTGGTTGCCATTATTAAGCTACAAACCTTCTAGAACAGGGACTTATTCTCGGAATTGAACATAAATCGTCCAACCCATTGGACATGCATGGAGGAATGGATAATTTCATGGATGTCAGAGGTTGATACTAAATGTTAGAGGAGACACGAATCTGGCCCTCATTCGCTAACATTGACTAACAGAATGGAAGCCCCCGCACTGACTGCAACCACTTACGGTGGTGATTACGTATCACCAACCCGTTAAGTCCGAATCGAACATCTCGAAGAAACTTATAGCGTTGCAAACCCAAAGAGTCACGACTCATACAGAACGTACCTAACTATCACGTTATCCGGATCCAAAATGTCTCCCGCAGACGTCTTCTCCTCAGGCTCCACCGCCTTGATCACCGGAGCCGGTGCAGGCATCGGCCTTGACATTGCAAAGACATGCCGAAGCAAGGGCATGCGAGTGCTCCTCGTTGACAACGACGATGAAGCTCTTGAGAACTTGACCAAGCAGCACTTCCCAAATGACTCCGACGTCGTCACCTCGAAGGTCGATGTAACATCAACTTCGGACTGGCAGGCTTTGAAGAAGCTCGCCCAGGACAATTTTGGCACCATCGAGCTTCTGGTATTGAACGCAGGACGGGGAATGAAGGGTACTTGGGGCGACGAGAGCTATTTCAGAGATGTGAGTGCGACTGAACATGGTCCTCTAAGCTGAGACTAATGGAAACAGACCTTGGAGACCAACCTTTTCGGTGTCATCCATGGCATCAATACTTTCCTTCCTGTCGTTCAGGAAGCCGCGAAGTCAAAGCCAACAAGCATCGTCATCACCGGAAGCAAGCAGGGCATCACCAACCCTCCCGGTAACGCAGCATACAATGCCTCAAAGGCAGCGGTCAAAACTCTTGCCGAGCACTTGAGCTACGATCTCAAGGACCAAAGCACAAGCGTGCACCTCCTAGTCCCTGGATGGACCTTCACCAACCTCGTAAGTCGAATGGTTCCAATTCCGAAGCTTCCGACTGACATCGTTATAGGCTGGTGCGAAGGTGTTCAAAGAAAAGCCAGATGGAGCTTGGACGCCCGAACAGGTTGCAGAGTATCTTTACGAGAAGATGGGAAAAAACGAATTCTACATTATTTGTCCTGATAACGATGTTTCTGAGGAGATGGACAAGAAGCGCATGACTTGGACTATGGGTGATGTGGTGGAAAGACGACCACCACTGACTCGATGGCGTGAGGAGTGGAAGCAGGAGGCAGAGGAGACCATGGCTAAGATGAATGTTTAAAGCCAGGTCAACTTTCTTTGAAGGTGCTGATAAATGGATGGTTCAATGGTGTATCTACTATCCAGATGGTGCCTTTTGCATCGAAAGCTGTTGTGTAACCACGAGCGATCCACAACGCGATAACATCAAATCAACGCAAGTTGTTCTGAAAGATAGAAACAGATTGTAGTGATGATTGTGAGATTCTTATTTAGGGTTTATTTGCCAATTCAGGAAACGACAGAATCCGATAAGGCGATGAGCACGTTGGCTATATTTGTGGAAAATTAATCGGCCAAAAATATATCGTGATCTAAGACTCACAAACCGCAAAAAGTAAATAGATCAGTGATGAGCTGAACTGTCGATACACCAGGGACTCGAACCCTGAGCCTTAGTCTTAGGAGGACTACGCGCTACCATTGCGCCAGCGCACCGTGTTGTTACTGGATAAAGCTTGAACTTCACGTATATATAGCCAGACTCTACGACTCACTCGCATCGCTGCAAAGTCAAAGTAGCGTTTCGACCAAACAATACGCATGCTCCAGAGCACCTTGAGTCTTAGAAAGACTTTCTGTATCTGTTGATCAGTGGGGTCATTGCCAGATGATGGCAATTCTACGTTCTCCACAAGTTGATTTGGCTCGTGAGCCCACCCGGACACTTGCAACGATATACTTTTCGTAAAACCATATTCTTTCAAGAGATGATACCACTTATGATCAAAGCAGTGACACTCTACAACAGTTTGATTCTTTTCGTCTCAGCACAAAGAAACTCGGGTTTTTCCCCACGAAACATAGCAATGCCCACCCTCCTATAAGCCGTTCCTTCAGAATCAACAGGTACCAGTATCAAACATGTTTCTTGACATCGATGCGTAGGAAAATCGCGAGTCTCCAGCGTAACCGATCGCACAAGAAGACAGGTGAACCGATCATCATCCCTATCGTCTTCCGTATCAAACATGCCTGCACATCGCCAAGGCATTGGGCCCTCTCTAAAATCCGGCGGCTCATCGTTGACGTTAAAGTATCGCGGATTGAATCTCTTGGATCTCGGGTCTAGACGGAGTTTCATCTCTCGGGTTGGTCCTTCGAGGATCATGGTGCTGGAGGAGATATTCGAGACCATGGGCTCTCCTGTCCATGTAATATCAGCTTCTACGATATTTGCATGATCTCTTATATCACAAGGCTCATGGCCCATGGAACGAGACCAGAAGGCCATATAGACAGTTCCAACACGTGTCAGCCATGACCAAGATGGTACGGAGGCAAGGGCATTTGAGGGATCAACCGTGTCGCCAAATCGAGCCCACAGCAATTCGTCGAGTAGTGTTTCATGCCAACAACCCAACAAGTGTTTGAATCCTGTCTTGTCATGAAAGTACTGCACCATTCCTGCCAGAGCTGCAAGACGATCTCTCGCAACGGTAAGGTTTCGTTTAGAATAGTCGGTTATCCACTCAAGCCATAACCTTTTCATGTCTTCTATGGAAGCATTTTCCGGGAAGTACTTCCAAGAGAAGGATTTGAACCTCTCACCCTCGAAAACAACTTGAGACTCGGTATGGTAGCTATGGTGGCAGTTCCAGTGCATTTCGGGCTGCATACAGTGTATCACTCGATGAGATAGTAGTTGCTCTTGCAACGTCCACCCTCTGGTACTCAGGTTCGCGAACTTGGTCCGGCGCCTGATATCGCCTTGGTGTACCCGGATCAGGACATTCTTGGTCTTGTAGCGCGCGCCCATCTGCTCGAACGCTACATCAAGATCTTTCCAAAGATCGAGGTCCAAGTCGACAAAGCAACCCTGCGTGCTACCCTGTGCATCAGAAGCCGAGATGGTGACTGAACTTCCTGCGTACACGTCTTTCATGCATGTAGCTTCCCTACGCCAATCTTCAAGATCATCTTGCACGATACAAAGACTATCTATCCATATGTATCGGAGACCGAGCTCCCATATTATATCAATAGTGTCCTGGAATGTCTTGGGAAGAGACTCTCTTGGTATATTCTCAAGGAAAGAGCCGATGTTGCCTTTGGTGGTCATAAATGGACGTGATGTCCCCCAGCAGTAGCTCAGAGTAGCGTACTCGGGACGATCCTCGGGCTGTGAAAGCGAGTCTACCAGGCGAATATCGTCCTTCCTTGGGCCTATCTGCACGAGACGCCTCGGATATCCCTGAGAAGAAGGTTTGCATTCCGCATGCTGAGACACACAGTTTGTGTACCAGGACTTGATAGTCTTGATTCTCTCTTCCTTGGAGGGTTCTCTGAAATCCCAAATCGAACTCTCACTAGCCTTGCCTATCCAAGTTGTTAACATCTCCACAAACAACAGAGGGAGATCAATTCGTACTGCCAGCACGACAAGTCGTGATCGTCACCTTGAAGCTATCCGCAAAACCATGCCACGGCACAATAATATCTCCTCCGAGAAAGTTACATGATACATCATCGGCAGCAGACATAGCGTTAGTGATCTTAAACTCAAGCTCGAGTGATTTGTAGTCTTCTTCTCTTATGTCTGGATAGCGTTTTAGAAGCTTTGGAAGTGACCACGAGTGCTGAATGAAATCACAGAGGAGACAGGTCTCTGCAGAGTCGATGAGCTCTTGAACGTACTCGTAATGCCTCACTGGCGCATAGGCGTCGACAGAGTGAAATTCTTCGAATACTTCAGGGTCTGTCTGAAGCGAAACAATAATCGCGCAGTGTCTGCAGATCTTACCCATTGTACCCAGGGACCTCCGTCTCAGTCTGGCTTCTTTTTTCTATTGATGATCGACAGGCTGGAAAGTCTCGAGTAATCTTCGGACTAACGACACCAACAGAGTTTCGGGATGTTGTTGTGATAGTTGGTGTACTGGTGTAGAGTGGAGAAAGCTCCAAAGTTCTATCTAGCTTTGAAATTGCTGACTGGTCAGCAAAGTACTCATGGGTCTTGTCAGCATTACCACCTAAAGAGCCTTTAACTTTTAACTCGCAAGCAAAGTATATCATGGACTCCTGGACAAGCTGCAATCCAATTACAAATGAATTTATTATACTTTCTCTTTCTAAAATCGGTCTGACTGTCACAGTTTCTTGTCTTGAATGACGGACGTCTTCGACGCCGAACGTCGACAGTAAAGTCTTGCTACAGCTGAAACGAACTACATGTTATCCAGTTCAACGATGGACATTTGTTGGGCAAATAGCAGACAATGGCTCTAGATGATAGGTGGATGACAAAAGAAAGTCCTTCGAGGCTAAGGCTGCCAGGATAAAGCGGCTAAAGCGTTAGTTCGGGGGATGCCTGAGCTGGTATGAAATAGCTAAATTGTTTCGTCTCTGAGGTTTTCAGCAACCAGTCCTTCTAAAACCCTAGCAGATAGATAGCTAGGTGCAAGAATCAGGACTCTAATCGAGCACGAACGGGCGGACGTGTCCTGGAGCTCATGCTCGGCACGATGATCTGGAGACTCCCCGCAACATCTGTAATATCGAGCAGGGTGGCTCATGACCTGTTCCAAAATCGGATCATTCTGGCATCATTCCTGCTTTAGCCTTTCCTTCATAGAGCTAGAAAGTTTTGTGCATAAAGCAGCAGATGCGTTTCGAGGCATGAAAGGATAAAATTGGTACAATAATCATCGACTAGCGGTTAGGACTACGATTCTAGCATCCGTTTGAACTCTATCTAGGGCAGATGATACCGAGAATTCGATATTTTGCAGGCAAATACGGGTCTCTGGCCCCGGCTCTTGTAGAGGGTTCTGTTGCGAGATTGCCCAATGGTCGTTCGCCTCAAACCTAATCGTTACCGGAACCCTGACGACGCAAAAGCCTGTTTTGTCCAAGTCGTTGCTCAAATAGTCACCACATTCATCATAAGGAGGAGGACACGGGACAGATGTGGTCTAGTGCACGTCAATTCGGGAAACAACGATCAATTGGCTTTCGGTCAAGGCCTTAGACTAACCCCCCGGTCTTCAAAAGTTGGCGATCTGCCTTTTGTTCACGTTTGGTGCTCTGTAAGTTGTCTCTGTAGGCTCCCTCAACTCCCATTTAACATATGAAGAGTGTGTGTGTTGCTGGTATAGTCATTATCACTGTGGCTACCCGCTTTAACAACAAATCGCAGGATATGACTTACCAACTGGCACCAATCATCATATGGGCCTCGGTTGAGGTAAACTTGGTGACAATATCGAGTAAGCTCACCCCAAGTCACTGTCTCATGTATGTTTATACTGATTGCTAATTGAACAGCCTGTCTACCAATCATCCGACCGGCCTGCCTATATCTCTTCACATGCACGAACCCTGCATCGACCATTGACTCGCAATCCAACGGATACCGTCGTAACTACCCCGAAGCCATCAAACAAAGCAGTCAATCCGTCTCGGAACGATACCCAAAGACGGAAGTAGCTCTACACAACAGCTCACAGAGTTCGAACCGAGCGCGAGTGATACATCAATGGCTTCAGTGGCCGAAAGCGAGGGCTGTAGGCGTCATGGACATACGGCCTCGGTGACCCTCCCAAGTCCGTCAATTGCTGCGGCCTATACAGCTGTTGGCCGCATTATGGTCAAGAATGAAACAATTGTGCACGTATCAGACTCTAGGAGTCCTTGCTGAACAGGGTGGTGTGTATGAGGGGGTTCTTTCAGCAAAGGCGTTGTCGGTCACATTAATTACTCCTTATATAATAATGAAGCAATTCACACCTTTTTCATGTCGATCTGTTTCTATCAGCTTAGCCTTGCTCTAGTTAAACCTTCTGGATGACGTGCATAAGACCTTGTCAAAGAATCGCGTGATTTCTTTGCACAGACATGTGATAAAAATAGGTAACATTAAGAAAGAAGCTCTACAAGGTGACTCTGTATGTGGAGAACCCCGGATCAATCGCTCCAGAAAATCTTCGAGGATATTCGACGCACCTTGGCAAAAACTGAAACGTAGAGCGAAAACACGAGTGCCATTGGCTTGCTAGAAAAAGTTGGCCTGGTAACAGCGCTTACTTTTTCTTTCAACTAAAGTCAGGTCAGTCAATAAAAAAGCACGAAACAGCTTACGTTGACGGCGCCACGCTTGGACGCGCTCACCAGTCAAGTCAGCCACCTTTAATTGAATTTGAACCTCGGCCAACCTCTCACCTCAGCTCATCTCATACCATACCATTGCATCTTACAGACACGGTCGCTACAACCAGCCTTTCTCATAGACACACCGATTAACGCGTAGACTTGTTCATTTTCTTGGCTCAATTGATTGAGCTCATTCCTCCCGGTCGCGCGATGAGAATCTCCAGCGAAGATCCTTAATTTTAACCTCAGTAAAGGGATACAACAAACCCTCACAAAATGCCTCACAACATTCGACGCGTGGCCGTCATAGGAGCCGGACCAGCCGGCGCAATCGCCACAGACGCTCTCGTCAAGGAAGGCGCTTTTGACACGATCAGAGTCTTCGATCGCAGAGTTATAGTCGGAGGAACCTGGTATGATACCACTCCTTTCCCCATTGATAGGAACCTCAATTGAACTTTAAAAAGGGTCTACACACCACATCTACCGCCCAAAGTCCCCTCGCTAGAAGCGCTGGTCAATGGAACTGCAGATGAGCCTGTTCCTATACCAGAGTATTTACCAGCTGTGACGCCAATTGATGAGAAGGTCAATAGTCATCAGCAGAGATACTCTGATTCGCCTCTTCATGAGAATCTGCACAGTAACATTGCGCCCGAGATTATGAGCTTTACCGAGGAGCCGTTGCCAAACAGACTATCGCCACAAACTTTAAAAGAGTATGGACCAGGTGCACCTTATCGACATCACACGGTTGTCAGACAATGGATAGAAGACATTTTTATCCGTGGCGGACATGACAGACTTCTTGAGTTGAGAACCTCAGTCGAACTCGTTGTCAAGGTAAAGGACGAGTGGGAGGTTACTTTGCGAAAGGTTGTCAATGGTAGTAATTACTGGTGGAAGGAGACTTTTGATGCGGTCGTTGTCGCATCGGGCCATTACAACGTGCCTTGGTTTCCGCTGGTTGAGGGTTTCTTGGAGTATGATCAGCAATTCCCTGGTGCCATCGTACACAGCAAGCATTTCAGAGCGGGTCGAAATTACAAGGGAAAGGTACGCTTCCATCCTGAGCCATCAATAACGAACAGGGCATTTTATACTGACAGCTAGCAGCGCGTTATCGTGGTAGGGGCTTCAGTCTCCTCCGTCGAAATAATGTACGAGGTCCTAGATCACGTCGGTGGTCCAGTATACGCTTCCGTGCGAGACGAACCTATCGAGTTTTACGGATGGGTACCTTTGGAACATCCCAAAATATCTGTCAAACCAGCCATCGACCGCTTAGACCCCAGGACTGGACGTGTCTACTTCACTGATGGGTCTTATCTCGATGATATAGACCACATCATCTATGGAACTGGTTACACGTTCAGTTTTCCTTTCCTCCCTGCTGTTCAAGAGCGTGTCAAGAACTCTTACCGTCGGTTGCCGGGAGTTTATCAACATACTTGGGACATCGAGGATCCAACGCTGACATTTGTCGGAATGGTAAGACACCTTGTTATCCCAATCTGGCATCCTAGCTAACCTTGTCAGATCGGAAGTTTCACATTCAAAGCCTATGAATGGCAAGCCGTAGCAGTAGCTCGCTTCCTGGCAGGCCGCTCCAAACCACTCCCCGGCATCGAAGAGCAATACGAATGGGAGCGTAGACGCGTTAAAGAAAGAAAAGGAGGAAAAGAGTACTACACCATCGGTCCCGACTACGAAGCATTCTTCGAATGGTTCAGGGAAATGGCCCAAGAGCCTGTCAAGGGCACCACGGGACGTATCTTGCCACCATTTAACCCGCGGTGGTTGGTGATTTGGAGTAACATGTTTCTTCCCAAGTTGGATCGTTGGAGATGGAAGAGGCAGGAAGCTGAGTGGAAGCAAGAGTTCAAGGCCAAGCTTTCGAGGATATAATTTTAGTCACCTCGGTATGTAGGATGAGCCAACAGTCAGGTATTTGAGGGAGAATATTGGGAAGACTGGACGGACTTGATAGAAAAGCTATAATATGTAATGCAAGCCTATTAACAACCTCGAGAAGCTTCTCGCTTAAGCCATGACAGGACTTTTACACAACGACATCAGAATGATGATGATGCATCTAAACTTGACTGACAAAGAGGCAAAGCGCAGAAGAAGCGAGACAAGAGACAGTGATGATGTACAATATGGATTAGATTAAGAATCCGAAAACAATCTACCTATGTAGTAACGCCAATATGTAAAAGTTCGTGGCAGTAGCACACCGAATATGAACACAAAACCCCTTCGTCCCGTATCTCCCAACCCTAAAAGAAGAAACCACACCGGATTTTTCCCAGTGCATGTAGTAAAAATGTAAATTCGTTAAGACATTGACAAGCAAGGTATCGGTTTCCTTTGCTCCAGACTTTTTATCGCCGAGAAATGCAGCACATGATGCCGGTTCGTCCAATGAACCAGAGGAAACCAAAGAAGCGGACAATAGACAGCACACCTGTCGCGTAGAGGAGGAAGCGGAAGTACATGGGTGTGCGGACATCTGCGGCTTTCTGTAGAGGATGTTAGCATGTGTTGGGTACAGAGATGGAGTAGAGGGTAACTTACAGACACGCCGAGAGTAATGAAATCGTCTGTTGTGACAAAGACGATGAGAACAATGTTGCAAAGCAACCAGAGAATGACCAGACCCGTTCGAAAAGACTTATAGGAATCTTCGACGTCCTTCTTCTCCGGCTGCTCTTCCGTCATTTCGCTCATGGGCGCGAGGGCTCGCCACACGACCTTTTCGAACTTGCTGTCGATATCTGTCTGTTCTTGCTCGATTTCTTCGACCACAGCTTCCTTGCCCTTTTCATCCTTGACGATGTTGGCTGAAGGCAGGGCTTCGGCGGAATCGGAACCCTTGGTACCCCAGGACACATCGTGCCAGTTGTTAAAGGCGTACACCATCAGGATGTTGATGTAGGTTGACATGAGGACGAGATACTGGGGGAATGAGTGGAACATGTGCCATGGGTCGAGGTAGAGGAATGACGCAATGTAGTTGAGACCGTAGATGGTAATCAGGGCGATGATGATCAGACCTGCGACACCCGTATCACCTCCGAAGAAACTATCAAAGAAGGCTTGTCCGGACTCGAAAGAGATCTGCTCCTCAATTGGCGTTCCAGTGAAGGCTCGGTAGACGAGGTAACCGGTTAATACGAGGAGATAGAGCTGGATCAAACCGAAGACCATGAAGGAGAGAACGTAGGTGTATTGCGCGCCCTTGGGTCTGTTACCAAGCGCAAGGACGAATTGCAAGACGAGGAAGGCGATGTAGATGTATTTGATGAGGACGTTGACAATTGGTGTGGCTGTGTCGCCAAACGGCCAACCGTGGTACCCGGACAAGACCTGCGGCGTTCCGACAAGCTTCATGATAATCGTGGTAGTGAGGTAGAAAGCGGCGAGCGAGAACCAAGAGAAGAGGACGTTGAGCAAGTTATACACGAATTGGATGTGCAGGAAAAAGAGTCGAATGAGGTTGTGGCCAGAGCCGTACATTCGGCCAAAATGCATAAGAGAATAGAGAGACATGGCAAAAGATCCGTTGAGCCATCGTCGTCGCTGGCCGATAAACTCAGCGGCGGCTTCAGGCACATCGGTCTCGCCCTTGGACGCCTTAATGTAGCTCAGATGCCACTTTTGACTCGCCTTGGCGACTAATTCGAAGCAGAGAATTCGGTCCTCGGCAAGGAACATGTTCTTCTTGAAGATGTTCATTCCGTCAATACCCTTCTTGCCCAGTGTTTTGGAGAGCGTGTGGTCTCCGTGGAAGTACTGTTCCAAGGGCCGTCCCATGATCGCACGGAAGCGGTACGCCGAAAAGGCACCGGGAAGGACACTGACGTATCCAAAGGCACTTTCCAGTGGCTTATCGAGGACGTTGGAGATCTTGTACTCGAAATTCTGCACCGCGACAAGCGGGTTGAGAAGCATTTTTCCTCCTTTGCCTAACATAACGTGGATCTCTCCACAGGCACCGCCCAGGTCACGATCGTTGTAGAAGCCTTCCCAGAGGGACAAGAGGGCTCGCGGGCCAGGCTTCGTTCCGGCGTCGATAAGGATGGCGACTTCTGGGTTCAGAATGCGGCCAAAGGCGTTGAACAGCCAGCGATGCGAATTAATCTTCTTGCTGTTCTTCTGCTTGAGACAGAAAATGAACTGCACGGGGGGCAGATTGCGGTGCGGCTTGTCGGGATCGGGGCGGACGAGCTGTTGGTCGGGCGTCACGGAGATCTGACTAGTATACTCGAAAATGTGGGCGACCGTTTCCTTGCCGTTGACGTCCTTCTTCAAAACACCATCCTGGTAGATACCGACAGTCGCGAGAACATCAAAGACGTTCTTATCGACCTTATCGATACCGTCGAAGACGAGACACACCACGATCTTCTGCCAGGCTGGACCTCCCTTGTTCCAGAACTTGGATCGCTTCAGGTTCACAATGTCCTGAATGTTCTTCATTGTGTGGTGGAGGGTACGCGCGAGGAGGACCTTGTCTTCGTTGTAATAAGTGATGGCAATGAGGAGCTCGGTGTGACGGTTGTACATTCGCGGGCGGAGGTTGAAGCCATTACGGAGGGTGAAGTCGTTAGGGTCGCAGGTAGCAGCTGTGTAGCGCATCTTGGTGAATTCCTCCTCCATGCTTCCAGGACCGTTGCGGTACCTGGGCTCGATGGCGTTCTTGACAGCGCTGGGAACGGGGTAGTCAATGCTGAGAACGGAGCCCTGGACAAGCTTGATCTTACGGGTCTTTGAGCGACCGAGACCGCCAGCGCCAAGCTGTGCTTGTTGCTGTCGCATCATCCAGCTCTCGTCGACGTCGAATTCCTGGTATGTCGAGTCGGGGCGACCGCCGCGAGCAAAGTCAGGAGGGACAGAGAGCGCCTCGCCATTCTGATCCCATTCCTGCATCGTAGGCGCCCGGTGCATGACCGAGAGGCGCGACTCAGCGAGACGTGAAGCTTCGACATCGTATTCAGGCTCTGGGTACTCGTAGCCCGGCGAGCCAGGCATGCGACCGTGCTGGTCGGGAGGATAATGGCCGAAAGCACCAACACCATAGGTGCCGTTGTGACCGAAGCTGCCATTATCGAAGCTGGCCTGGACTATGCTGCCATGGTAGGAATTGTGTAGAAGATCGCGGCTCGACTCGTTTTGCTCGGGGACAGGACGCTGGGCGCCTAGCATGGGAGGGGGAGACAATTGATCATAGTCGGGTTCGTATGGGTTGCTTGGGTTGCTCACGGGCGATCTGTTGGAGACATTTGCGTCGTCGGATTCGCGAAAGTGGTACTGCAAGAAGAAAAGAGTGTCAGAAACGGTCGTCAAAATTGATTGCGACAGTTGAGGCTGCTGCAGGGCTGTTGCTGGAGCAGCTGCCCTGTAACAGTCGCTGTAACTGCTGGAGGCTTAACTGCAACTTACTGCCTGGCCAGCGGGTAGATCTTGCATCTCTCGTGGCGCATCATAGTTTGGGCCTTTCCCTTGGCCATGTTCGTTAAAAACCATCTCGTCTGTCGTTTTTGCGCTCTCGTTGAACTCGAAAACGCTTTCAAATATATTGTATCGATCCCTCTTGTTTATTTCCAGAAAACCCCAGGTCTAGCCGATGGTGGACATGCGATTCGCGATATCGGGAGTGCCGGCACAAAAAAACGAATAGGTGATGCAATGCGGCGCCAAAATAAAAGAGGTGAATTAAACGAGGGACAATAAGCAGTAAAGATTATGGAGAATTAGGTAGTCGAGTAGAGTAGTGGAAGAAACCTTCTTTTTCACAAGAATGGCTCTGTACTTTCTCTTAAGGAAAAACGAGAGGTAACAACAAAACAGCTACTTCTGTCTGTGATGGAGAAAAGGAAGAGAAGAGTGTGGAAAAAGTCACGCGAAAAATGGAACGGGACAGGAAGCTTTGAGATGGATGGGATTGTGGGCTGGTGCGAGCTTGTGCTACTACAGTCTACCTATGGAATCAGGTACGGTACGGTACGGTATTGTCAGGCTGTCTGATCAGTCTTCTTGTTTTTCGATCCATCGCATCAGTCAGAAGCTGTAGCCAACACAGTTTGAGAAAAATGCTATAATAACTGGGTAATGGGTATGGATCCATCCCATTCACTGCTGATCGCCCATCGTTGTGTAGAGCAAAAAACTAGCGTCTCCAGTTTATGCCAGCTCAGGGCGGATTTGGTTGGTGAGAGGGTGACGTAGAGTCCTTTGCTTTGGGTGGTGGCATGGATTTGATGGTCAGGATGGTCTAATCCTGTCAGCCAAAAAAAAAGCACAGTGACTATTTTTGGTCGAGGGAAGGGGAACAAAGCCTCGTATACGCGCAACACTTGATGCGTGTACCCAGATCCAGAAAACAAAAGTCAAGCCATATCATGGGAACATCTACTGCATTGCTCTGCTAACTGTCCCTGTGACTGACCATGCCATAATGAACTGTTGAGGGCCCGTTACGTCAAGAAAAAACAGGGCGTTCATTTCATGTTACAAGTAAAGACACCAAATTCTTATGTGGCCCCACTCCTTAATCCCTTGAATAATAAATTGATTCATCGGGTCAGGTCAGGTACCGTACAGTATTAGACTCTACAGTATCTACAGTATAACCCCACGGACGGACAGCAAGACAAGGACTAAGCATGTCACTTGCATCGCGCATCTCACAAAAATAGTATCAGTGAGTTTTCCCACGGACTTGCACGGGTAATGCAGATTGAGTAGAGTCGATCAACGTTACCCCGAGATCAGCCCTCTTTTTAAGTCTGTTCAATGCAAATACTGTTCCATCACTCTGGCTGTCTCTTCAAGTTGAGAGACAATAGCCAAGACACATCGGTTATAGCCCCTCCCCATGTCTAGTGCACTGACGCCATCACAATTCCTGATTTTTCCCCTGCATGCAATTTGGCATTCTGCATAAAAACACGGGAAACGAGAAAACAGGGAAAACTAGACACATAAAACGATGCTGAATGTAACTTTCTCTTGCTCTGTTTCATTTCGCTACCAACCATCGGGTTCGGTTCGGCTTCCCCCATCAAAGTTTGAATGTGAATGCGAGAAGAAAGAGCGAGAAGGAAAAAAAAAACTCGCAATCTGCCATTATGACGCCATTGCCAGCACCTCGGAGCATTTGCCTAGACGCTAACCTCAGGACAACAACACCACCAGAAAAGAACACGATACTTTATTCTAGAAGGCAGCTAACGTTTGACTTTTTTCTGCTCGGTCTGCCCGTCTCGTCTCATTCCGTCCGGTGTTTTTTCATCCCTCTGCACGGGAACTTCAGCCAGTCCCTGGAATGTCGCACGGTTCATTCTACAGCAAAGACCCGACCCATAGGCGAAAAATGTCAGCTTTAGCTTCTAACTTAGTGGTCGGTCGCCGATCGCAAAACGGTGCTAATTAATAATTTAGCTTGGGAAATAAATGAACAGTAAGCTGCTAAGACCACAAAGTGCGTCTTTTTTTTTTTTTTTTTTGCTTCTCGAGGCGAACAGACAGTGAGTGAGTGGATTGGCATCCATCCTTTCCATCCCTTCGGACGCGCTCCGGGTCACGTGCCAGGTTCAATCTACTGCGTTCTGCTGTGCAATGTCACTTCACGCGGATCTCGGAACATCTTCAGCTGGAGGGTCTCGTCAGTGCACGTCTTGTCAATGTTTTATGCAAGGCTACGCAATCTGACAGTCTACGAATGGTGAAACAGTGATGTCGGAGTAAGCGTAAGACTATTTTCTGAGCTGAATGAAGCCCCGAAAGAAAGAACGAGAGTCCACATAAGACAAACCATCAATGAGGACCTGTTGATTCAGCCACTCATCCTTTATCACAACAAACTGAACTCCTCCTCTGGCAGCTTGGTGTTTTCATGATACATGACATAATTCCGCGTGGAAGAAGGCTCATGATGGATAATGTACAACGCAAATGTGAGACAAGAAAACATCATGATAGATTACATAGCCTCTCATGCCTTCATATGTAACACCATCCCAGAAACAACCAGCACAGGACATATGCTTGGAGTCAAGCTAGATTAAACTGGACGGCAATGTACTCCTTCGTGTAACTCCAGAGGACTGATAACCCGTGCGATCCCAAAGTCCTCAACACCATCTCAAACAGCAAACACGGGACACAAAGTTGGACAACACTCATCAGTCATCCTTTTCCTTACATGCCTTTTTGAACTCCTTCAAAATCGCCTGGAGAGTATTAGTAAAGCTTTATTAGAAGTATAGAGCAACTCACATCAAAATCCTGATCCGCCATCGACATAAATGCCTTCGTTTTGTCAAGCTTGAGCTTCCCAACACGAGGGCTCTTGATACCAAATGCGATCCTGGCCAGGAATCGTGCATCATCACGGACATCCGTCACTGCGAGCACTCCGGCAACCGCCGCCCTATCAACCTTCTTTGGTGACGCAGGCGGCAGTGCAACCCGTTGACCTTGATAGCAGAACGTGCAGTGGCCGCACTTCTTCGCCTTGTTGGGAAGGTCCATACCAAAGTGCTCTGCAATCGCGACGCCGAAGCATTTGGGAGATGTGACGAAGTTGACGACTTCTTTCAGGCGGTCTAGAGCTTGTTTCTCGCGCCTCTTAAGGTCTTCGTAAAGCTCGTCCGTCAATTTGTCGATTGCGCTATCGGTCTTAGGGAGTTTGGTCAGTACTTTGTACTTTTGTTCCACGCCACCGACGGTGAGGATGATAGCGCCATTGTTGTTGAGGTCGTTGAGGAGGTTGACGAGATCGTTTCGTCGCAGACCCTCGATGTTCGCTACCTGGGTCAGATCGATAGTATGGAACTTCTTAGCCTTTTTGGCATGTTGAAGGATGGCTTTGCTCTCAGGTGTGTTGAGAGCCTTGAGACGAGGAAAGTAGCTGGACGTTGCCTCGAACTTGTACGAGCTGTACTCCGGCGTCGTAGCTCGAATAAGATTGAACTTCAACTCGAGCGCCGCATAGATCACACTAAGAGGACTCATGCGAATGTCGAATTTCGTAGACTGCTGATAGTGGCTGACCTTGAAAGTCTCGCCTTTGGCAAGATTGACGACATCGCCGTCGAAGATGTCCTTGAGAAGCTCGCGTAGGGATTGGCGAGAGGGGAGATCGCCACGGGCAAAGTTCTCGCGGATCCAGAAGTCCTCTCGGCAGAGATACAGCATGCAGTAGCTCTGTTTACCGTCACGGCCTGCGCGGCCTACTTGCTGACAATATTCTTCCACTGTGCTTGGGACATCCCAGTGGATGATGTTGCGGATGTCTGCAGATGTTAGTCTTGCAGTGTGAGGTGACATGCTGACATACCTGGCTTATCAATGCCCATGCCAAAGGCGATTGTCGCAACAACCTAGACCACCATCAGTACCGCTCATCTCATCACTGCAATTAAACTCACCGTTTGGATTTTGGATGTCATGAACTCATCCTGTATCATCTTCTTTTCCTCGACTTTCATGCCCGCATGAAAGTGAGCAGCAGGAAATCCCTTCTTGGTGAGATGCTCCGCCAACTCTTCGGCTTGCTGAGTCACATGTCAGCGTCTGGGTGATACAGAGATTCAGAAAGAGGTAACAACCTTCTGAAGAGTAGCGTAGATCAAAGTCGAACCAGGATGTGTTTTCAAGAACTCATACAGAAGCTTGTACTTGTCATCCTTCTCTCCCACAGCCTCTGCTTCAAGTCGTAGACTAAGGGCCAAGTCAGCGAGGTCCCGAACAGCTCATAAAATTGCGGGCGCTCACTTTGGTCGATACACTGATGTTCTAAAAACACCATCTTCGGTAATATCGAAAGCTTTGCAAATGTCATCGATGACAGGCGGTGTGGCTGTGGCTGTGAGGCAGATGACACGCTCTGCTTGAATCTCTCTGACGAATCGTGCAACTGGATAGAGTCAGCTTATGTCGAAGGGTGAGCCTGAGCGACGGATGAAAACCTTTTAGGTAGTCTGGACGGAATGAATGCCCCCACTGGATGAATGTCAGTCAGAGTCCTGGAATAGATGAAACAGAGAACCATACCTCTGAGATACAGTGCGCTTCGTCCACACCAATCAATCTGACTCCTCCCTTAACGTGCTTCATCATGCCCACGAATCCTTCGTTGTTGAGACGCTCCGGGGCGCAGTACAATATCCGCAGCTTACCCTCGCGAAGATCTTTATTGATCTGTTGAAGTTCATCCCAGGTTTTTGTCGAGTCCATACACTCCGCCGCGATCCCTTTTCGCTTGAGTGCATCGACTTGATCCTTCATCAAAGCAATCAGTGGGGAGACGACAATGGTGATACCGGAATCGTCAGCATGTCGCTCTTTGGTCAGTTTATCGACTTCGGGAAAGGCGATGGCAGGAATCTGGATGAGTGTCAGACGGAGGACCTTTGCAGTGAGTTGAGACGATGCATACCTGGTAACAGAGCGACTTTCCAGCTCCAGTGGGAAACACAACGAGCGCATTGTCCCCATTGAGAAGTCTGCTGATGGCAGCTTCTTGCTCATGTCGAAACGATTTGTAGCGGAAGTTGTCTGCCAATATTCTCTGGGCGATCTGGATTCGTTCTGTCTCACCAAGTTTGCCATTGATGATGCTCACAGAGCCAACTCGCGCTTTCTTGACAGGTACATTGTCGTTCTCTTTGCCTCGGCTGTGTTTTCCGGGTGTCTTGCCGATTAGATCTTCTTCTTCAATCCCGTCGAAAATGAGGTCATCTTCATCCACATCTTCAAAGAGCGCGTCCCCGGAGTCGAAGTCGTCATCGGGGATTCCCATTTTGCTGTCGGATGAACAAGAAGAGTGACAGATATATCTTTCCTCAATTGAATAGACGCTATGCGACAATACTGGAGACAATTAGGGTGTTGGGAAAGGCGAAAATTGGATCTTTGCGAATGGCAATGCAAGCTACCAGGCTCCCACCTTCGTTCCTTCCGCATGGCGGAACGCGTTGAGTGTCTCGTGGAAGACGCCAGATCACGTGGCGATAAGATTATCATGTGTAGGCGGGGTCAACCATTTGACAGGGGTCGGCAAGTTTTCGAAGTTAGTTCCTTAGCAGATCACCGTTTTTTCTCGATGGACTTCCGTTAGTGTGTCATCATTCCTCATCTGCCTCTGTCGGTTGCCTACCCTACGGTTATCACACATTTTCCCTTGTGACGTCTTTCTCTTCATTTCTTATCATTACAA
Source organism: Fusarium hainanense (assembly GCA_013618405.1). Taxonomy (NCBI): domain Eukaryota; kingdom Fungi; phylum Ascomycota; class Sordariomycetes; order Hypocreales; family Nectriaceae; genus Fusarium; species Fusarium hainanense. Next base: position 358,795 of record JABFEW010000138.1, read on the forward strand.
TCGAGAAATTATAAGGAATAATTACTGTAACCATCGATATCTTTCTTGCAACTTTGGTCTCCGTCTTGGTGTCAGGTGGGTAGCAACGATTACCGTTTTCATATCATTCTCTTCAATGTGATCTGAATTCACGATTGCACAATAGCCCCACCTCCACGAAGATTCGAGAGGATAACCCATTGTTGGACAAAGGGTCTTAGAAGGATATTATTGTATAAACATGCCTGCGCCTTCTTTCCCATACTCATAGTAGTGAATGTCAGCATTGATTTGTTTGGCACTTGATCTGTGCCCGGGTCTCATCACCTCTTGTCACCGGGCATAGCTGACGTGTGTCGCGCCGCCGCAGGCATTGCGGAACACAATGCACAATCAGCATAACCGCGACAACATATAGCCCCGACACATGCTATCCAAGAATTTTACCGTACTGTGCATAATATCCCGCCGATGCTACCGAAATATGATGCCTCTCACAATCTGTTTGGTCGGCTCGCAAAATGTTTTCTCTCATCTCGTTACAGTGGAGGAGCGAAGCGACCGGGAGCTTAGCGAGGTGACAGGCGGTGATCTGCTACGTCATCAACAGCCAGCCTCTCAACCAGCGCCAGTGACAGCTCATCGTCGATCATGTCCACAGCCAATGCCCTTTCACCACCTCACGATCTTAGATATCATTATGCTCTCCGTATGATCGCATTTTTGTATGGCATAGAAAAACCCCTGCATTTGATACACACGAAACATCCATGACGTTTATCATTCCTCATCTCATTCGTGCCTGAGCCATATAAATCTAGCCCCGAATGCGCCAAGAATTACTTTATTTTCAACTCTGGCATTTTTAGTAAACAGCATCACCATTATCACCACTCATCACACTCAGTGAATATGTCGGGAGTTTATCAGAACGAACGCGGTCAGGGCATGTCCCATGCGACAGGCCCCTCCAAGGTCCCTGAGAGTATCGCACGACAGGTTCCCAAGAGTCTGGAAAAAAGCCTCCCCAATTCTGTATGTTAAACATCCCCAGTCCGTCATGTACAATTCTGACAAGATAGATTCACCCCACCGGTACCGACATGGGCCAGTCGGCCGACAAATCACACGCTAAAGATGGCGGCAATGCTTCTATGGTTCCCCAGAAGTTGCAGGAGAAGCTGCCAGAAGGCATTGAGAGGGCTGTACCAAATGCCATTCATGATACTGGCGACACCAGCGGAGCGCACCGAAAGCATTAAATCAAACCTGAAATTGTGTATGAATAATGAAGATTGATTGGAAATTAATTTGATACAATTTGGAAATCGTGTGCTTGATGCGATGCAGAACGTAAATGCAAATGATGAATCATAGAGAGTCGAGACATGAAGATGTTGTTACAGAACCTGTGCATCCACCACTAAAGACCCAACTCACAGATACAGGAAGAGACCAGTCGCGAGGATAAGAACACCAGTCACAGCATGGCTGATACTAGCTTTCGTAGCCTTGTCCTCACTTTCCCCTTGGACATAATCCTTATTGGCGAATTGACGCACAATGACAGCATCGCCAATACCAACAAATGTTCCACACATGAAGCATATACCCATGCATTTCTTGGTGATTGCAGCAGCCAATGGGCTGACCTGACAGATAGGCGAGAATTGCCAGAAGGCGTAAAGGCCAAGCGTGCTGAGACCAGTGCCGATATTTCGCAAACCAGATGCGTAGATGAGAGATTTCTGAAAGGCCTCAGAATGCGAAGAGGTAGTAGTCTTTTCAGTAGTCGAATTCTGAAGACCAAAGAGGCGAACTGCGTTGTATGGCGATACGAAGCTGTAGATGCCAATGCTCGTGCCGGTCACTCCGAAGAGCAGAGGAAGTGCCGAGACTATGGTTGAGGGCGAGAAGTCCGTGTTCATGGTGGGTGAGTTTGGACTGGACAGTAGAAGATTCTTGAAGAATTGAAAGTTTGCAATGATCGAGGGAATAGATCTGGCGAGAAGTAGTTGGGGTTGAGGCTCAAGTCAGTGACGCAAAGGGTTGGGGTCAAAGAGGCTAGAGGTCTGGGCGAGTCCTCATACATGCATATGCTGCGTAAGTTCGTAGGCTAGACTCCGCAAACGACGGTCACTGCGGTAAGCGCTATTTTGACTTCGTCATAATGTCTTGGATTGTTTAGCTGAATGTGGTATTAGAGCACGTTGTCGCGACATCGTATCTTGAGTTTTGAACCATGTTTTGGACACAGAAAATTAATAGCGCGTTGCCAAAGTCTGGCTATGTATCTTATTCATGAGTACGCAAATAGTTAATTATACCGACCGAAATCCGATTTAAAAATTTACGGGTTGACTTCTGATCAATTTCGACATCTTTATGATGGATGTCTTCTCTACTGTCCATTCTCAAGGAAATTGATCACCGCAGCACGAACCCGAAGTGCCTCCGGTATAACAGGATCCGAATTAAAACCATGCCACATTCCTTCCGACACCAAGAGCTCTACCCTCACACCAGCCTCTCTCAACTTCCAATAAAACCGTATCCCATGACTGAGAGCGAAATCCCGCGTCCCAACTGTTATGACCGTCGGCGGGAAAGTCTCATCATACTCAGCGTAGATTGGAGAGTAAAGAGGATCCATTAGATTGATGCCCTTAGGAGCATAGTTCTGAGATACCATGCCTGTGAGAAGACTGACAGGCATGATGTCGCGGCCCAAGGAATTAAAGACCATTGAGTCACCTGCTCCGCTCAGGTCTATAGCGGGCGTACAGAGGTACATGCCGGCAGTGGGCATGGGAAGACCCTCCTTCTGCGCCATGAGGAGCATGGAGACGAGGATCTGGGCTCCTGAAGAACATCCCATGGCGTACATGTCAGATGGGTCAATGGGCGAGCCTCCAGGAGGGCCAGTTTGAAGGAGCTCTCGGTAGACAGCAAGACACTGATTGCGGGCTTCGGGGCACTTAGCCTCGGGAGATTTGGTGTAGGCGACAGAGTAAACGCGAACGCCCAACTCAGCGACCATAGTCAACGCAGCACGATCCTTTGGACTACCCATGATGAAGGCACCTCCAAAGACATTGAACAATATCTTCTTCTCTTTGCCAGGCTTGATGACTGGAGGTTCAACGAGGATAACTCGAATGCCAAAAATGACATGCTCAGTGATTTTTAGTTTGTGTCTCTCGATGAGCGTCGTTTCGCCAGGTACTGTCTTCTCGCTGAAGCTTTCTCAAAGACCAGGAACACGACATGGTGAAGTAACGAAGGAAGAAATTGCGTTTGCTAGTGGAGGATGCCGGACGTTGTTAAGAAATTCGACTGCCTCGGGACTGATAGTAGCTTTTTGACCGTCTGTGAGGGATACCGTTGTGATGAATTGGATAGTGAAGGGATATCAAGTAAAGAGAGAGTTTTGTATGTACCGCTAGCTTGATGTGAAGCTGTCGATGTCTTTATAAGATCTTTCATAGGTATGATATTATGATCTCTGCTTCCATGAGTTCGAAAATCCGCACAGAGATCCATCGCTTAAAACCCCGCCTGGCATGTTCGTGTTTCTCAAGTCCGATATCTGCATTGAGAACAAGTCGGTAATTTGTCACATCTCTGATCTTCAGTTACACCTGTCAGCGGGCTGCGGGTCGTACTAAAATTCGTAGTTTGGAACCTCATTAGGCTTAATTCGGATCATGGAACTTGATAAAGACGAGGTTCTCTCGTGGCATGAGTCCCCTCTGGTCTTAGCGCTTACATGCTGTGCTCAGGGCCTATGAAAGGGGGGTGGACTTACAGCCGATCCATCAACATGCTGATATCGTGTAGTTAATGTGTATGAACATAGACAGATATAAAGAGCCTCTTTCTCTTCTCATAGATTTCCATTTTCCATCATTTATCAACACAGCTTCTTCCAGAGACCAATTCTTCACACCCAGCCTTTCTCCAACATCATGTCTTCTCAGCATGGCTACGTTCAAGACCTTATCACAGGACCACCGCTCACGAGCATGGGCTATAACAGACTTGGCAAATCCGGGTTGAAAGTCTCGAAGATTATTCTTGGAGCCATGTCATACGGAAGCAAAGATTGGCGGAAGTGGGTGCTGGAGGAAGATGAAGCTCTTCCTCTCCTCGAACACGCCTTCAAGGCTGGAATCAACACATGGGATACTGTACGTGCAACCTTTTCCAAAATGTCTGATGGATCGGCTGACGGGTCTTGACTACCAGGCTGATCTCTACTCAAATGGCGTTTCCGAAGAAATCATTGCAAAGGCACTCTCGACCTACAAGATAGCACAGAGCACATTCGAAGTGAGTTGTTGCTTTAAATCACCTAGAGCCAAAGCAAGACTTTTATAGCGCAAGCATATGATATCTCGGCGTTTCTTAATGCCGAAACGTCCCCAAAGACGCGTGCGAAATAAGCCCATGCCACTGACACAGCGGCATGATCCAGAACCACACTGCTGCCCAGTCGGGGTGGCAGATGCCACAGCCAGCTTCCAAGAAAGGAAGTTTGAACATCAGCAGACCCGAGAGGAAACATAGAAGACAAAAAGAAGAAAAGATTTGGTCTCTTTGGGCTTTCATGCTGCTGGGCTGCTTAAGCGTTTGTAGTTCGAGCTGGTCAACAGTACCTTGTCTATTCTTCGCGTCCCACGGTTGAGTTTCTTTGTCGACTGTGGTCTGGTGCTTCGAGTCAGAGACTGACTTAGCCACTGCTCTGCGGCGACCATATTTTGTTGCGACGCGTGTTTTGACTTTGCTCCCTTCATCCACGAACTATTTTTTGAGTTTTCCGAGGCGTAAGTCCCCAATCTACATATCAAATCAACACAAGAATTTATCCACGAACTTCATCGGCCGGTCGTATCCAGGACAAGTTCGGCCACCTCTTTCGACATTGAGCACAGGTTGGTCGTTCTTCATCGCACTATCAATTGGTTTAGCCACCAGGAAAGCCGATGGTACAGATTGAAATACCTTGACGCTTCGCTGGAGACATGAGAGGCACCCTTTGCTTTTTGGCACACCGACCATTGCTGTAGGTAGTGTTTTGTCGAGATTGATACGTGTAACTGGATGATGTCTGTCGCACAACAAGACCAAGCAGTTCTCAGAGCGACAGAGTTTGATCAAACCTTGGAGAAATTGACCGCCAGTTGCAACAGGTTGTGGGTTTTAATATCTTTCAGTAACACGTAAGCGGCGACCTCAGCTACTTAGTGAGGTCGACATTGGTCTCGGATATTCTGTAAATTCATTCGAGCCGAAGCAAATAAACGAGGACTATTCTCTTAAAGTACACGGATAATAAAACAGGGAATCCATCATATGTACCTAAGTCAAGGTTCAGTCCAACAGTTACTATAGGAGAAAGTGTAGAATTGGTAGCTCTACCTTGTCTTCTTAAGTGGATGTCATGGTTCTCTGGAAGTTTTAGTTCCTATTCTCGAATACTAATTATTGTAGCAGTAAATGTCCTCCTCAGATGGCGTGTAATTATGTTGTCTTGTGCTATCATTAGAACGAGTATGCCTTATGCATACTTAAACATCCATGTCCATCTTTCAGCTTTGCAATCTAGGACTGTGTGACCTACAAACGTCATATTTGACGTCACTATAGCTTGGCGGGGGACCGAAAGAGATGCACCAAGCTGCCAAGGGCGCTTAGCATCAACTTGATTGGCTTTGTTTCAGTAGAGATCAGCTGCGTGTACGAACCAACCAAAATTGATAAAACAGGCGAACGGACGTACAGGACCGAACAGGCGGACAGAAGGATCTACCAAAGTAAGGCCGACTCTGCGACCTATGGTGTGGCTATGTTACAGCTGTGGCTATGTTACGGCTGTGGCTATGTGGCAGCTGTTGGTTTTCAGCCGCAGAGCGTACGAGATTACGCGGCATACTGCATTTCAAGGCTCTGAAGCAGCCTGATTATCTTGTTTAAAGCCCCCAGGCCTGAATACAACACTTCCACCCACCTGTCCTCCCTAAATCAGCAGAAGACATATCGCAGTCATGGTCGAAAAGCCCGAATCTCTCCTCAGATATCGGAAAAGATCGATATGGCTCCTCGCCTTCTATCTACCGATTCTGATTGTTCCTTGGGTGCTAACTTGCGTTATCATGCATCGACCAGTCTTTCTTCCATCGTATATCAACCAGCGCGGCGAATACTCTCTGGCTGATATGAATAGGATAAGCGAATGGGCTACTGCTCTAACTGTTCTCAGTCGTATTGCCGCGACTCTTGGGCTACCTATTGTATCAGCCTTGATGGCCCAGGCTGTTGTGGTGTATTCTCAGCTACGAAAAGAAGGCCAAGAAAAGAAACTTAGTGTGCTTCAGCTCTTTGCTCTTTCTGATCGAGGATGGATGGATTTGCCGATTCTATGGGCCTCCTGTTTTGGAGTAAGATCTCAGTCGTCTCGATTTCTCTGGCTAGCAGCAGGGCTTGTCATTATCAGTAAGTTACACTCCTGAAGTTACCGCTGTTGACCCATAAGCAAGTGCTAATTATTTATCATTAGCCGTTATACAGCCACCACTCCAATCAATCCTCGTTCCTTACGAGCCCATGACCACTATTACCTGCAATGATAATCCCGTGGAGATAACTAACTGGGACAAAACATGCGACAAATGGGGGGTCCACTCTCGTGCTGTCGGCAACGACCCAGAGCCAAATGTTATGGAGCTTATGCCCCGCACGTTAGCTGTTAATCTGGTGCGCCAAAAGTTAAAGAGTGTCAGCATATCGGATGTCCAGACAAACCTTTGGCTTGAAGATACAAATTACCAGCGCCTCCCCACCGAGCAGCAACAGGCCCAGACATTTGCCTGGGTAGATTCAAAACGAGACATGAACATCAGTTACTTTGTTTCGTCCGTTATAAACGGCACGACTACTGGTGTGTTGCGCCAGCATGCAATGCGAATTAATTCCACAATCGAATGCGAATCGGGCCCAGTACCGTCGACCTGTGATGGACCACAGCCGTTCTTCACCATTTTCAACCACACAGGTTTCGCAACCTCCGGAATCAAGGCTACTATATGTGTCGAGGGCAATCACAGCGCTGTACCATGGACGCGGAGTCGAGACAGGCAAGACATCTCTGAACATATGTGGATCAGCCTCGAGGTAGCTCAGGATAGAGACGGAGAAAAGGTCAAGGGACAAGCGCTCCTTGAAAACGTCCAAGCTTTCAACCTATCATGCCGAGCCTCTTCAACCAGGGGGTACTTCGAGTTAGGTAATCATTGGAACGATCAGATCTCCAGCCCATTGTTGGATGAATGGCCGAGCCGAGAAACCATTAAGAAAGATTTCAACGACCACGGAGCCTTTTGGGGCACTTATCAGCACCGCGACCGCCGTCCTGTCACTTTGTAAGTGCTATTCTTCATTGAACTTCCCATGGTACAACTTGAATGAAAATGAATAAGCGTTGATGACTTTCCAGAGAGCCAGCACTAAAAAAGGAAACTAAATGGGACCATCCTTTGAACTTATACGAAGACATCGGGGCAGGTACACCTGGACCTCTCGCCGTTGTAGCCTTGTCACTTTTTGGAAATGGATCGTTTTTCCACCTTGCAAGTGAACGACCACAGAAGGAAATGAACTACACGATGCGAGACATTTGCCAATCAGAGAACTATCCATTCCAACGTCTCGGGGTAGAAAATAGGCTTTACAACGAACTATGTGTTAAGAAATCCAGCCAATACAGGGAGTTTTTCCCACCAACAGGAGGATATCGCGACGATGTGGGCTACGAGGTGCTGCCAATCTTCATCGCAAGGGTCTTGGAAGTTTTTATCATTCCGAGTGAAGCTGAATCCCTTTTAGAAATGGGTTTGTTCTTCGCAAACGAGGTCTTGCTGAAGGAATCAGCCAGTCTATATGGGACTCAATTTTCGCGTCCGATTTATTCATCCCCTGGCTGGACAATCCTCAAGCCGCGAAAGACTATTGTGGCCATAGTTACTATATCTGTTTTGATTGCAGTACAGGCTATCTGCCTCATATGGCTAGTGTGGTATGTCGCGTCAACGCCAACATGGACAGATCGATTTGACTCTTTTGCGCTGGCGAAGCTTGGGACACAGCTTGACGGACTGAGTGAAGGGGGATTAAGAAGTGCAAAGGAACAAGATGTGGAGTATCTCAGTAGCCAGAGTGGTGTGGTTGGTTTCTTTGGCACTAGGGAGACAAGGCAGAGGATATCGATGGATGAGTTGCCAGAGGACAGTGCTGCTGACATTCAGAGCACAGAGGAACTCTCAGCTGCCCCCCAGGCGAGTGAAACAACAAGTGATACGAGTCCACTACTTGGTCTCGGGGGGTACCATGCTCTGAGCTCGGGGTATACTCCTGCCAGGTAGTCTAGTAACTATTATGCTGGAGATAGAGACAGACCGGTACATAGTTGATAAGCTTACAGATAATTTATATCGCAACGGACCGCGGATGGATAACCGTTGTGTAAACCTCGTCATCAGGCGTAAATATCCTGAAGGGACTTTGCATTTTCCTTCTCAATTTATAACAATTACTGAACTAATTGTCCAAAGGTTATCGGAAGGCTGTAAGTGCTCGCTCTAGATGAATACTATTATAAGAATAAAAAGTATATCTATATCATCTAACTAAGAAGAGGTCGAAAGTGCCCCCATTGTAACTGTTGAGCAAGGCGCATCATAAACTGATGGCTCAACAAAGTCGACCTGGGCCTTAGTACCCTTACCCAACTCAATCAGTGTCTTTCGCTTCGGATCAAACTTTGGCCAACCAAGCTTTGACAATCCTGACGAAGGGTTGTTGCTAAACGAGAACCATGCGTGCTGCATTGTCTTGGTAAGCTTCTTCTGATCCTCTGATGGTGCAATTCCGCTGACATCCTCAGAAGCGCCGAAGATCATGTGAAGATCCACACCGTGGTATGCTCCGCTTGTTGGGTACAGACGTGTGTTGTTCCAATCTGCCATGTATCGGTAGGCCCATGATGCTACGCCTTGATCTTTTCGTGCTTGTGCCTGGTATGATACAGGGCAAGTGAAAGATTCGAGGAGGAAGGACTTGACTTGAGCATCGGTCGGGGTGACTCCGTTGCCGTATGCTGGGACTCGGTAGTAACCGTCTTCATTGTCATTGTGGCCGAAGAGAACAGGAACTTTGGCAAAGTCTCCAGCTTTAGTTCGGTTCACATAGTGAGAGAAGACGATCTCTTCATCAGGCTTGGGATAGAATGGAGGGATAGATCGAAGAACGCTGGAACTTGAAGCTGGCCTGATACCAGCAGCCGCTGTCTTGATATCCTCCCAATTAACCTCTCGCATGCAGGTCATCACATCACTGGCCGCATCGCAACCAACAGCAGAGACCACAGAATTCCAGTTCTTCTCTTGAACCTCAGCAGTATTAACAGGAAAGCTGAACGCATTTCCAGATGGAGCAATGATACCGTTAACAATGGGGTCCTCCTTGTAGGCATACGTCCAGTAGTCGACCGCGACGCCGCCAGAAGACTGGCCGGCTATGGTGATCTTGGAAGGGTCACCGCCAAACTTCCGAATATTATCGCGCAGCCATTCGACAGCAGCTCTTTGATCACGCAGACCTAGATTTTGCGTTTCACCGGGAGCACCAGGGAAGCCAAAGATGTTGATACGGTAGTTGACAGTAATTACCACGATGTCCTCAGCATCAGCAAAGTATTTTCCGGTGTAGAAGGGACTGTTGGTGTTTCCAATAGCAAATCCTGTACGGTCAGCCTAATATCTGTCGTACGACCCGGCAGCAAACTCACGACCACCGTAGAAGAACACCAGCACTGGTTTGTTCGCCTTTGCAGAGTTACCCGTCGCTTTCGACCAGATGTTAAGAGTCAAGCAATCTTCACTCTGGGGGGTTCCCGCAGCACTGGCAAAGTAGGAAATAATCTGCTGAGCCTGGGGTGTCATATCAGGATAGTTGACCTCCTTGCTGGGCGACAACGGGCAATCGAAGCCATATTTCTCGGCCTTGAAGGGCTTCTTCGAGGTGATACGTTGCGGATAGGCAAATCTCAACTTGTCAACCGGAGGTTTCGCATACGGGATGCCGAGGTATTCCACGACACATGGTGAGTTGTCGGCTAGATGTCCAGTGATGGGCCCGTTGGATGTATTGACTGTCGTGTATCGGGATGTGTTGCATTTCGGAGCAGCAGAGACGAGGCTTGCCCAAGAGGCGATCGCGGATATCAATTTGACCATTGTGTCAGAGTATTGGGCCACGGTGAGAGAAACCGGACAACAACTGTAGCAACCAGGGCAATCATCTACCTTTATCAACCACGCTGAACCAATAACCGACAAGCGGGATAATTAGATTCGGCCTGCCGTTGTACAAGGTTGTTCATGTTGTACCCGCAATATTTCTATTCTCGACTTAAAGGGCCGTCTTCAAGGATAATTAACCAACAGTATCATGCGCCGCACCCCTGCATAAATTGACGAACAAGCGATCCTTCCCGTCTTTGGAAGCTGTCATTTCGTGTTCGCCCACTATCGCTAAGACAGGATGGTCGCTCCGAATTGATGAGGTTGCTGGTTGCAAGTTGCTAGTTATCGACATTGATGTTAATACCGCCATTTCGGAACATTATGTACCCTGTGTTCAAAAGCCTTTGCTTCCGTTTTGCTTAGCTGGTTAGCCTGGGTGTCTGATGGCCTGTTAATTGTAATTTACGAGTATAATTAAGTGATGGCCGATATCAATGCCTACATACGTAGCTACAGTCTGTAGTTTCTGATAACTAGACCCATCGCCCACTGTTGAACAATGTCATAACGACGATGGTTGACAGAGGTATGGGATACCCCTCCGACGGGGTTGACAGTCAGGGCTAAAAGCTCTACATCACCTCCTTAGTTATGATCATTGCTGCAGGACTATTCGTCATCGCGCGATGCATTGCGCGCTTCTCCATTCATAAACTTGGATCAGATGACATTGCAATCGTCGCGTCTCTGGTAAGATCCTTAGCCCCGTGGTTGCGCCTTTTGACTGAAGTTGTAGATATCATCCATCCTTCTCTCGACATACATACAATTAGCAATCCACAACGGTTATGGAATGTACAAGTACGACCTCGACAAGCCCGAGCTTCGGATGGCGTTGAAAATGTTCTTCATCGCCCAGATACCGTACAAAGCAACTGTCTGCCTCAACAAAGTCGCCGCGATTCTTCTGTATCTACGCCTGTTTGTTACGAGATGGTTCCGAGTTTGGGCATATATAGTGATGGGGATCGTGGTAGGATATGGTATTGGTGGCATCGGCGCGACTATATGGCAATGCGTGCCTATTGCTGGTGCTTGGAATAAATGTATTAAGGCGGCTTGTATCGACTCGAACAAATTCTGGGTCGCATATGCTACTCTGAATGTCGTGATAGATGTCATGGTACTGGCGCTACCTATACTCCCCATCGTGCGACTGCAGACAAATGTGCGAGAGAAGATACTGCTTGGCGGCATCTTTCTTCTGGGGTCCTTGTAAGTGATATTCCACCAAAGGACTTGCCGTCGATGCTAACCATAAGGGAAGTGTGACTTTAACATCTATCCTACGAGTAACTTCGGTCTCCAACTCTCTCAAGAGCAAGGAAGACATAACATGCAACTTTATTGAACGCGGCATATGGACTCTGATCGAAGCGAATCTTGGCATCATCACAGCCTGTCTCCCAGTATTGAGGCAGCCCCTAGAAAGATTGTTTCTCCGCATATTTGGCACGACGAAAGAGAGATCAGCACATTTGGGAGGCGTGGTTAGTGTCTCTAGAAGGTACAAACTGTCTAATCTCTCAACTCGTACCTCGAATCTCAATCTACGTTTTTGGCGGGGCGCTGGGTCGAAATCTAGCGAGGCCATTTCCATCACTGGAATAGGGGCTAACGTTAATGGGGAGCGGGAGAGTGATGAAGAACGCATAATTACTGGTTCGGTTGAGTGTGGTGACGTCAAGGTACATAGTCATAGGTAGTCAATTGTGAAGAAGCGTTATCGTCAGTTTAGACAAAAAGGCAATTGAGTTAGTTTATTTCTCACGGGATGGATATTAGAGTCCAATATCTCGTACACGAATGATATAAGCCGGAAGTCACAGTGACTCCAAAACCGAGACATCTGTTATCATTATGGGGTGTCGCGGGTCCTAGCACAGCTTAGTTCGGGCGGTAGGCCAAACTATATTCCCACTAGCACCAGGGGAAGAAGCCGAGTCCTGTGCGCTTCAGTAGATGAGCTGTTGCTAAGCAGCTGAGACATGATGACGTGGAGGTAAGATAATGGCCCAACTGTAGCTCTTATAACTCTTGGTCTCAGCTCTCGTGCAACGGTCGCTCAACTGCAAAATTGTGTTGGAAATGAAGAACCCCTACGCCTTGCCCTTGAACCCGGGGCAATATGCTCCAGCTCCAGTGCCTTCATTGACAGAATGGAAGCAGCTCTGGAATGTATGGGATCTCTTCACTACCAAGATGATCCGGACGGAGGCATTGATGGAGCAACCGATTCCTCTGCGAAACCCATTGTTATTCTACCTTGGTCATATACCGACATTGTTAGTATTCATTGGCTCATCGTAGCCTTCCACTAACGCTATAGCTAGTGAAGATATCCATTTGACCCGAGCTACCAAAGGTAGACCTACCGATCCAGCTTATTACCACCAGATCTTTGAGCGTGGTATTGATCCCGATGTTGATGACCCGTCCAAGTGCCACGACCATAGCGAACTTCCAGATGTCTTTCCAGAATTAGTGGATATCCTCCTCTATCGCGAGCGTGTGAAATACCGGATTACCTCGCTTTACGAAACTGGGAAGGCTTACTCAGATCGTTGCATCGGACGGGCTCTCTGGATAGGCTTCGAACATGAGGGTAAGTCCTGACAATCCGACATATGAAGCCACCCTCTGACTTGTCTAGGCCTCCATGCCGAGACCTTTCTCTTCATGACAATCCAGAGCCCGAATGTTCTACCTCCTCCGGGGATACCCAGACCTGACTTTGCGAGGCTCGCTAAAGACGCTGCCTCGAAGCGGATCTCAAATTCATGGTTCAAAGTCCCAGCACAGAAATTCACCATAGGCTTCCATGACCCTGAAAGCGACGAAGGACCAGACAGATTCTTCGCGTGGGACAATGAGCGTGAGCCGTATGATGTACGGGTACCACAATTCGAAGCACAAGGTCGACCGGTGAGTAACGGCGAGTACGCAAACTATCTTGTGGACGTCAAGTACCCACAGATCCCTGCAACATGGGACAAGACACGCAGTGCGGGCCATGGTGAAGACTTTACCACTTTCATTGCTCGTCACAGCGTGAAGACGGTCTTGGGCCCAGTTCCTTTGACTCAAGCACTGGACTGGCCGGTGATGGCTTCTTTTGATGAGGTCGAGCGATATGCTGAGTGGGCTGGTGCTCGCTTACCAACTCTTCATGAAATACGGAGTATCCACGAGCATGTCGAACGAGAACGAAAAGCACCAGACAGCAAAGTCAACCACCAATTCCATACGGATCCTAATGCCGTTTTTGTCGATTTATCTGGGACAAACTCGGGCTTTCACAATTTCCATCCTACTAGCATTACGCACAAGGATTATCTTTGCGGATTGGGCGATACTGGAGGTGCTGCTGAATGGACAAGAACTTTGTTTGCGCCGCAGCCTGGATTCAAGCCCATGGATATTTATCCGGGATATAGTGGTAAGTTCTTGTCGCTGCTGTCTGAGAATACTGTACTAAAACCTTTCTAGCGGACTTTATGGACGAGAAGCATCTGGCTGTTGTTGGTGGAAGTTGGGCGTTGCATCCCCGCATAGCTGGTCGAAAGAGTTTGTGAGTTTTATCTTGAGGCCTGAAGTCATGAGTGAGTGCTAACCTTTACAGCTTGAATTGGTGGCAGACTAAATATCTATGGCCATGGGTCACCTTCCGTCTGGTTCGAGACATTGAGTAAGGCTTCAAACCGCCGGAACAATTACCTCTGAGGCCATTCGCTTATGTCCTACCGATAATCATTGCCGACAAGAGGTCATGGCGAAATATGCGGTGGATTTGTGGATTCTTATCTAGTCGCGTGTGACATCATACGACTGCAATTGAGTTTATGCCGAAACCTAGACCAGATCGAATTTTCGGATATACAAATTATGAGATCTGATTCGATTCCGGAGCCGCTTTTAGTGGAAACTTCCCGTCCGCTCGATCCGAAGGAATGGATGATGATGTGACAACTATCACCAGAATCAAGCCACCTGCGCAACGTGAGTTTTTATTTAGCTGTGTATAAAGACTGGCCAAGAGCCGCAATAAGACCAAAAGTCTCAATCATTCAGTATTTAATCATTTAATAACAAATAATCATAATGTCGCTGCCACGATACCAAACAAACACGCCTCTTCATCCTACTTTCAAGGATGACATCCTCAACACCCACCTCGTCTACGACTACGACGCCACAGACGCAGACGGCAACCCAGAAAAATGGCGCTATGAAATCTGGTTCTTCTCCGAAAACCGCGTCGTCTACGCCATTCACGGCGGTCCCATGGCTGGCCGCATCAACTACCAGACCGTAGCCTACCAATGCATTCGTGCAGGCGAGCTATGGCAGATCAACTGGTTGGAAGAGACTGGAACTATTGTTTCTCTTGTTTACGACATCACCAAGAAGACCATCAGCGGTATGCTGGGTTTTTCCAAGGGCCATTGGGAGCATGCTGAGGATGCGCATGGCGATAAGCGCAATCCTCAGGATTTCAATAGGTGGAAGGAACTTGCTTCAATTGGAAAGCAGACTGAGAGATTCATCTTGACGGAGCAGGCGAATATTCTCGAGGTTTTCAAGGGACAGGGTAACCTGAAGCCTATCAAGGAATCAGATCCTACGTTCTGATCTTGCGATGTAAACAGGAAGGGTTTAGACGATTAGACGGTTCCAATAGAATCCTATTTTTATCACTTTGCTCTCCTGATGCTGCGGGAAATCCCGCAAGGTCCAGAGTCGAGACGAGACCACAAAAACGGCGCAATCTTTGCTATGAACGCGATGATACTTGGAATCTCGCTTCTTTCCTTGGCTTCATATCTTCGCCCGAAACTGATCGTGAATCTGGGGAGAACCTGGTCCTGGTCCTTCTTGGCGTATCGGCTTGGGTACAGCTTGGCAGAGAGCCCTGGTCTCTTTTGATAAGCATAGTGGAGCCAATGGAACCAGATGAGAGAAAAGACAACAATATTCGAGTCAACAGAGAAACTGGAAAAAGAGAGGTGCTTTGTAGTCGTTCTGAACTAGCATGAAGTTTGATGACTCCTACTTCTCTGGAGTTGATCTTTGACACAACAATGCAGCGAGGGTTGCTGAGATACTGTACTAACAGATACGCTCTGATAACCGCGTTGTTGCGACTTATCTGTTAGCCGATAATCGAGCCATGCTGGTGATGATGCTCCACAAACATTTGACCATCATCGAGCGTTTATGAATTAAAGTGTCAACGTAGTTGGTAATCGCCAGACATTCCATGAAGCCAGATCATGAGTAAAAGGTAAAGCATCGCCCCATAAAGACTACATTGTAATCGTATTACACTTGATCAGACGTGTGATTGGTATTGCTTCCGTGTCCCTGCCATTACCCTACAGCAAACCATTCTCAAGCAGTTGCGCTAAGATGTTGAAACAAACTATGGCACCACCATTGTATAGCAGAGATATATTCCTATTATCATTTCAATTTGATATCGGGAAAAATAGACCTCTGGTTGCTTTGTCTTTACCGCTGGACTCCGCCACCAAGATGACAAAATCACAACCTATGAAGATCCATAACTTGTCAATCACTTCCATCGGGAATCTGGGCTTCTTGGCAATGCAAAGTGGAAAATTCAGGTCAGTCAGTCGGTAAGTGCCAAGGTCTTACTATGGGGTTGATCACCGAGTTGCATGTGCATGCCTCACCAGTATTATGGCAATCACCTTGCAGAGTCTCACTTGAGCAGGACCACGTCGAGATCGACGCGGCGTGGCCGCATCCAAGAGTTTCGCACTGCGACAAGCTCACGCTCAGCAAATGTAAGCATGGTATGATCTCTTGTCGAAAGCTTTGACACTTGAAGTCTTGTGCTGATCTCGCATTCATTTCTATGCAGAGTTCTGAACACAGACATTGACTCGTTATACCCACTAGGCAATTTCCACCAAATGGACTGGATGGCATAGAGTGCTGACACGAATACTCAAGGCGGTCTCGACTGACATATCAAGATGGACATGTGATGGTCGTATTATGTATGAGTGTTCAGAAAAAGAGAACAAGTTCTGACAGCGGCCAGACGTCCCGCTTTCAACAATTGAGTCTAGGAGTCTTCGGAAGGGACCGAAATAAATGAAGAGCTTGCAGTGGAGGCATGGATCAAAGATCATCTGGGACTGACCAGAACAGAAATTTCAAGCTTGAAGGCTGACAGGACCCGCTCATCGCGTGATCCGAAATGTTGATGACAGGAAAATGCCTTCCTAAACGAGCTCAACAAGACCTGGAGAAGACCCATATTCCACATACGCACATAATCGGCCAAGAGAGGTAGGCCCCACGGGATATCGGCCCAGACTCTGGGCGGACATGGATAGCCGTAGTGTTGGACTGTCAACAATTTTCAACCCTAACCCACGACCAACATCTCCGAATTAATTACATTGATAGCTGCTAGTTTGATTGGAAGCTGTATCCCAAGAGACGGAATCCCCTTCCTGACCGCCGGCCATGACTCGTCTTGTGCACGCCGCAACTGTTGGTCAAATGCGCTGCTGCCAAACAAGAATCCTCAGCCGCAGGAGGATTAGCCACATTCAGTGGTTGATTCCTAAATCTCTCCGGCTCGCCAAGAGGCTGGACATGTTATTTCTCAGCGGGTTTCGGCAATCACAACTTGGCGACTGTCACTGCTGTACCCCAGATGGGGAAAGGGAGGGTCGCAAGAATCCCGCTTTTTCCGTAACTTTGTTTTTTTTTGTATGTGCAAGGGAGCTTTGGGATCTCTTGCAGTTGCAGTCTGGGGCGCGGAGATTTCGGGGTGCTGATCCGGAAGCGAGGACGCTATTCGTGGAGAATCGGGTTTGGGGATGCGGGGGAGTAAGCTTGTCTAGACCCCGACCATCTTTAATTAAGGGAGAGTAGTACGTACTTGATCCAAGAGACCAGAGAATGGAGCGATCAAGTCGTGGTGGATATTATGTAGTATCATATCGTGGGAAATATTATGTGAAGCTATCTCCATACTGAATGTACTCTTCAAAGCGAACGATACAGTTGTTGAATACTTGTAAAAGCTCTGCTTACTCTCAATCTGTCTCGGGGCAATTTCCCCTCCTGAGAGACACAGAAGGATCTGGACCAATCGTCTTACGGTTCCCCGGCCCGTAAATCTCATTAGCACAAAGCAACCAGCTCCTCCTTACGGTCCTACCTCGTCCTTACTAGCAAAGCACACAAGGTAGCATCACATCTCGCGGCCGCGCCTAACGCAGCGCCAACACGTTAAAATAGAGTGATCGATCGGCTGGTGCGCATGGTGAGCCGATAAAGTCTGCACTAAAAGAGACGGGCGGACCAGCAAGCCGAACAAAGAGTCAGGCTGGCTTCATCGGGAGACTCGAGTTAAGCGCCGCTGGTCGACCTGACGCTCTGTGACCAATCAGTCAGACAAAACTTCTCGTGCTGCCCGTTCTGTCGGGATCAGACCGAATTCTCGATTCCCCATACTTGGCCGTTTTTTGTCAGAACCGCTCGATTGGTCACTCGCATCAGCTTTCGGATGCTTGGCCGTCGATCCGTCCCGGCGAACAGCGAGGGTTTCTTTCTCACCAGCGAAAGGGACTGGCCTGTTTGAGATCTCTGTGGTTGTGTCGGATGCGGAGACCGTGTTCCATCCACCATCCCATATGCAGTAGTGGCACGGAGCTTGAGACAGCTAAACCCATCACCACCCTAGAATGTCGCAGCTGTCTTGAAGTTTTTATATATATCCCAGTCCCGTCTCGAATTCAACAAGTTTTGTTTCCAGCCCAGACCATCAGCCAAGCAAAGCAACCAAACAATCAGCTCGACAGTCCACAGCTCAAGCGCTGAAACATTATCATCATGGCGGTCGACTCAATCAACGAGAAGGACGTACGTCTTTACCACCACCAAACAGCTCAATTGAGCGTCGCTAATAGTTCAACTTAGGCCAAGCATGAAGTCGTCATTGTCAAGACGGCCATTGGAGATGAAGCCTTCCAGCAGGCTATGATCAAGGAGCCCCCGCCCAAGATCGCCGCTCCTATCCTCATCCTCGCAAGCATGGTCGCCTTCTGCTGCTCTACTGCCAACGGCTACGACGGTTCGCTTTTCGGAACTCTCCTTTCTTCCAAAGACTTCAAGAACTTCTTCGGTGTTGACAACAAGGGTATTGAAGCTGGTATGTCTTCCCAATCTAGTCAATTGCCCTGGTGACAATGCTGACATCTGATAGGTATCGTCACTTCCATGTATCAGATCGGTTCCGTCGTCGCTATTCCTCTTGTTGGACCCAGTATTGATACTTGGGGTCGCCGTGCCGGCATGACAATCGGAGCTTGGATCATCATCGTCGGTGTCATTATCCAACTCGCCTGCTACTCAACCTCCAGCGTTGGACAGTTCATGGCTGGTCGCTTCTTCCTCGGATTCGGTGTCTCCATCGCCGCCGCCGCCGGTCCTACCTACGTCGTCGAAGTCTCTCACCCTGCTCACCGTGGTGTCATCACCGGTCTCTACAACGTCATGTGGCCCGTCGGCGCCCTTGTTGCTAGCAGTGCTGTTCGTGGTGGCTTGACCTACGAGGGAACCAACACTTCTTGGATGATCCCTGTTGGTCTTCAGCTCATGTTTCCTTGTGTCATTGGCTTCTGCGCCATGCTTCTGCCCGAGTCTCCTCGATGGCTGTACACCCACGGAAAGCAGCAGCTTGCTAAGGAGAACCTCACCAAACTCCACGGTCACGGTAACCCCGAGAGTGAGTGGGTCAAGCTCCAGCTTCACGAGTACGAGGAGCATCTTGAGATGGACGGTAGTGACAAGAGATGGTGGGACTACCGTGCTCTCTTCTCCACTCGTGCTTCCTTCTACCGTCTCACCTGTAACTGTCTCGTCTCTCTCTTCGGTCAGTGGGCTGGTAACAGTATCGTCTCTTACTACCTCAGCGCCTTCCTCGACACTGCTGGTATCAGGGAAGGTGCCCAGCAAATCAATGTCGCCATGGGAATGAACGCTGTTCAAATCGCCTTTGCCGCTCTCGGTGCCACCTTTACTGACACCGTCGGTCGTCGTCCCATGCTCCTCGTCGTCAACGTTGTCTGTGCTTTCTGCTGGATTGGTGTTACTGTCCCTGCCTCCATTGCCAACATCACTGATCTTGACAACGAGGAACAGATTGATTCTGTTACTCCCCCGGTCAGCAAGGCTATTCTCGCCTGGGTCTACCTCTTCCAGATCTGTTACTCTGTCGGCTGGACTCCCCTCCAGGCTCTCTACCCCGTCGAGGTTCTAAGCTACGAGATGCGAGCCAAGGGTATGGCCTTCAGCTCTCTCTTCACCAACGCTGCTATGCTCGTCATGCAGTTCGGTATTCCTGTCGCTCTGAAGAACATCGCCTGGAAGACCTACATTGTCTTCTGCATCTGGTGTGTCTGCCAAGCCGGTATCCTCTACTTCCTCGTCCCCGAGACCAAGAACCGAACTGTAAGTTGCTACAAATATCCTCTCAATATGGACCTTACTAATCATCGTTTCAACAGCTCGAGGAACTTGACCACATCTTCTCTTCTCCCAACCCTGTTAAGACCTCCAAGCAGAAGAAGGTCTTTGAGGCCGATGCCGACGCCAACATTGTCCACATCGAGCCTGCGACTGCTTCTCCCTCTGCCGCTTAAGCTGTTTACGTCTTGATTTGCATTTGCATATGCTTGGATACCACAGGGACTTAAATGCCCCCTCGAAGTTGTGAGAGTTGAAGTTCAGATTGGATGGTGGAGGGTGTCAGCAACCTATACCAAGATTGTGTGCTCAGATGTTGGATCTTAATACTACACTCTTTGTGAATAATAATACAATCTTGAGCCTTACCTTTTGAAGCGTCTCTCGCATGTGAGATCTGATTATACTGTATAGACAGCTCGCTACCAGTGTATGCTATCCTGCAAGCAGCCTCGCGTTTTCAGCAAGCTCTGTCAGCTTGATTCTCCTAGAAGGACGGTAACGTCATATCACGAAGTGGATTAGAGAACAGGAGCACTGAAATCGATTAAGAACGTCGAAACAACTCTCAAGGTATGCTTTGACTCTTCTATAAATTCTCATTCGCCAGAGGCTATATGCGTGAATTTAACTACTTTTGACTATTATCTATTCCAACCACCTTCCTTCTCGAAGATTCCACCAACAGCCTCACATACCTTGAGCAAATGCCTGTCACGAAGTCTCGCCGCAACGAGCGAAACACCCACTGGCATATCGGTCTTCCCTCGAAATCCAGGAATGTTCATCACAGGTACATGTAAAGCCTATGGTGATCAGCAAAGGTTTTGGGACGTGGTGAGCTCACTTACAGTCCAAGGTGATGCAAAGACCGGATCACCTGTATTACCAAGCCCCTGCGGTGCTTCGTCGAGCACACTTGGTGCAAGCACGGCCGCATACCCCTCCACCAGCTTATCGAAGCGAGGTCGTAAGGCTGCGAGTCCATCATATGCCTCCAGCTTGGCTTTTCGTGAGACGCTTCTTCTTTCCTTTACTCCCTTGGCCAACGTTGTGTCCATTTGTTCTTTAGCTTGAAGATACTCGGGTACGAGGCTTGTTGAGCCTTCGAGTCTGACGATCAGATTGAGCCACTCCACGACTTTCTCAAAGTCGGGACCGAGATCGAGTTCTTCAACTTGGGCCCCATGAACTCGCAGTAACTCAACAGCTTTGTCCATCGCCTCTCTGGTTCCTTGACCAGCCATATTCCAATGAACTGGCTTACAGACAGCAAATTTAGAGCCCTTGACTTCCTTGAAGTAAGACTCCTCGTAGTCATTTAGAGCAAATGCGTCGGCTAACAACTCGAAGTCGGCAACACTACGCGCGAAGAAGCCAATTGTATCAACGCTGGGAGAACAAAACTTCTGTCCCTCACGCGTGATCGACTGCCAGGTAGGCTTAAAGCCATAAACACCATTGAAAGCAGCTGGTCGAACGATGGAGCCTTTCGTCTGTGATCCTAATGCTATAGGGATCTGAAAGTCTGCTACTGCTGCGGCAGATCCAGAAGAAGAACCGCCTGGAGTGTGATTGACGCTATGAGCGTTGCGAGTAGCTGGACCAATAAAAGAGAAAGCGAACTCTGTTGTGGTCGTTTTACCTGCGAGACTGTGAGCGAAATGCTTGGAAATTTGAGTGTAAACCTACCAAAGATGAGACATCCTGCATAACGAAGGACCATTACAGAGCCGGCGTCAATTCCAGGATGATCATTCTTGTATATCTTTGACCCATGCTCAGTTGGCATGTCTACAAGACCGTTAACAACGCTATGCTTCTGTTCTTTGCTAGTTCTTACCCTTGGTCAAGATAATGTCTTTGATCCCAACTGGCAAACCATGCAACGGTCCACGCTGTTCAAATGGAACGTTGTCCAGTGCTCTAGCTTGTTCCATCACAGCGTCGGGATTGAGGTACGCCCAAGCCTTGACATCATCGTCGCGTTGCTTTATCCGCACGAGAAGTGAGGCTGCATACTGTTCAATCGTGAGCTCGCGAGAACGGAGCTTCTGTAGAGCTTCAGTGGCTGACCAAAGCCGAGGGACCGTGTCTGTTTCTTGGTCCATATTCTTAGCCTCTTGAGATGGTATGTATCGATGTCGATGAAGCTGAACTTGAACTGGTTGGACGTCTACCACGGCATTGATGGCTGTCGCTTGGAGCTTCCCCGCTTCTTGGGTCGTTACACTGACCCAGGTCCATGGGGAAGAGGCGGGGGGCTCCGGCAGTGGAATCAGGAACTTTGGCATTGAATGAACATTCTACTACAAGACTAATGAAGTCATATAATCCGAGCATGATAAGAGTTGCTCAAGGATCACTGCACCATCCTCCATCAACGCAATAAGAACTGCCTGTAACAGCACTAGCTTCATCACTGCCCAAAAACACAATCACTTTAGCGACCTCCTCAGGCTCCAGGTCCCGCTGTAAGCTCTGCCCCCGCATCACCTCCTCTCGGTATTCAGGCGTAAGAACCTCGTCTCTCTGTCGCTGTGTCGCGATAGCGCCAGGCATGACGCTGTTGATACGGATGTTGTACTTGCCGAATTCTTTACTTTGAACACGAGTAAGGCCCATGATGGCGGCTTTGCAAGCGCCGTAGACTTGGGGATGTCAGCGATACAGTACAGCGGGGAGACTACCGGGCTGGCTTACCTGGTGTGCCTCGGGCGGGAATGCGCCAGGTGATTGAACCAAGATTGATGATACTCCCACTTTGCGCTTCTCTCATAGCCGGTATAACAGCTTGAGAAAGGAAGAACACGTGCCGAAGGTTAGTGTTAACGTTGGTATCCCAATCCTCGGCCGTGACCTTCTCTGTGACAAGCCTGGCCCTGTTCCCAGCCGCTGCCGCATTATTCACCAAGACATGTATCGCACCATGTTTCTCCTGAATATTCTTGACAGTTTCCTGCAATTCCGGTAGATCTGCGACACTGCATTTATAAAAGATGGGCAATTTGGCTTCAGTATTACTGTCTTTGGCTCGAGCGACAGCGCGATCAATTGTCTTTTGAGCCGACGCTTCGGCGATGTCGAGAAAAATGACTTGGCTGCCCTGGAGGGTGAAGAGTTCCACTGTAGCAGCGCCTATGCCTTCTGCGCCGCCTGTAATGAGCACTGTCTTGCCCCGCAGGCTGGGATAGATGGCATGAGCTGAAGGCATCGTTGCTTGAAGCGACAATAAGGATGGAGTTTGAAGTCAATTCTAAGTGAATCTATCGATGTTCCAACCCCTCATTCAATTTATATCGTCAAAGTCAGCTGTGCAGTCAACGTTACAGTGCAATGCTTGGTGACGTTTTAGCTATTGGCGTTCGGCATGTGGAGGGTGCTGCAGCAGAAGACCGGGATTATTGGTCTTTAACACATCGAAGCTCCAGCTTTATCATTCAATTGGCTTTGATGCAGTGAAATGCCAGATATTATTGGGCAGATGGAAAGCCACTTTAGAGACGGCAGAAGCGTCTTAGAGAGCACTGTTTTAACCTCCGTCGTAGAGCACGACGTACACGATACTCAACCTCTGCGCTGAATTGGTCATGCTAAAGCCGCTAAACTTGAGCAGGTTAGCGAGGACTTCCGTTCACGTGCTCAATCGGCTCTGAGTCCTCTCATCCGCTTCCGTCCCCATTTTCATCTCACATCTCCAATCACAGTCATCTTCATTCTCCTTCTGGATCATCCAGTAATACTTCCAGGAACAAGCCATGGAAGCACGGAGTAAGCAAGCATGTGAACCATGCCGGTAAGTCCGTAGAGTTACAATTTCTAATTTTGGAGCTGAACTCTTAAATACAGAAGAAAGAAGACCAAGTGTCCAGGCGAGAAGCCGATATGTTCATTTTGTCGACGCTTGAATCAGACATGCACTTATAGAGAAGTTGGGCCACCGAGAACACCTTCAAGAAGAAATAATAGGATCTCAAAGAGGTAGACTCGTCTAAGAGCATGGAATGTAGAGCACTGACCTTGTTAGTGCAAATAAGAATGACCTGCAGGGCCGTTTCCAAGCACTGGAGTCCCACGTCAAGAATATTTATCAGCTGCTACAGTGAGTTCCTAGTGGTCTCAACGCAAACTTCGGAACCTGACTATCCAGAACTCCAACAGAAGCTGCGTCCTCCTCGTCTCCCGGTCCATCCATGAGAGACGCCTCGATAGGCTTACTCGAGGAGGATGGAAGTGCCAGCCCCGATTTTATGCCGGAGAGCATCCTTGAACCGACATTCAGTACCGCGAGGTATGCCACAATTTTGACAATTAGGAATTATTATCAGCTAACCCTCAAGTCCGCATCCTCCTTCAGACGTTATTGACCATCTCATCGACATCTATCGCATAAGGCATCATCTTCAGCCATTACAACTGTTTAAGCTTCCTGATCTCAAACGACACCTCGTTTCAGCGCCTCAATACCTCTTCGAGAGCTTTCTTGCACTGACTGTACGATATAGCACACATGATTTCTACCAAGGCCAGCAACTCCAGGCTGTGGAGCACTACGCGTCTTCGGCACAGCAGACGGTCATATCCCTTGCCTCTCAGGGTATTCCGAAACTGGAAGTTGTTCAGGCTCTCTGCATGCTGGTTTTGGTTGACGTTGCAGGTGAATTTTGACCAGATCGCCCTTTAGATATCTACTGACATCAAACTCTAAGCTTGTAAACCAGGCCGGGCTTGGATGACCATCGGAACCCTTTCTCGCCTTGAGGCTCTACGCAAGATCTCACAGCAAGCACTCATCGAATCATCATCAGACCCGGAAGCATGTCTGCGCTGTCACTGGACTGTTTTCCTTCTGGAACAAACTTTTATGCCCCAGGAGCGTCCTTCTGTACACGATGATGATCGTCCCAAATACCCAACCAGTGCCCCGATACCGCCTTCTTTACCACCCTTTACAGATGGCGAGTATCCGTCTGATCTTTATTCAGATGAAGCCACTGAGGACCTGGGAATAACTGCATATTATATCAAGATAGTCGGAATCTGGGGCCATATGTCATCATACATGCATCAAATTCGGGTCGGCAAAGCGCAAACTGCTTGGTCCCCTGGATCAATGCATTATGACCTCTGCGCTCAGCTTTATGAGTATGATGCTAAGACACCGCATATACATCTGCTTAGAAGTGTTCACTTCACCAAGCGTCAGCCAACGGAACTCATCGACCGGCGCGAATACTGGATTGCATGGGTCTTGCAGCAGGTCACTTCTCATGCTACTACTGCGATATTGAATCACCCGTTCATTCATCTCGTGGCTATGCGTGACCGCTTACATGGTCTACCTCCACGACAATTCCTCCAGCAGACTGTTGATCTTGCTTTATATCACTCCGCCTGGGTTTTCAAGTTCCTGCGTTTCTGCGAAGAGCAGGACTTTGGTATATATGACCCTCTCGTTGGACACTTGGTAGCTGTCGTCGCAACTATACCGTGGCTATTCCAGCGTGCGATCGATCCAAAGATTGCTCAGAAGGCGAGGGACGATTTGGATTGGTGCAAGGGGTTCTTGCAGAGGCTTTCGGCAACATGGCCCCATATTGCACATAAGGTGAGTTTAAACTTATTGACCGAAACATACGTCTAACGCATCTTTAGCTTGAACTACTCAACAGCTTGGACACCACAGCCGAGAACAATCCTCAGTCTCCTGGTGCAAAAGGCATTTCGATTGTATTTCATCCATCGCTGTTCTGGGCATTGGTTGACACAAAGATAAGCCAGATGACACCTTCACTGCCATATTGCCAAGGTACCAATCGCTTTCAAGACGGTACCATCCGAGTCTCGACGCACTATATTCAACCATTGGTAGACAATCAAGCCGAACAGCCTGATAATGTTGGCGATCTATATGACCCTTTCTCATTGGATATTGGGGCTCTGAAACAGATCAATCTGGATGATGTCTTTGCCAGTTTCTTGCCAACATTAGATGAAACACTCTAATAACAACATCAACAGAAAGATGCATATAACTTATCTTATCTCCTTTCTCCACTGATAGAAATACCGGGATGGCCGTGGCGAACAGCTTCAAGATGCCAGCCACAAGATCCGCTCACGTGCACGGGTGCTAGCCAGTTTCTGCTGTTCCGTCTTTTCAAGATCCGGGCCCATCAAACGCTTTGGGGTTCATAAATAATGTGCAATCCATCACTCTGACATAAAACTCATCTTACCAAGATATTCTTTTATAAAACAAGTGATGGATTCTAACAGTAACATCGTTATCATTGGAGCGGGCCTCTTCGGCCTTACAACCGCCAAGCAGCTCGTCTTGGAAGGTCACAAGAACATCACTGTGATTGACAGGCATATGCCCCCGGTCAGCACCCCGTTCTTCATTGGCTACTGGTCCAAAATATTAACTGATATCGCAGGTTCCTGACGGTTCAAGCTCAGATATTTCCCGAATCATTCGGTTTGACTATGGCGACGGCGACTACTGCTCTCTCGCCTACGAAGCCTACCAAAGATGGTCTCAAAATCCCAAATACAAGGGCATCTTCTATCCGACCGACTACATCATCGCTGGCTCGCGGAAAACTGCTGAGAAGTCCTGGACGGATAAGACGCGAGCTCGACTTGAAGAGCGAAATTTGCCGTATACTATACTTCCCGACCCAGCAACTGCGAAGCAAATGTTTCCCATTCTGACCGGAGAGCTTGCTCAGCCGAATTGGGAGGGCTATCATAACAAATCTGGTGGTTGGGCTGATGCTAATAAGGCGATTAAGCAACTACGCGATGAGTGTCTTGAGCTTGGCATCTCGTTCATCTCCGGTCCAGCTGGGACTGTTGTCGGGTTTGACAGTGACGCTGAGGGTGCCATCAAGGCTGTCCGTACACTTGCTGGCACTACTGTTGCTGGAGACCACTTCATCCTTGCTACAGGTGCATGGTCATCCGGATTAGTCCCTACATACAACTCAACGCTGTCAACAGCTCAAGCATTGGGTTTTCTTCGCTTGACAGACGAGGAAATGATCAAGTACAAAGATCTCCCCATCTACGTCAACTACTCTACTGGGTGGTTCAACTTTCCTCCCCATGAAGATACCAAGATGCTCAAGTTTGCTGTTCACGGTTGGGGATATACTCGAGCACCTTCAAAGGGCGATAACAACAACGTCAAATCCAACATCTCAGTCCCGCCTCCGGTATCACGGGAGCGCACGAACTTTGTTCCAGCGGACGCTGAGCAACGTCTTCGAGATGGACTACGTGAGATCTTGCCTGAGCTTGGAGATCGAGAACTAGAGAGAGCTGCGCTGTGCTGGTACACTGATACACCTACTGGTGACTTTATCATGGACTACCACCCTGATTACGAGAACCTTTTCGTCGGTGGAGGTGGAAGTGGACAGTAAGTCAAGACTCGAACCTGAGAAAAGCCAAACTGACCTTTATTAGTGCGTTCAAGTTCCTTCCTGTGTTGGGAGAATGCATGACAGCAGCTATCAAGAAGACTCTCCCCAGTCATTTAGCAGAAAAGTGGCGCTTCCACACAGAGTACGAGCATCGTGAGGACACGTTCTTGGGCGATGGCAGTCGCGGAGGTCCCGAGAGGCGAGAGCTGAGTGCTGCGGAGAAAGCAAGATTGAATGGCGAGGAAAGGTCGAAGTTGTAATGTTATTTACCGCTGTTATGTAGAGAGGAGCATCCTGGTTTAATCCTTGTCACTATCCCAGCATTTGCTCGAATCCTTCAAAGGACAACCAATCACATCAAAATTACTCAATAGGGAAATTCGCTTAGTGCTGACTGTCTGCCAAGATGCGACATCCGATACTTGTCCAAGCCCGCCATCTTTCCTTTTGCATTCTCCTTATGCGACACATGCCGTTGTCACCACAAATCACTTTTTATCCATCTCTTGTGTTACCTTATATCTCCGATCGGATTACTATGGATGTAACGTCAAAGCCTAGTAAGACGCGTCGCAATGTGTTGGTGCAGAGACAGAAGCATCGTGGCACTTCGTTCGTCAATACCACGACCATCACGGCCGTGCCAACAGCCAGTTGTACAAATTCATCTAGCCCCGGCATACGATTCAAGCCACGAAAGAAACTACAAAGCCGAACTCCGTCAAAGCCAATCACAAACATTGATATTCAGGTTATCCAGAAAGGTAGTCACAAGAAAATAGCTCCGAAGCCTCGTCAAGGCGCTCAGGTCTGTGATTCTGCAGCAGTCCCCTACCAGGATGTCATTGACATAGACAACAACACCTCATTCTCATTCGAGCTCATCAGGCATTGGTGTAGGGCAAATGATATGCAAAACAATTACATCCCCCCACCCACAGGTCCCGTCATTCCAGACTGGGCTCTGCATGGACTACCGCCAGATATTCCTGATGCAGGCAAGCAATGTTTCCATGCTTACCTCTTCTCATGTCCCATAAGGCAATATCCCCTTGAGCAACTGCGCATCGTCGCGTGGCAGCCCTTGACTGTGGACCAGTCTCGATTTGAGAGGCTTATGCTGCAGCCACTGACACTTCGATGTACCTTGAGCATGGGCGCGTTGTTCCTGTTACTCAAGAGTCAGAAAGCACCCTCTTCGGGGTTTGCAGCGCATTCCGCAAGACTGTGTCGTCTGGTCAATAGTCTAGTGGGTCTGAGACAGAGGTCTCCAGATGAGACAGTCGTATTAATCCAGTCCATCGCAAGCCTAGCCCTCTTGGCAGTACGTTCCATTATCGCGGCCTTGTCTCTCAAGCTGACAGTTAACGACTAGTCACATCTCGGTCTTTACAGTGATTGGCACACCCACATTAAAGGTCTCAAGCAATTGGCGGACCTATCTGGGGGTCTTGAGTATCTCCCGACACCCGTCCAGCTCTTGATCATGAAGTAAGTCCGTCTCATACCCTTGTTCACTCAAGCTGACACACATTCGCTGCAGAGCGGACCTAAAAGGAGCATGTGAGATTTTAACCATGCCTATAATTGTCTCCAAGTCATTGCAGCAAAATGCCTCCAACATTTTGCCGTTTTGTCAACGCACCTCTTTGTTAGCTGCTGTCAAGACAGCTATATACAACGAAAAGTGCAGTGACTATGACGATTGCCTCTGTGATTCCATGCAATCATTGGCCATTTTTGTCGGAACAATTAATTATGCTCACTCACAGTGTGGCGAAATCGTTCTTGATCCTTTGGATTTGATGGAAGAGTATCACTCCATCGAGTATAAGCTCCTAACCCTTCCTCATCTTATACAGTCGCATACAGCTGCCTTGAAGAGTTGCGACTACCCTTCTCCGGCGTCTATAGGCTATGATCGTTCATCTGTCGACGTACAAGACATTTTTCAGAACGCGAAAACACACATACAGATGGCTCTTCGTATTGCAGGGTTATTCTATCTACGCCTTGTCAAGGGTGGCCCATCAGAGTTACTTCATGGTTCAGTCCATATGCTGAGGACATTACTCCAACATCTTGACCGTATCGCCGATTTGCCAACACTAGTATCCTCCCACGTTGTCCATGGCTACTCGAGAAGTGCGTTGATATGGATATGCCTGGTAGGAGACTTAATGTTATGGGCGAGTATCAATGAAGGATGGAAGTTTCATGAACACAAGTGGGGTTCGTATGTTTGTCATGACTTCCTCGTTTGGGCACTTGGTGGCGACGATGTCAAGAGGGTTACAGATCATGACTTGGCATTGTGTCGGATCTTAGATCTCGGGAATTTTAGAACAGGCACGCGAGATCCTCGGACATATATTCAGCGCATTCTCGCTATGTAGTATCACAGACAGTCAATTGACACCCAGCATCAATCGCTCCGACGACGACGGCTCTTACAGAATTGCCCGAGCCACCATTAGTCAGATCCATCATCCAAATTGACTAATGACCGCGATTCGCGTAACTCCAATTCCACCTCAACAGGTCTAGTGGCTGATGCTCGACGCTCACTGCAGTAATGAAGGTCGTCCTTACTCCAACTGGACTTGATCAGATGACGCAGCCATGTCACATACTAGCCAAGCCTACACTTCCCCTCAATCAATGGAAGCCTTCCCATTCCAAATCATCAAAAACAAACCAAATTCATTTCGTATCAATAAAATGAAGCCTTCACCGTTTACTTTCGACACTCGCGCCGATACTGTACTCATTTTACGAAATCCCAACACGGCGCAGAAGGAGGAATGTGAAGTCCAAACTGACTCGGAGCCCGAGTACGAGCGCCTAAATGAGGCGGGGTTCGGAGAGTCAAAGACACGGCGCGACTCGCCAATGACTTTGGATAATGACCAGAATTATCCCAGAGGTGCTTTAGGAGAGACGCAAGTCGAGTTTCGCGTGTCGTCAAGACATTTGAGCCTTGCTTCGCCTGTTTTTCGAGCTATGCTTGAAAGCAAGTTCAAAGAATCTCAGCTCAACGAGCAAGGTCTCTATGAGGTCCAGGCCTCGGAATGGGATGCCGAGGCTTTCGTCATACTTCTCGATATCATTCACGGACACCATCGGGACGTGCCGAAACGGATATCTGTGGAAATCTTGTCGAATATTGCGATTATTGTTGATTATTATGGCTGTCATGAAATAATGGAGTTTGTTTTGACGGCATGGCTGACCTATTTGGGAGACCCGGAGGAGTTCGTCAAGGAGGATCCGTTGCGTTGGTTATTTATTTCCTGGGTCTTTCGGCAAGAAGCTTTGTTTACGGTTGCGACAAAATTGCTTTTGTTGCATGATAATGGCGAATATGTGGTTGACTTGCCTATACCACAACCAATATTAGGTAACTCGGCCTCTTTCCAAATCTCTTCCTGCCCGTTGCTTACCAACTTTCTCCTAGACAAGGTCGACGACAAACGACAATACGTACTCAACACACTCTTCGGTCATCTTTACAGCTATCAACAAGATCTTCTTACTGGAGTAGCCGGCTGCTCTGAAACATGTTGCAGTATGCTACTAGGCTCTTTGATGAAGCAGATGCGCCTACATGGCCTGGCAACAGCCAGACCTCACGAACCCTTCGATGGATGGACAGTTGAGAAGGCGAGAAAAACAATTCTTGGGTTAGCTGTGCCACCTTGGCGTGTACCTGGCAGGTCTACGGATCACCCGTGTACGTTGAACAAGGCGCTGGCCCCGAGGGTTAATCAAGTGCTTCAACATGCGAAGGGATTGGAGTTGAAGGATTTTGAGGGTAGTCCTTGTGTTATGTTTATGTCTATGAGCTCATGACGAATATTTTATGTGTATTTATAGGCGTTTATTTTACGGGATCATAGCACAGAATGGACAGTATTTGAAAGGAGAACATCCTTTATTTGAAGTAACTAGAATACCATCGCTTGGGCCATTATCAAAACGCCGACTATCATCATCCTTCAACGCTCATTGCCAAGTCCAGCTTAGCAAGAGAAACCACAGTCCATCTCAAGAGTCTGAGTAGTAGAAAGGAAACCAGGACCATCCCAGGCTCCAACAGAGCAACGAGGCTGCTCCTTAGAGTCCCAGGACTGGTCATCGCCGTAGGTGAAAGTAGCCTTGATTCAAATGTTAGTCAAATACCCACAAGATAGCGTGTTGAGCTTAGCTTACCAGCGCGTTGCTACCGAATGTGTTAATGTTGAGCTCAGCAGGGAGACCCTCGCTCTTAGCCATAAGGAGACCATCACCCCAGATGCTCTCCTGGGACCAAACCATCTGCTGCTTGCCGTCGTAGACGAAAACGTTCATCTCATGACTGCCCTTGGCGTTTTCGCCCAGGAAGAGGTGGATGTGAACACCGCACCAGCCGCCGTTGAAGCGCTTGGTGAGAGACTTTTCGGTCTCGGGGGTGGGAGCGGCCATGGCGAGGCCGGTGAAGAGAAGGATGGACTTAAAAGAAACCATTGCTGCGGTTGATTTGTTGGTAGAAAGGTTGAAGGAGTGATAAGTAGTTGGAGTTGAAAGTGTAATGAATGTGAAGTGAATGATGGACTGTTGAGTCGATGAAGATTGGAAAGTATTTGGCGTCTTCTTCGATATCTTATATACATTTTTCATCTCTGCGTATGCTCGTATAGTATCTCCATCTCTCAACTGTAATATCATCTGGTGTTCCTTCCAGTGGAGATATTGCATCCTACCACCCGTGCTTTGCACAGCCAGTGTGGTCAGTGCCCACCATTAGCTACTGGAGGATCTGGACACCAGCCTGATAGGTGTCCAAGCTCCATCGCGAACAGGTATCGTAGGATCATTTATGAACGATTGTGAAACGGAGGATCGAAGCTGTCATGACTTTGGAAACAATTGTGGCAGTGCTTGGCATCTCGGGAGAAGCCTTCAGAGGGATTCGCATTGAGGTCGATCACTTGATAATTTGGATAATGATTGTTAGTATGTTTCTGAGTCTCATGAATCAATCCAGAAACAATAGCTTCGGGGCCGACAGGAGGAATTGTTATCCGAGAGCTCGTTAACCAGACGCGTTATTGAAGATGACAGGTCGAGCGCGAACGTCAATCTCAAGAGGCCGACTTCACCCAATTGCGACTCCTCGTGACAGCACAAAGTCTCTGATTGCAACCTATCAATATCTTTTTCAAACAATATTTCCGCTTTAGATTGCCCGGAGTTGTTGTTTTTCCACGTCTATCTGCTCGTTGTCAAATAAATAAACATTAACTGCAGTAACCCAATAGGTTCCATTCTTTAAAGCCTGATCGAACTTTGACTGAATGTGTGGTGAATCCTATTGTGACTTTCGCACTTCCCTTATGGAAATTGACTGTTATAGGAAAAAGTATACTCAGTCGTTGTTGAGTATAAATTCAACATGATTGAAGGTGTGATACCCCGCCGCCTACGAGATACGAATCACAAGATTGATGATTGTGAGGGGTTTTCACTAGAATAAACAAGCTTGTGAAAGAAGTGCGATAAGTTGTGACTATTTTGTCGATCACCACCCAAAGATCAAGATACTAGGCCAGAAGATAAATAATATACATCTTAATTCTATTGCCTGGTATCCCTTGACAAGACAGAGAACAGGAAAGCCTTGTTACTGAAGTTTCCTGACTCTCAAAGAAAAAAGATGTTGGCTATAGGGTAACCGCTTTACTGCAAGTGCCGACCGACCGACGAGGTCATGGAATGGAAGCTATGACCGACCATCTGTGGTTAATTTCGTCGCGCAGAAATAGCTGAGATCGATTGATCCTTGTCCAAGGTAGGACCAGCCCAGATTGGCTTGGTCTGCTGTTTCTTCGCCGACAATCTTCATTGATTGTTGTGTGACAACCCAATTCCCTGGGCGGATAAAAGGCGGCCATTTGCTTAGGTGGGACTTGAAATCGTGAGATCTGATTGGTCATCTGCTACGTCAGTGTAGGAATGGAAGGAAGGAACAAAAGCAAAAAAAAAAAGTGACGCATCGATTTAGGTATCAAGCAAGAGTCGTGCCACAATGCAACAGCTTGATTCGAGCTTGTTTGTGAAAATTGGCAGTGAATCTTGTCATCTGATGTGTTCAATGCTATCTTATCTTCGGGTTGAAGAAGAAAGAAAAAAAGCAATTTCTGGATGATGAAGAACCCAGATGAAAACAAGGGAGCCCAGACTGTCCTGTATTTGACGATCGCGATAGTCCAATCACAAGACAGGATGCCAGACACCAGCAGGCTGAGTGGGTCGTTGATTGGCACTAAGAGCCCCCCTCCCCTACCCCTTAACTCAAAACTAAGCTGATGCCACAACAGTTCCAGTTTCCATTTCGTTTTGGGCGTAAACTCTGCATTTGCAGACTCAGCTCATCCACAAACGTCAAAACATTCCTATCTAATCTCCACTTACACTTCCATTGATCCTGTCGCTATATATCTTGCATAATCAAGTGATTAGCTCGATTAAGAAGCGAGCATAAACGCCCGCGTCGCGACTCCTTCGACGCGTCCTGGACTATGACGACGCGCTAGCAGTTCACCTTCAATTGAGAAAGAAGGCGACAAACGCTCCGCCAAAATGGATCCCCCAACGGCTCAGGATATCTTCGACCAACTTGACTTGGTACAGTCCGTTGTTACCAAGTATGGGAATGACTTGAAAGAGATTAAACCCCCTAGCGTCGAATATGAGGAGGAACGGATTAGCTTGCGGATGAGATTTGCCAGTGCAGCCGCTCTTTTCAAGGATGCAAAAACCGAGCTCCAAGAGTTGTCCCATCAGGAGACTATGCTTGAGCTAGGTGGAAAGATCACAGATTTGGATAGAGAATTTAAGGAAAATTGCGTCACACGGAACAAAAACTGGGAGGCGCAACTCAGGGTGACCATGGATGAATTTCGTCATCAGCTTGCATTAGTCCTATCCCTACCAACCCCATCCACTGGCATAGAAGCTGGGACCCAGACAGAGGAACGGGAGCATGATAGCCACGCTGGAATTCAAACAGAGCAGAGCGAGGACGACATCGAAATAGTTGAGGTAACATCGACTGACCCTCGGCCCAACGTGATTCAAATAGAGCACAGGGAACACGACAGCGACACAATCAGGGAGACACCTGCTGGGAATAAGTCAGATGACCCGCACCCTGATCAGCACGAAACTACCATGGGCGAATCTGTTGAACGGAATCCTCCTGACAACCTAGTACCCGAGCCCTCGCCCCTGGCAGAGATCGAACTGGAACAAAGTCCGACTTTCGATGATGAAGAGGATGACATGGAAGGAAATGGCGCGGATCACGATACAAACCACACTGCGGAAGATGTCACAGTCAATCACGGAGACACCACAAGCCCCGAGGCGAATCTGGATGGGACGATGAACGATGCGCCGGCGGAGAATGACGGCGAGGCCAGTTCTTCTGGCATCTCTTCTGACAGCGACGAGGAGCCTATAGTACCAACGAGCACACGACGAGTATCAAGCCGTATCGCCGGCAATAGTGTCGAGTCGCTTGAGACTCCTGTACGCCAGACTCGTTCATCTATGGCCCGCATATCGAGTACACGAGCAACTAGCTCATCGAAACGGAAAGAGCCCCCGCGAAACAAACGGAGGGCTTCGAATGCATCACCGCCTCCCACGAGAAGCAAACGGCTGAGGGGCGGAGCTGAAATCGCAAAACAAACAAATGAAAGTCCTCGACAAGCACCACCTGCTCCGAGACAGCCGAGAAAACCTACGGAAACGCCCACCGGAGGACCATCAAGCAACACGACAGCGGAGCTTTCACAAAAAGGAGGAAACAAGTCTGCAGACCCTTCAACGAGGGTGTCACGACGACGCAGCCAGAGACACGCCGTGCAATCAGGAGAGGACGGGGAATTCCAAGGCGTCCTAAAACCAGTTCCTGGAAAGGTTTATGCAACCTACTGGGAGGGCACCAAGTCATTTCTCGCCGTTGTCGTACTCCCGATGGGCGATTTCTCCAGCGTAGGCTTTGAAGGGTCTATCGACTCGTGTGATCTGCCAAAAAACCCCTGTTGGACCAAGAATCGAAAAAAGAAATACATATGGGCGAAAGGATACAGAGATGGTGAGGCGCTGGAGAAAGAGCGTATGTTCCCTGTGCTGTACTTTGACGGGGGTTACTTTCCCAGCAAGAGTGCGATCATGTGGTGTGCAGGAAGAGATTTGCGTGAGTTTCGGGATGAGCATCAGCTAGTGCCGTATATGAAAACGGTCCGCCAGTACCTTCAATCGAGGGGTCTCACAGAGGACACGCAAGAGCCAGAGGCAGAACGAGCCAGAACTCAATCAGTGGCGCATGAAGAGCCAGAGGCAGAACGCGCCAGATCCGAATCAGTCGGAGGTGAAATTCAAGTGGCTGGATCTGATGACGATTTTGCTGAATCCAGCGACTCCGATAGCGACTCCGAAGACCTTGACGCTACTGTTGATGCGGAGGAAGAGGAAGATCTTGACATGGCCGATGTGCTACCAGAAGAGCCTTCGAACAGTAAGGATATCCTGGACCCTAAGAGTAGTGGCGGTAACTAACTGATACAGCGAGACGACGGAGTCAACAAAACAGGCCGGATCAAAGGGAAGAAGACAGACCAGCAGATGGTAAGTACATGCTGCCATCGTTCTTACCGGGACGTCACTAAATGAAAGATAGAATCCCCAGAGCCTGAAAGACCTTCAGAACCAGCAGCCATACCGGCAAGTAAGTCTACGCAGAACCGCCCCGACCATCGTCATCTAATGTTCGGCCGGCAGCCTCTCCCTTTGATGAACCGCTTACTGAGGCATCTGCCTTGGATGAGCCCCTCGTCGACAAGCAAGTGAATTTTGATCTCATCAACGAACACGTCCGGGATACACCTCGTAAAGAGCAGAGAGAGACGAGACCTTCAAACAAGGAAGAAAATGTCGTCGTAATACTCTCCGACTCAGAGGGTGAGAATGATATACCAGCTTCAAAGACAGAAGACAGCACCGCTCCGAGACCCCTTTCGCACATATTTCCCTTCGAGACATCAGATCGTGCCTCATATCCTCCTATAGGGACCTTTCGTCATACTTCGACGGCCGCATCGCAAGGATCATCGGCGTCTCCTTCACAAGCTCGGCAAGAGCCATCACAAGAGCAACCCCAACGGACTCGTTCATCAGTCCATCAGCTACTGAACGACCCTTCACCATCACGTCATGGGCGATCCGAACCGGTGTCTTCTGCACAAGCGCAACAACAATTATCAATTTACCAACCAGGTCCACCCCCGACAGCAGAACCCTCACGGCGAGACACTTCTCGTTTTCGAATTTATGATATCCTTTCACCAGAAGCATCTTCCGAACCTAGCGGCAGTGCACAACTCGCCCAGCGCGAGAGATCACCATCTACGCTTCAGGAGACGGCTGCTCAAGCTGTTAACGCGATGTTCCCAGGGTCCGGGACGCGACAAAAAAAGGCTTGCGAGAAATGTAGTAAGCTGAAGCGGCGCTGCGATCCGAGCCACTTGTCCGGGCTCACTCAGACAGGGACGCTAGCTTCTCTATCCCCTCGGCCAGCCGCGCACTCTAGGTCTAGCTCAGCTCAACACCATCCAACACCGTCGGCCTCGCCTTCTATAAACCTAACTGACGATCTCCATGCCTCGCAATCGCCACTCTTTAAGTTCTTTGGGAAGCAGACGCTTCAATGCGAACAAACACCGCAATCAACACAGACCGAAAGTCAAGTGCCTTCGCCAAGTTTCCAACTCCAAAGGCGGTCCGCTTCAGTTGTGATTTCTCAACGTGGTTCATCCATAGCTCAGAATGAACGAGGTCGCAGCGACGAGGACTGGTCTGGACCCGACCGCCCCCCTGCAGAAACGTTCGACGAATTCATCTATGACGAAAGAGGCGACCTTCCACCCGACCATTCCTGCTTCCACGTAGTGAACGTCCTTGAAAAACCTCGATACTTTAGCCCAATGTCCCGCTCGTCGAGATGTCCTCCGGGTCTTACACGATATTTGGCCGAGCTACTGCAGGCGGCGGGTGATACACTTAGGCCGGGTCTTGGAATCGAGGAAAACTTTCAATTGGTTGATGACAAAGGGTACAGCGGAGGGTACTGGTGTCCTTTCTGCAAGGCCTGTAATTGTCACCGCTTTGAAACTTATCAGGAACGGGCGAATTACGTGGCGCATTTACTTACTCATTGGCGGAAGGCTGGGGGTTCCTAGGTGATACATAAGTGGTATTCATTATAGTCACTTTTGATCACGCAGTTGGGAACGAGCCATCTATTTAAAATTCATTGTCTTATTTAATCATGAAATATGTCAAGATCAACGGCGGAGGTCATTTTGCGAGCTTTAATCATGTACAAGAATGAGATTATGAAAACAAGACGTTCTGCGCGACTCTCCAACGACGGTGATAAAGGTAGCACATATAATGGACCTAAGACTGATCACTCAGCGCGGAAGCATACCTTTGTAAGGGCCACATCGTCCAAGTCAATAATGATTACGTTGAAACTACCACTGCAGTCAACAGTGACAGCAAGCGTCGATGCACCAGCACTCTTCAAATCAAAGTATGTTTGGTAGTATCTAAATCCATATGGACCGTTGTCAGTCAATATTTCGCTGCTAGGAAGCTGCCGACCATTGATGCTGGGTGTAGCAGAACAGCTTAAGCTGCGTCCATTGATAGCCGTTTGCAAGTTGAAGTAGTATTCAAGGTGTCATGGCTAAAGTCGCGACTCATAACAGTCACAGCCGAATGAGCCCAGCATGGTCGTATGAAGAAATGGTGAGTGGAAATGAACTTAGAAATGAACCACAGCAAATATTTGAGCTCTAAATAGAACTTAGTGAGTCGAATGGTAGAATGGGGTCAAATAAATGCTGTCGGTGCTGTGGCCATAAGACTGAGTGAGTCTCAATCGGCGAATGTCCTTAGGCGCCTGAGTGAGATTTCGCTCATCGCCACTCATAAAGCGACAAGTCAGCATTGAGAAGCATGGGCCAAGCCTTTAGTTTAGGTCAAAACAAAACAGTAAAGTAAATAAACAGCGATATGAAAGCAACAGACGATACTGGATCTGATAACGAATTAAACGATCAATCCATCATCCAAACTTCAATGCATCCAATTTAATGCTGTACAGCTGGATTATCGCGTACCTAGCCGTGGCGTAGTGGCGCGACAAGGCAGTTACAGGCGGTTGTTTTAGTGGGTTGTCCCCGCAACAGCAACAGCAACTGGACTGGACTAGACTAAGGGAAAGGACGCGTCGCGTGCCGGGAGAGAAATGATCCGTCAATGCATCCCGATTTTTCATGCAACGGGCCACGAAACAAACAGAACAAACAAGGAGAAGGAGCCAAGAGAAGAGACAACAACACCGACATAACCCACGATATCACTACCAACATCTATCGCTAAAGACACAGGATACCACTGTATTTCTTGATCACCGATTATCTCCCAGGAACGCTCAAACTTTATTCCTCCCTTTCCCACGTCGAGGTTGAGCCTCATTCACTCCGCCTCATCTCACCTTATTTTTGTCTCCACCCAAACCCAATCAAACCCAAGCCCAACATGGATAACTATCAGAGAATAGAAAAAGTCGGAGAAGGTTTATACTCTCCCTCCCCTCATCTCTTGCTCTCACTAACAACTCTCAGGTACTTATGGTGTCGTCTACAAAGCCCGTGATCTCGGTCACAACGGTCGCATCGTCGCCCTCAAAAAGATCCGTCTCGAGACCGAAGACGAGGGCGTCCCCAGCACCGCCATCCGCGAGATTTCCGTCCTGAGAGAGCTCAACCACCCAAATGTAGTCAGTCTGCTTAATATTGTTCACGCAGACGGCCACAAGCTCTACCTCGTCATGGAATTCCTCGACCTGGATCTCAAAAAGTACATGGACTCCCTTCCCGTTACTGACGGAGGACGCGGGAAGCCCCTTCCCACCGGAACTGCCACTACCGTACGCAACTTGGGAATGAACGAAAAGGTGGTCCAAAAGTTCATGCTGCATCTTTGCGAGGGTATCAAGTACTGTCACTCGCGCCGTATATTGCATCGTGACTTGAAGCCCCAAAACTTGCTGATTGACAAGGACGGAAATCTCAAGTTGGCTGATTTCGGTCTTGCTAGAGCCTTTGGCGTTCCTTTGAGAAGCTATACCCATGAGGTCGTCACCCTTTGGTACCGTGCTCCAGAGGTCTTGCTTGGTGGAAGACAATACTCTACTGGCGTTGACATGTGGTCTGTCGGTACCATCTTTGCTGAGATGTGTTCCCGAAAGCCCCTTTTCCCTGGTGATTCCGAGATTGACGAGATTTTCAAGATCTTCCGGTATGTGCTTCTTCCTTTGCCACAACAACATCTGTACTGATTCACCTAGAACCCTCGGAACACCCGATGAAGACGCCTGGCCCGGTGTCACCACGTACCCTGATTTCAAGCCCTCCTTCCCTAAGTGGCAGCGAGACTTTTCCACTCCTCTGTGCCCGAACCTGGACGAGCAAGGTCTAGAGCTGCTCGACTACATGTTGATTTGCGATCCTGTGACTCGTATCTCGGCCAAGGCAGCCCTCAACCACCCTTACTTTGACGAGATCTTGTGAGTATTTGATTACTATGTGTGGAGCAGAGCATCGCTAACGTGCGCGATTTAGGGGACGTACCCAATCAGAGCAAGAATGATGGAGACATGTAATTGGAAGCCAAGCGGTACTGTAAAAACAGGATGCATGCATATGAATGAGTTGTAACACGATGGAATGAGTGAGACGGATGCGGTTGTTTTAGTGAAGCATATGAAGGAGTCAATTCATTGTTTAGCTGTTGATTACAAGTGCATGAATAGTGAGCCTGCAATGAGATAACGACTGATGCCTTGTCCAGGATGGTATTTAATATGCAAATTACTATGTCATATCGAAGCGACAATTCGATGTCCCCCTTTCCTAGACCTTGGCCTTGGTAGTAGCGCCAATGGCAGCACCAGAAGCAGGAACCAGGAAGTCGCTAGCCTTAACACGCCCATCCGTTCCACGAGCACTCTTCAGTATCGATGCATCAGTGCTCTTGAAAGCAGCATCATTCCAAGGGTCTTTGCTGTCCCAAGAGTTTCCAGAGGCGGAAACCTTGCTGATCAGATCAACCTGCTTGCCCGTGTTGTTCACTGCAATGTTCTTGGTCATCTTGGACGAAGAGCTGCGCATATGAAAGCCAACGTTGCCGTTCTTCCATGCAGTGTTGCGCTCAAAGGTCAAAGAGCCTGGGTTACCGTTGTCAATAAAGCCCTTCTGAGCATTTTGAAAGGCGATGCAGTTCTTGATAATATGGTTCGCGGGAGGGTTGTTGGTGATGCCCAGCTTGAAACCGTTACCGTCACCTTCGAACTCAGTAAAGTCCCAGCGGTTGAAACCGTTGCCCCAGGCATATACCTCCTCGAGAGTGACGGGTGAGCCAAACATATACAGGTCCAGACCATCATCGACGTTGTCCCACAGGCGTGCGTTACGGAGCACGTTACCAGTGCCTGAACCCTCCTTGCAGGCGAAGCCATCGGCGCTTTCACCGTTCTTGCGAGGATCACGGTTGCGGTAGGAGTCGAGGTTCACGACAACGTTGTTTGATGATGCGCCTTCCAGTTGAAAGCCAGTCTCGTAGTTGTCGTGGGTTGAGAGGCCTTCGTAGTAGTTGTTTGAGGCGTCTCGGGCGTAGATACCGTAGGGTCCATTGATGATTCTACAGCATGTAAGAAACTAGACTTGGAAAGATGAGTGGAGGGACATACTCTAGGTTGTAGAATGACCAGTACTCTGCATTCTGAATGTGGAATACGCCTCGCTCAGCATTGGGGAGTGACTCGCCAAGGGCCTTGGGAGTTCTGTTGCATATTAGACTCTACTCTTTGAATTCTAAAGCACGACTTACCCAGGCATGTTCTCGCCATCGATGATGACCTTCTCGGCCTCGTAAGGCTTTACAGTGATGGGGCTTCCTTTGACACCGCTTGTCTTGACTTGGATATTCTTGGACGGAGCATATGTGCCCTTTCGAAGGTAGATGATATCGCCAGCTTTGGCAGCATCAACGGCAGATTGAATTGATCCATAAGGTGCTGCAAGTGTGCCAGAACCAGTACCTGTTGGGGAGACAAAAATGTCTTTGGCACTGACACCAGCCACGAAGGCAAGGAGAGTTGGAGTAAGCTTGATTAGAAGCATATTTGCAGAATTGACTGACTATCCACTGGGGTATCGTATAATAATTCATCGTGTCGTCGCAGCCTCTTATATGATGTTTTGAAACATGCCTAATTTCCTAAATTGGACAGGGAGCACTCCATCCCGCAGGGAATATACTGTTTCCACCAATAGGCTTACGATGACATGTCTTTGGGAACCGTGCTTCCAATGGTCAACCCTCCAACTGTTACATTCGCAGTGGCTTTGGGGGTATTTATTCCATGAGATTGGGGGACAGTACGATGTTGAATTGCGGGAGGCTTGGCTGGACACTCGGACTACAATCTGCCGAAGCGGTGTAAGTCATCGCCATCTTCTTCCTCGTATAGATCAAGTATGGCTGACGGACAATTGATACCATAACATCGGACTGATCGGATCCGCAACCTCCGTTGTGTTCAATACTCGTATCGTACACCGCCCAATCGAAGCTTGGATGTCGGTTTGATGGTAGCGCTATCTAAACTAATGGCCGCGACTACTTTCTCGTCGAATAGTTCATCAGAAGTATCAAGTCTCACGTGAGAAAAGCGCCTCGAACTCCGCAGTTTGACGGGTCATTATTGATCATGACATGTTGCCGTCTTAGGTAAGAAGCGTCAGCTGAGTAGCGGGCCGGCAACTTTCTTCAGCTTTCAAAGCGTCGCAACGTCATCGTGATTGAATGAACAATGACCCTATAAGCACTGGCTAATCAGTATAAAACTAAGCTGAATCTCGTGGCAATATTCCCAATTCTCAAACACTTTGTCAAGACAACTGGTGAGAAAGAAAGCATAAGGGACCACGATGGGTGAGTTGGCATCTACCCCTCATCTGACTTGATAGCTGACCCTGGCAGCCAACGAGAAAAATAACCAAGTTCTCAGCTACGAAGGAGGCCAAATCAAAGCCGAAGCAGCTTTCGTCGCCGAGATCTTGATAACCGCTCGTGTCGGACTCCAAGATGTTTGGCACAGCCAGTATCAGGGCTCCCAAGTCATGGGCCAGCGTCCAGGAATGTACATAAAGTATCTGCCCACAAAGTACCATCCGATCAACGGCAACATGCTCACTGGAGGATCCTATCTTTTTGATACAATGGAAAACGCGAAGAAGTATGAAGATTGGACCACCAACGATTTCAAAGTCGGCAATCCGGAAACCACATATTGGAAGCAGCCGCTTTTCACGTCTGTGAACTCCTGGACCTGGAAAGTCATCGGTGCGCACAATTTTACACCTGTGGAGGATCATGCCATAGGTCGCTGGCAGCGCTGGTCTTACCACCATGTGGGCGTTGGAGATATCCTGACACAGCTGTATCCAGTTCTGAAAGATGCAGCCGGGAAGAGAGGAGCTGGGTCATTCTGGCTACTGCATCGACCTGAGGATAAGATGATAGGTGTGCAAATGTCATTCCCGAAACCGGAGGTGAGCGGTGATGAGGCTCTCCTCCAGGAGGTTGAAGATGTTGCTGCGGAGAAGTCTGT
Organism: Fusarium hainanense; assembly: GCA_013618405.1. NCBI lineage: Eukaryota > Fungi > Ascomycota > Sordariomycetes > Hypocreales > Nectriaceae > Fusarium > Fusarium hainanense. The sequence continues at coordinate 401,871 of JABFEW010000138.1, forward strand.
GGCGGATGTTTTCCCTGATGCGCTCGAGGCCGAAGTTCTTATGGATTCGACGTGTGTGTATTTTGCAGTTTGGAAGCCAATGGAGGAGAATGCGGATGGTGTCACGGTGGCTTGTCCCAATTTCCCTCATCTTACCGGTGATAGCGCTTAGGCCGGGTTACGAATTTCACAAATGATATATGATGTATCTACTCAGTTGAAAACACGCTTTTGATTATATTTTCTACTTAATCCAACAATGCCTTCTTGACTTCCTCTACCTCCGCTGAAGTGCCACATACCAAACCAGCTCTATCATCACAACCCTTCAAGCTAATATCAAATATTCTTGATCCAGTGGCGGGATCAATAGCCTGTCCGCCAGCGCACTCAATAACCAGCGCCACAGGTAACAGCTCGTAGTACTTGCGCAGTTTAGCCTTGCTGACGGACGTCACAGGTGAAATGTAGACACCATGCCCCTTGACAAGAGCGTGATAGACATCCGGAATGAGACCGCCCGAGTATCGCAATGTGTACTTGTCGGTGATGAACTTGGAGACCAAGCTCATGTACTTGTCGTTCTCGGCGGCAGCGCGCAGGTTGGCTGGGGCGAAGTAACGTGTCTTGAAGGGAGGTTCGGCGAAACGAAGCTCTGGACGAGCCACAATGAACTTTTGGGAGTTGTTGAGGCTGACTTCGAAGCACACTGGGTCTGAGCCAGGGACGCGAAGAGCAACGACGGCGAGGGTTCGTGGACCAAAGACTCCCAGAATAGATCCGATTTGCTTCTCTGGCGGTTGCTCAATAGCAGTAACACCATCCCAAATTCCAATAATAGTTCCAACAGACCAGTTAGGTCCAATGATAGAGCTTCCATCAAGAGGATCGAATCCAATAGTGTACTGCTCCTCATCACTAACAGGTTGCACAGTCTCTCCCTCACGAGCAGGCTTCTCAACAGGATCCTCCTCACTGCTGGCAGTCTTGATAGCAGATGCCTTAGCACACCTATCGCGAATAATATTCTCCGCCGCAACATCAACGTTCAACTGCTCATCTCCAAAAGCATTTTCGGTGCCCACGATAGAGACATCATATGATCTTCTGAGTTCTTCTCCAATGGCAGAAACAGCGTCAAGGAGCTGTGGGATGACGGATTCGCGGAGTGAAGATCTGTCTCCTCGAGGGAGGACAGTCTTGAGGAATTGGGTCAGCTCGAGTTCTGGTTTCGACATTTTGGGTATGTGATTTTTTGATGTTGAGATTGAAGAGACTGCCAAGTTGGAATGGAAATCGTAGGTAGGTTTGTTATCGGAAGTTGCGTCACACAAATTGACGCAATCGGGTGGTTCGCTTTACCTAACATGGTTTAGATCCTTGGTCTCAACGGCCCGATAAGCGGCGATAAGAAGCGATAAGGATGAAGTCTCCCGATTGATGTCATATCATGGTGGTGTTTCTTCCATATTCTTCCAATTGAGTCTCATGGTTCATTAAAATAATCTGCAAATTTTGTAACGTCCTTAGTGAGAGGGGGGTAACTGAAAATCATGCGTAATATCTTATAAGCGAATGGACTGTTGGACAATCGTCTGTATCCCGGGCCCTCAGCTTTCCTCGTATGCGGTGTTCTACCAAGATCATAATTTTATAGACCATGTTCCTTCTCATTTCTAGAAAAGATATCACGAGACTTACCTAGGCTAATTTGTCGGTAACTGAAACCCCCGAGCTTATCGGGCCGTACTAAATGTGTCACTAAGCGATCGTGTCACCCTGCGCCTCAGTGGAACGTGTGAGACGAAGAAAATCACGATATGTTCAACCGTCACAGAGAAATCAGTCGTAATCACGTTTACAAAAGTCTGGAATCCGTTTCTTTACGAGAACTCGTGGTACCCGACCGTGCTGCTAGCAGCGGATAAGCCGTATGCGCTAAGCGGTACAGCTTCATGTTGGATGATGTTTCAGAGGCTGATAGCTGGGACATTCTTTTTCTTCAGGTCGCTCCAGCAGTCACCAGACACTTGGTTCATGTCGGCACCTGGAAAACTCAATTCTTGGTACAGTCTTGGGTGTCAAAATGACCAACACCCGTTAAAACGTATCCAACTCACTCAAGATCATCCTCAGAGCTTGGAATAGCTATCACAAAAGCCAGATGCTGTTATTGATATCGTAAAATTAGTTTATATTCTTACGAAGAAGAGACATTCTCATGGGCTACAACAGGACCCTTGAGAAGCATCGGCTCTCCGTTGTAAAAGTTGCTGATATCCCCAAAGATCTCCTTAGCAACCTCGTTGGCAGCAGCCTTGTCAAAAGCCTCAACGCTATCCCACTCAAGAGTGGCCTGAACCTGATAAGCCTGACCCTCTTGGAAGTTCAAGATCTTGTAGTTCTTGAGACCCAAAGGACCCCACTTTCTGTAGGACATTCAGTAATTGTACCAGGCTAATTGTTGGTGACTTACGATGCGACAAGAGGCATGTGCGTCTTGAGGTAGTAGTCCATGTCAAACGAAGGACCCGAAGGGTAGACAACCAGAACTTGAGCCATTTTGACGGTGGGATATGGGATGATTTGAGTGCGTACTGTGGTTTTTGAGCAACAGCTGAATGGAGGGGTAGAGGCACAGCTTTATACCGAGCAAGCGGGGTGACAGTCCCACCCTGGCAATTAATGAGGCGAGCGGATCAACGGAACTAATCAGCGTCTTGCAATCAATGGACCCTTGATTTTCCTCTTGCGATTACTCAGCTTGCATGTTTGTTTCTAGAGTTGATTAACGTTAAAAATTGCCTCGAGTGCAAAAGCCTACATCCGTTGAGCGGTCAACACCAGCTAATGCACTCATGTATCACTGCCATTGTCTTTGATAAGTCTTCCGGTGAGATGATTCACTGCTGTACTACCTGCACGACAACTGTCACCTCCGATCTAACATGTGTATCGCTTGCCGCAAAGCCAGCTCAACTCACTTGGTGTCACGACAGAAGATAAGCGATCGAATTCTGTAGAAAGCCTAAATTCTAAGAAGTGTCTCTTGTCCTGACATGCGTGTTTCTGCACCCGTGATTGGCATAACCTGACACAAAGAGCTGTCATTCACTGGCCTCAGACATTAACAGTGAGTATAGCGACTCATGTTTGCAGTTTGTAGTTCAAGATTCGTGAGTTTGTACAGCATTTCTTGCACATCTAGTCTAAACACCGCACGATGCCGTTTGTTCAGTATGGGTCAAGATGGTGCCTGGTGGGACGCTACCTTGTGTAGAGGTGTCTTCCAACTAAAGAACAAGCAGGGTGTGAGCCACCAAGTTAAATAAATACAAATAATAAAAATTCTACGAATTTGATTCTTATTGTTCTGAACAGTTTGGCCTGAAGTGCGATGTTTTTCAGAGACCTTCACGGTGCTGTAGATAGCGAACCGAGACGGATATACCACACAGTTATCACGGTTTAATTCCAGGATAATTAATTCATGACGTTACTCATTAACCTAACACAACATCGTCTATAGGCCAGTTTCTAGGAACTGCATAAGATCCTCCGTCTCAGCACTCTGGAGCGTGTTGATCTTCTCGCCGTTCTTGTACATGTGGAAAGTAGCAGGCTGCGAGACGCCAACCTCTTCCGCTAGGCCCTTGAGGTCCTCGATATCGACCTTGCAGAACCGGAAGTCCTTGAATCGGTCCAGCTCGTTGGCGCTACAATTGGTCAGTGGATGAATATATTGGAATGTCGGTTGGAGTGCGCTTACTGGGCGAATGTGGGTGCGATGGCCTTGGATTCGGAGGCGTGGGTGGAGTAGAAGTCGACGACGACGACGGGGTAGGTCTTGATAGTGTCCTGGAACTCGTCCTTGCTATTCAGTGTTAGTAAGGAGCGATGATTGTTGGATCGCGGGGAGCTTACGTTCGGATGTTGTGCACCATTTTGACTGATTTGACTGATTTGATGGGTTGTGTTGAGATTGTTTCTATTCCGCGCTGTCAGTAATGCAATCGTATAGAGGCCAGTCCAATGATTAACGCACAGTGGTTGTCGGATGTTCGTCTTTTGTTCAATTGAATGTAGAAGCTTGAAATAAGAGCTCCCTTTGTTTTGATGTCGGAGAGCTTAGCTTAGCTTTATGGTGACGTTGTTGACTTGAGCTGTTCCTGGCTGACATCATCATGCCGTCATCGCTACAGCATTGAACCTCAACAAAACTCTCCCTTCCTCTCTCCGCATTTGCGCAACACCGAGACCACCGAATTAAGGCTCCGCTATCTTTAAGTTCCGTCGCTTAAAGTTGCACAATAGATGTATTGGTCTACATAGCGGGTTGGTTCAATTCTAGGCTTGAGGCGGCCCGCTGTTGATCTTCCATTGGCTCTGACGATCATTGTCCCCCAGCCTCAAGATACGACTAAAAATAGCCCTACTTATAAGTCGGGCTCTGTTCATAAATTCGGAGGTTGGAGTTACCTGAACAGATGCGTTTCTTATTAAAGCTGCTGAGCTTTACACCCCAATGCGTCCCTATCGCGACCTTGCGCTGATGAGGTAGCCGGAAGCAGCTGCTCACTCTGCGGATGCACCATAGACTCCAAGATTTTGTAGAGGATTGGGTCAATCGGATCTTTGAAAGGTTCCAACTGATTACCTAGGCATGGTCTGACTTAGGGAAGGGCCAGCCAATGTCATATTGCGATGCGCGTGATACATCCGTCTCAGTTCGCTATTTACAGCACCGTTAGGGACCCGTCAAAGTGTCAGAAAAATTGGTCAACAGCTCAACTATCTCATGCAAACTTAGGTCGGAATTTAGGCATTTTATTTCTGTAGCTTAAGCCTCAGAGGACAATTCCTCTGATACCCACCTGTGATCACAGGAAAATATAGAGCCTGTTACCTTCTGTTGCTGGAACTGGGGACCACTTCCAATTCGCTTCCCAATTTCCATTTCAATAAAACCATATCACAGGTAGACAAGGGCAATCAATCTTTGAGTTTTAAATGTTGATTCAGCCGTAACGTATCATACAGTCATTATAAGCAGAATTAAGAATACACAGGTATCATAACCTCCCACCGCCTCTCCAACTATGTCTCAGCACCTTGGGAATACATCCCACTATACATTACACCATTAGTTTAAACCATCTGCTCACCACGAGCACCGTGGCCAACATCATTTCCGACAGGGCGTCGGGGAATGGAGCCGTTGCTGTAACCAGCTCCGTGCATGTGCTCAGAACCATCGTTGAACCCGCTGGTACCGTGCATGCCGTTGCCGTGCATTCCATGTCCAGCGTGGTCACCCTTCATTCCATGGCCCATACCGTGAGAGCTACCACCGAGGGTACCCCAGCCAGCCTTGTGGGTAAAGACAGCATCGACGAGCTCAGCGCCAGACATGTTGTACTGGAAGGGAGCGTGGCGGTTGAGGGGAATGTGGTTGAAGCGGAAGTCCCAGACGGAGGCAAAGGTCATTCGGTAGGCGGAGAAGGCGAAGACGGTACCAATGATGGCACCAGCGAGGACGTCGTGGAAGTGGTGGTACTTGTCGATGGTAAGGGCGCCTCCAATCAGGACAGCACCGAGAATGGGGGCGTAAGTAGCGACGAGCTTCCACATGGAAGGGTGGTAGTTGGAGAAGACCTTGAGCTTGGCGTTAAGGTACAGGTACAGGTAGACAAAGCCAGCGAACGCAGCAGTGGTGTGACCACTGGGCATAGACTCAAGAGCATCATTGATCTCAGTCTTGTCACCAGTGCAGATATCGGGGGTGAAGTAGAGCTCGAGATATCCCTTGTTGTTGTATCCCCCCATGGTACGAGCACGCTGCATATCGGGCTTGCAGACAACGAGGAAGTGAGGTCGGAAGCCACCGATGAGCCACTTGATGAAGACCTGGAAGACAGCGGCGGTGATAAGAGAGTAAAGAAGACCGATGGTAGCGTTGTTGAAATCCCAGAAGCTGCGAATGCGGACCTGCATGCAAGCGAAGATGAAGATGGGGACCAGAGCAGCAAGCATGGCGGCAGCCCAGATGGGAATGATCTCGCCTCGCATGGGGTATCCATACTCGGGCCAGACAATTTCGCCGTCGTCGAAGGTAACGGGGAAGGATCGCATAGGTGCAGGCTTAGCAAAGTAGACCTAGGAAATTATTGTTAGCTTGTGAAGAAGAGCGATGAACGTGAATGTGACTTACACCGAGGCCAATAGCACCCATGACAGCCATGGTGACAATGTCGAACCATGTATGCTTGATCCACTGTCCGAAAGAGGGTTTGCGAGACATGGGAAGAGGATCGTGGTGAGCCTTCTGGCGACGACCCATCTTGGACTCGTGCCTATCCCCGTCGGGAGTCTTTTCCTTGCGAGAGAAGATACCCATGTTGTCGGTAATGTATTCAACGATATTGGTGTATGTTGATGATGGTGTAAGTGTTGAAGGCTGGAATAAAAAGCCGACCACGAACTAAGTGGCTTTACACCTGAGATTAAAAGGTGATAGAAGGAGCTTTGCTGGTTCTGTTCCTGTCCTGATGGAAGCAAAAAAGTCAATTGAGGCTGGAAGGTAGCCCTTCTATAAATCAGTGAAACGCGACACGATAGCTCTTGACGTCACAACCCGTTTCGTCTAAAATACAGTAATAGTCAAGCTTAAACAGGCATTCAACTCAAAATTGTGACATGACAGGTGACAGCAACACAGAAATTGCTACGTAAAGCCACAAATCTCTCGACGTCATTGTATTTGATCCTGGAAATGAGTCTTGGACGCGGCAGATTGATGCCGAGTGGGACTTGCCGTATAACCGCATGACCAATAGGATTGGGGTTGGGTGCAGGGAAGCGTCTTGGCTGACCACAGAAAAGGAATAAGTGTGGCTTGATCGTTTTGCTAATGACACGGGAACTAATTGGGCTTGATCGACGGGGCCAAGATGCCATGAAACCTGCTGTGACCAGCCTGTGCGATGTGAATGATTCAGTGGCTATCTCATCATAGTAGCGGAACAGCGCATGACTCTAGGGTTGATCCTTTAGAAATTACAGATGCAACAATCTAGGGCTTGATCACCATGTACAACAATAGTTGTCAAAATAGAGCCTAGATGTGACTACCAGTACAGGATGGGAGATGGCTCAGAATAAGAATCCCATGCACAAAATTAAACTAAAATACCAGCCTTAAATGCATCAAGCTTAATAGTAGACTACAAACTCAACTATAAAACAAGCGTGGTTGTCCGGAGCAAATTGACCGTGGCACAGTTTGTGGCTGAACGGATCTGACAACCGAGAAAAGAAAAAACGCTTTTGCCCAGGGCCGGGAACAAGATTGCACAAGCCTTTAATTTCCAGTGAAGATCGGCCCAAGAGAAGAGTCTCGATTCTTTTCAATCGGCGATTTTGAGAGTGTCTTGGCATACTTAGTACTTGGCATTCTGACTCTGTGGTCTCGGCATACGACAGTCGACCCACCGTTATCATGATGCAATGGGGTTACGCGTCACGATCCTTTTGGCGATGGTTCTCGCATATTCGGAAAGGAAAGCGAATTTTAAGATTGCATGAAAACAGGGGATATCATTGTCATTCTGTGGATGGTATCATGACGAGCTTAAAGAGGATGAGTAAGTTGAGATATCCATACTGCATACTGGCTATACACAAACTGATAGAGCTCGATACTGCATTACCTGGGCAATCCAAAGATCCCTACACTTCCTAGTAAACCCTCCGAGCACGATACCACACAAGCAAACTCTAGGGCTTATTGCAAAATCCGGCCTTGATATTTGCTTCGTTCTTGCAAGTGTTGCACTTGATAACATTTCCACTGCCTTTGCTCAAGTTCTGAATATCACTGTCGTTGTTCTTCAAAGTATTTCGAATGACGACGTTGTTCTTGGCCTTGATAGGCTTTCCGAGGACGATGCAGCGAAGGGACAAAGGCATCGTTGATGTAGCGACACATGGATCATCGTAGATACGAATACCTGCTCCTGATCCATCACTAGCCTTCTGTCCTTCAACGGTGTTGTCCCGAACAAGAACACCAATAGAACTGCCCAGGACAATGCCGCCTGCGTTCTTATCACAGATTGCAGGGGTTGGACCAACGTAGTTGTGAGCAATCTTGGCGTTCTTGACACCAGGATCGACAAAGATACCGAAGCAGTTATCAGTAAGCTTATTGTACTCCATCACTGCGCCGTCGGTCTGCACGCAGAGACCAACTGCATGCTTCGAGATGTCGTTCTTCTTGGCAAAGACGTCAGACTTGTTGTCCATGCAAATAGCGATGAATCCGCCAGCAGTTGTCGTGACAACATTGTCATCGAAGACGGTCTTGATAGAGCCAAGTGTGAGACCACCGTATGCACCACCATCAACCATCTTGTTCTTGAAGATGCGTGTGTTCCTGGCACCGATGATAGCGATGTTGATGCCAGAGAAGCCCTGGACGGTGAAGCCTGTAACAGTAACACCCGTGACGAACCTTCTTACGGATTCGACACGCTTGTGCTCAGTAATGAACGGGGTAGTCTTGACCTTGTGGCCAGTGATACAGATACCGGCCTGAAGCTCGTTCTTCTGCGGGTCCTGTGTCAGGCCTGTGCAGGCGTTCTTCTTGATCTTATCTGGCCCTGGCTGTGTGAGGATGGCGCCGCGACCCTCGAGTTGGATGCCGTCCTTGTCAATCACGAGTTGTTCAGAGTAGGTGCCAGCTGGAACAACGATACGGTCGCCTGGAGAGGCTCGGTTGATGGCATGTTGGATACTCTTTCCTGACTTGACGTAAATGGTCCGGCCATAGCCATAGTTATTCTTGTGCTCAGGCGTGGATGGGTAGGACTCGTAGATATCAGGAAAAGAGCATTTTCCACCTCGTGCTGTGGATCTCTGTCAGTGCCTCTGTTGCATTGCGGTTTCACAGGATAACTTACACATAAGACCACCAGAGCTGTCATGCTCGGTGAAGGGCGAAGCCACAGCAAGGCCAACAAGACCCGTCAAGGTCACAATGAACTTCATGGTATAGAGGGAGGCTAGTTATTGTGAGGGGCAAAGTAAAAAAGATCAGGTCTGGGCAAAGAGGTTATAATGCCCTGTTGAAAGTGTAAATATCTGCAAACCCTATCTGATAGATTCTTCGTGAGATGTGATGGGACTGGCTTCGAATGGAATTCAACTGATACTTTCTCACAGCATATGAAGAGATTATATACTAACGACGTCCTCCTATTCCATAAGAACTGACATCCTGGTAGAAAAATGCATAGACCTGGAGCCTCGACCTCAAATGCAGCCACTCGATCTCGAATTCGCTTGCTGCTGCCGCAAATGGAAAGCTGATATGAAGGGTGACGGGAGGCGTCAAATAGCGATGCAGCCACTAACTTTGGTGTAAGGGGTGAGGCACTGATAGGTTCTGGAATAGGAAGGGGATGATTCAACGTTGACGACAGTGCTCTAACCAAACTACGAAAAAGCAATACCAGACAACACTCAGGCGCTGTTACGAGTATGACTGTCTTCGGGCAACATATCTGTCTCGCGCAGAACATAGCTGTTCGCAGAACAGTGATACCATCAATCACTTTAACTTCTTCAGTCAATCGAGAGTTCGTGTAACTCATGATCTAGCAAACACCTTTGCCTGGGATGGCAATAGGAGTTGAGATAATTTCTGCCAGAATGTCACTCAACTGAAGTCCAGTCCTGCAATGGCAACCATTGCGACGCCACAACTCATCAACTATCACCATTTGGAAAGATTTACCTCATCGCCACCACTCCACACTGCGTTGGCAGAAGTAAGATGTTCTCTTTTCCAAGTCCAAGTAAGCAAACGGAATTTGCCGTTCGTGTGGCTTCACCTTGTGCCTGAAATAGGGCGCCAAATGTCGAACTAAACTTCAGCCGCAGCGAGGCCCAAGCGACCGGTTCAGCGTTCAATCTCCTTTATAAAACGGAGATCGCCAAGATCTTATGCGGTCTTATTCGTCCTTGGCTTTCGGGTGTGTCACTTGACCATTGGCCTCTGCGTGGTTTGTTTCACGGTGATAGGAGAATGCCCACAGGGCTGAACAAGCTGAAAGTCTGGGCGCAACTTGGCATGGTTTGCCACGTTTTTGACGAATCTTGTGCTCTGGGGATGAGCTTGTGGCTTTTTCTAATCGCCAAGCTTAATTCCAGACCTTTTTGGTGCAGAGCCAAGCCTGCATCTCCTCGTTTATCTTGGGGCCATGACTGGGGAACGGCCTAGACTTTGAGGTCGCGAGATGGACTGCATCGCGTTGCAGTATCGTGGTTTCTTTTAGGTGTTGCTTCGTAGGAGTGTGAACCCTTGCATCTCTTCTCACAGGCCCTCTCGCATTGCCGCTCTCCGCACCCTGTCTGCGGCGTCCATGCGGGGTTGATGTTACGTGTAAGCCTGTGGAAATGACATTGCTTTTACGGATTGCTGATCGGATGTGGAGGCATTGTGAAATCACCGACCTGTAAAAGACACGATCATTTCTTTCAATAGCAACGGGCTGGACTGCTCCTGTCTGGGACCTTGTGAAGTCAACAAAATGAAAGAAGATGCCCACACTTCAACAAATCGCAACAATTGCCGTGTACTGTTGGTCTTGAGTGGGATTGATTCGCAAACTGGCCAGTCTCGAAGAGCCAGCCAGCTGCACAGAATTTGCATTTGCAGGGATATCAAGTCGAACAAGAGTGATCCGGGTCATCTGGGATTTTATGCAGATCAAAATCCTAACGGCGACTGGTTTTCCTTTTACTTTGCTGACCCATCGGATCTCTAGCTGAGATAGGAAAGGTCATGTTTATCGGCTGGTAGGTTGGTTCTGTGGTCGACGTCTGCTCGTTACATTCACGATCCTCACGTGTCAATGGACCCTTGCCTCGGCACGCATGTTCCTATCCAACTTCCTCAATCGGCACAAGCAAATTCCCTCAATTATTGACAGATCAATTGTGTCTTTCTATTAGGCTACTCGACAACTCAACATCTCATCAAACATTAAAATCTCTGCTAAAAAGGTCTCATCCAAGAAGTGTAATTACATCGTCGTCGTTGCCGTCTCTAATTCCTCATAACTCATTCCATCAATTCCATCTCTAGCCTCGTAGACTGCTATACTTTTTGATAGCCTTTGCAAAACTGTCGTCGATTCCTTGTACTAGCGCCTTTGCCTTTTCTTGCAAATCGACAGGGACCTTGGCGATGACCGCTTCGGAGAAATCGGCACTTAGGGCCCGCTGTAGTTGAAGGTTGAGGAGAATGACAGGGCTGACTTGGATTTTGTCGAATTTGGGCTTGGCGGCAATGACGATGTCGATTGTTTCGCTGACATCCTGGCTCAACTCGGAAGTGGCCTTGGCAACTTGAAGAGTCTCATCCACGGATAGAGGCTCAGAGTGACGAGCAGCGAGAGTGCCCTGGTGGATCGCAGCTAGAAGCAGCGTCGACTTTGTGGTGATGGGGATCGTTCCAACCAGAGTCTGAGGCCAGTGTGTAATGCTGTGGCCCAGAGCAATAGTGGCATTGGAGATGTTGTCAATGGCTGTAGAGATGGTATCTCCAGTTGCGAAGGCAGAGCCAACGAGGGCGACCAAGGGGAGAAGGCTGAGACGCATTTTGTCTGAGAACTTGAGTCAACGAGTAATCGATTGGTCAATTGAGAATGCAAGATCTGCCAAGATGAAACTTTTCGTCTTTCAGGAGTTACCCCGTCTTAATATACTGCCTTTCTTTCATCACTTCACATGAAAAAGTCTTTCTCGCGAATGCTGTGCCTTTCGGAAGGCTGAGGTGACCTCGTGTAATCCCAACCAGTGTCCCCGCATCTATCCTCAATCAGGAACTCTGCCCCGTGCAACAATCATGAATCCATCTCCCCATGGGGAAATCAACAAGCGAGTCTTGGTCCCTTTGCTATAGTGGCTGATCTTAACTTGGCAAATCTGTGATCAAAATGTCACTTGCGGGGGTTCCTAGCAAGGGTTGCGGCATCGTAGGCCGCGGCTTTCACAAGTAATACTCTGCATGTGTGCGAGTTTGGGCAGTGACGAAATGGTCTTTGAGGGATTGTGACGATTGAAGTGACGGAAGAGGCAGGCTGTTGGTTGAAGGATTCTTCAACATTGGGCTAAGACCTGCGGCGCGGTGTTGGTTGTGCGTGTTTATGAACTGTCAATCTCGATCAGCCAGTCGGGTGCGACATAAAGCATTCATTGAGTCGGATATTGCTTTACACACGCATCATGTGCTTCCTGTAATGGAGGGTATCAAGCTGTTATACAAAGTATAAGTAGTTATGCTTACCCTTATGCAGGTACGACATCTTATGGAAGCTTGTCAGCACATGTTTTCAGCTGATTTATTCGGGTGGCTGGTGATGCTGACAATCATCTCCTTAGAAGGCGGGACTAAAAAACCCCATATGGTAACCAGGGACCTCAGGCAAGAGTTTATACACTGTCATGGTTGGGAAGGATGGCAATAGTTTAGCTCAGGTTGACCGAGGCCATTCAAGTTTGTTCAGCCGGTACTGTCTTAGGTACCAGTGCTTAACCTCGTTGTTTTTGATTCTTTCCCCAATAGCCACCTCGTACATTCGTAACAAAAACAGACGTAGGATGCACGTAATGGGATATATTTGGGTTGTCAAACGTGGTGCTGAAGACAATGACTCAGGTCAGCCAGCACTAGGATGCAGCTTGTTGATTTTAATGTATATGATTAGCTTAAAATTCACAAATGGACACTTGAATCAAGATGCTGAATACTGCCGCTCCTGTCCACCCGACATGCGGACAGAAATTTTGTCTTATACTTGTACACGTCTACAATAGTAAATCTTTGAATTCCCAATGAATTCGTCTAAAACTCCATTACCATGGTTTGTACGTAGTTTTGCTTATCTAGTTTAATCCTATCCCTTTAGAGTAGGATAAAAAGTAGGATAGTATTAAAAAATAGGATCTAATAGATGATCCCATTTGCTTAGAACTAATCCTAATTGTAAATAAGGGTAGTAACTACTCCCTAGGTAGTTGGCAAGATAATAGGACCAGGGTAGCCTGGGAGCAGAAGGCTGATAAAGCTGCTAATTATGCTTGGGACTTGGGCTGGGAGACTTGGTAATATTGCCCATATGCTCATTTCCTAATTATACCCTCGTAAGAGACATCCGAAACTGTTAGCCTGTTGAACCGATGACTACGAGCTATATGTTGATACATCTTCATTTGGAAGCTCTAGTGCATTTACTCAGGTCAGTAGTCCCGCGCACCGTTCGTTGATGGAGGGCTACTTCGGTCAAGTTCCGTGTACACTCCGAAGCATCTTCATAAGCCTGCGGATAAGACAGTTGGATGTCGACATCGTCTATGGAGTCGCGGGCCTCGGCTCTCGCGTCTCTCTCAGCGAGTTCCATGAAAGTTAACCGGATGAACAATGACTGTGCATAGATTAGGTTGTCTCTGGACTAGCACATCATATTTAACATATTCCTTCAGGAATTAGATGATCAGTTCTAAGAGAAGAGTAGTAGATGCGGCACTTGGAAGACATGTGTTCTTTTTAAGGGCGTTAAGCAGCGCTTAAATACTAGACAAGATAAAGGTTCAGAGATACTACAATCCCTTGTAAAGGAAGTGCTTCGCGCCACTATCTCGAAGACCGTGTACTCAGATTGCTCAAGGTTGCACATAGATAGTGTAACACTTCTCATATCGCATCGGCAGTCACAGTACAATCTTATTCACACTCAACAGCCTTTGTAAGGACGCCTTCGCTATTATTGCCAACAGTAGATGCCCATCCTCATGGCGCTCTATTCAGCTTGTCTTTGGTTGCGGTTCATCGGATCTGCTTCTGTGTTGTACAAACTACTGTCAACCCGCTAGGGGATGGAAAGACTTTGACTACAACGCGACTTGGAACTTCTCGTTGTTTGTCTGGGACGTATCCATGTCAGTTATCTCCATGGGAATAACAAGGACAGCCGAGAATAACCTCAACAACCTCTGCTCGAGGTCTCGACGATGTTGTTGACTTTAACGCGCCCCGAGCTTTGTCAGGTTACGAAACTTCCTTCAGACTTTTGGGCAACCTGTGATGTAAAATGTATGATAGGCTTTAAATAGCTGACCTGTAGTTGCATGATCTGGGTTTTGTTTCCAGGAAAAGTTGCCGTGCCAAACTACAAACTTACGACAGGCAGCATCTGCCGGGCCTATGGTGCTTTGAATTGTCTGAGAGGATTTCAGCTTATTCGCAAATCGATAGTATTGTTTGCGAACGAGTGCTCATACACAAACAGCTTTTCGGTGAGCGTGAACCTTTCCTGAACTGTGGAGAATAGCTTTGTAGCTCGAGTCAAAGAGGCCAGCCGCATCTCTTTTATGTCTTCCAGTCGGCCAATGGATGCACAGCCACTATCCTCAGTATCACTGTCTCCTATTCCAGACACGAAGAAAACTGCAGAGGTTGCTATGATCGGATGTTGTCTAGGCCATGAGTCTTCTCATCATGCGATGGATGTCGGACGAACAAGTCACGACAAAAAGCTACTGACGTCATGGCTGCCGCACAGGCAAACGAGATCACTGAATGGGTCCGTTCCGAACTGTCACATAATGGCTGATAAGATTTAAAATCTCACCGAATCCTTCATCATCACCAAACGTCCAAACTCCTACAAAACCCACAGACACTACGCGCAGAACAGCCTCTCGCTTTGGCGCAGCACTGTCGCTTGATGCGGTCATTAGAAATGAGCTGAGACATGGCCTGTTGATGAACCTCCAATGATTACGATCGTTGCATGTCACTCTCTCGCACTTAATAGTGATCGTCTCTTCGACCCACGGCGTTACGCGTCGCATGTGGGGGGATTGTTTTGGGATATAGCTACCCTACATCAGAACATGATGTGATTCTCAACGCCAAAATTTCAGCACGTCAGTCGACCGTTGTTGCTATTTCCGTAATACGAGAAGGCTTATTTTATGCTTATGTTTCGCCCGTGGAGGAGCAAAACAAGATCTTAGATTCGTTGACTAATGCAGCCACAATCAAGAAGCTGAGAAAGTTTCTCGAAAAACCGTAAACAACGCCCATACTCGAAGGTAACGATTGGGTACAGGTTGAAGATGCAAGCATCACGTACACGCGTACGGACAAAATCCGTCGACGCTGAATCGCTCGGCAAATCACTGACGTCGAAACGAATACCACCAGCCTTTTGTTTCCTGGACAGGCGGATTGATGCCAATCGATCTTCATTCTGTCTCGGCGCCTCTGCAAAACCTAGCCAGCCGCTTGCAAGCAAAAATGGTTAGCGATCGGCTGGCAGTCAAGGCAGTATCCCGGTCGATAGAACCATCTTCACCTCGGCAGTTCAACCAAGGCAGTTTCATGGACGCTAGACGCGGCAATTAATTCGCGGTTGAGAAGAAAGAAGGTTAAAGCTAGATAAACAAATGTGCAATTAGGCTATCAATCAGAAGCATCACCAGAAGAAACTTTAATATTGCCAAGCTTTATGGTGGTTTAATTGCCAAGCAAAACCGTTTGGATGGGTTCCGTTGATGAACCTGGACAAATTAATCGAGCGCCGAGTCCGTCAATCGGAAGTCCGACTTGGCCCTCAGGACAGGACCATTTGTTACCCTACCAGTTTGGAAAAGATTAATCTTGAGTTTGAAATTGATTCTCCATTGTTTTCGAGGATCAATTGTTGGTGTGAAAGAAAAACCGGATTGTCGCACGATCGCCGGAGAAATTATGGCCACTCGATTCAAGGACAGTGGAGAGAACAGCCGAAAGTGCGGTTTCAGGATAAGAAGGTCATTTATTATCAGCTGGTGATTGTTGTCGCTGACTATAACATCGTCAAAGTACCAACAGTCATTACCACCGGAAGTAAGCAGCATTTAATTGCATTTCTAGGCATCGCGAAGAAACAACATGATAAACTGTCAGAATAAGGATTTGCCAAGCAGCCAAGGACATCTTGACAGTGTTTTCGCCTACCCCCTGGCAAGGGGCTGTCCAGGGGCAGAGAAGGAAGCTCTGGCCACAACGGCCAGAGTCCGCCCCATGAAAAGCAATAGAGGGCTTGAGAAATGACGCAACGACTGATTAAGACACTCATCCGCGGTCATGGGGTAGGCCTTGTTGCGGCAGCTTGCCTTGTTTGGGGCTAGAGACCTCTGTAACCTTATTCCCTTCAAGCTTTTGCTGGCCAATTTTGCAGGCCAACCAACTTGAAGAACAATGGACTTTGTTGCGGCACAGAAATAGTTGAAGAGACTACAGATGACTGTCACCAATACGAAGAAAACTTCGTGAGAAAAATGCATTCTCATCACCCGCCGCACTCATGCATGCATGCCAATAACATTCCTTCTCACGATAAGAGGCAACAGGAACAAGGGGCGCTGGAATCTTAGTGGTCAGCCCCCCCAGTCCTTAGCAGACAGGCCAAGAGATTAAGTCGCCCAGGGCCTAAATTAGCATTCTCTGCACTGTAAGGGGGAGGCGAGTGTCGACTGGAGTCTAGATTGGATTGGTGCGATGCGCTTCTTCCAATAATCAGATCGGTGGTCGGCTGCTAAAAAACACTTGGCATCAAGAAGCCCCCGCAACCTTAAAGGTCCAACACGAGACCTTATTTTTGTCGCCGTATTGATGACAGCAGACACGATAAGATGATGGATATAATGGGAATACGGAGTCTAGATCTGTCAGACTTGTTCTTCTTCTGCTCCTGTGCCTCTTTTTTTTTTTTTCCTCCTCTCTTTGCCGCTGATCCTTCCAATCAGTGGAGTCGAGTCACACCCTGACATGGCCTCTTCCATGGTCAGTCTTCAGCGCTCTGCATTTTTCTGTGGACCCTTGAATTGCGAGGGTCATGCCAGTGAACCCAGTCATGGAAGCGCTCCGCCGATCAGGGGGGGCTTTAGCTAGTGGAGTTTAGCCACTGTAGCTGATTGATCTGATCACAATAGTAAGTAATTGGAGACACCATGTTTCGCAACCAGACGGTCTTACGCGTTCCGTTACCTCATATACTATTAGAGGTAACACTTGACACTTTCTTCTTTTTTTCTCTTCTTGTTCCCGAGTGATCGTCTCTGTTTGCCTTGTTTGTTGTGTTTTTTCCCGCCCGTTGCGACAAGCACCAGCCCTCCATTTCGAACAAGTCCCTCTTTACGCTTGTCTCGACACCATTTTCTGTCTATTGTCTCACTTACTTTATCCTCGCATTTCTGAACAAAAAACTCCATTCCTCGCCCACCGATGGGTTTTTGGTCTTTGTAAACGGGGTTTCTTTTTCTCTTTCTCTTTCGTCACTCGCTCGACATAGCGCTGAAGCGCCCCATCGCAATCGTTTATTATAACATCACCGACAAATAATCCTACCAACGATAAAGGTATAGGATCGAATTAAATACACAGTCGCTGTCACAATGGCTGCAATGATACCATCAACGGGCGTTGCGCTCAACAGAATGCTTGCCCTCGGCTTGACGCTGGTCGTCATCCTGGGCATTGCCATTAACCAGCTTCAATTCGGCGACGACCCATATCGCTGCAAGGCTTTGCTAAATGACGGCAACTGGCTTGATACACCCGCGGAAAATGGAAGTAGGGCGCCTTTCAACAACTGGCAGCCTCAAGGATGCATGCTGCACAAGTACAAGAAGGAGGAGATTGAGCAGTGCATGGAGGGACGACACATGCTGTTTGTCGGCGACTCTACGACTCGTCAGGTCTTTTACGGCATGGCTCGTCTGGTAAGTTTAATTGCAGCGACATAGTTGAATTAATTGTTGGGATGGTAACTAACCCAATTGAAGCTCGACGCTGAAAAGGCCGAGCAAGTTCGCGCTAAGAGCAAGAAGCACGAGAGCCACGACGAAGAATTCGCCGGTATCCGCCTCAAGGAAATCTGGGATCCCTTTGGCAACGAGTCAGACATCGTCCGCGACGAACTCACCCTCTACCACCAAGAAAAGCTCAACCAAGTCCCGGTCGAGGAGCAAAAGGGCCCCGCCGTCGCCTTTGTTGGCATGGGCGTCTGGTTCGCCGCCCGCTTCGAGGAGGAAGAGTCACTTGCCAAGTTCCAGTCCGCGTTCGCCAACATCTCCGAGCTCGTCTCCCACAAGGACTTTGCACCTTTCGGCAACCGACCTATTGATCCTCGCGATGGTGTTGGCAATGAGATGTTCTTTGCGCCCGTTGCCCCTCCATTCTACAGCGAGCTTCCTGAGTATCGCAAGACTGGTATCGCTTCAGTACCTGGTGAGGTCGAGGCTATTGATGAGTTCCTCAAGACACAGGAGGAGGAGTCTGGCATTCCCATGCTGTGGTCTTACCCCGCTCTGCAATACGAGCAGAAGGATGCTATCGGCGACCATGAAAATGGCTTCCATGTTACTGACCAGGTCGCTGAGATGAAGGCCCAGATCCTTCTCAACCTTCGCTGCAACGCCAAGCTCGACATGCAGAACTCTTACCCCTACGACCGCACCTGCTGCACTAACTACGGCCAGAAGTCCTGGGTCCAGATCGTTCTCGTTACTCTGGGCATGATGTACGTCGGCGGTGCAGCCGTCACCGAGATCTTCGCCCTCCGATCCAGCGAGGCTCCCAAGACCACCCTCTTCAACCTCGACGTCGCTACCTTCATCACCGGCCTTCTCGCCTGCTACTGGGCCGACCGAACCCAGTCCTTCGCCAAGGGCTCCAAGGAGTACAACATGTTTGACTTTAACCTCATGTCTGTCATTTGCTTCATCATTGGCTTTGCCCTCATGACAAAGTCTAAGCCTCCTCCTCCCCGACCTGGTGCTGCCGCCGCCGCCGCCGCTGCACCCGCGACTCTCGACGATGCGAAGCCTTTGTCGCGTGATCAGACTGATGAGTGGAAGGGTTGGATGCAGGCTCTCATCCTTGTCTATCACTGGACCGGTGCCTCTCGCGACTTGAACATCTACGTCGGTATCCGTCTCTTGGTCGCTGCCTATCTCTTCCAGACTGGTTTCGGCCATGGTGTTTTCTTCAGCTCCAAGAAGGACTTCTCCTTCAAGCGTGTCGCTGCTGTGCTCCTCCGTCTCAACCTTCTCAGCTGCGCTCTGCCTTTCTTCATGAACACTGACTACATGTTCTACTACTTCGCTCCTCTTGTCAGCTTCTGGTTCCTCATCATCTACGCCCTCTTCGCCATCTGCCCCAAGTACAACGACAACACCTGGGCCCTCATGGCAAAGATCGGTATCTCTGCTGCTATCTGCCCCGGTGCTATGCTCTGGACACCCGTTCTACAGTGGGTCTTTGATGCCTTGAACATCGTCTTCCGAATTGAATGGGACCTCCACGAGTGGCAGTTCCGTCTCGGCCTCGACGGTCTCATTGTCTACGTCGGTATCATCATGGGTATTGCTTCTGTCCGCACCAAGATTTACAACAAGATCCTCACTCAGTCTTATGGTCTGGCTGGTATCGCTGGTATCCTCTCCATCCCTCTGTACTGGTGGATCGCTGTTAGCAAGGCCGAGAAGAAGCAGGACTACACTGCCCTCCACCCCATCTTCTCTTTCATCCCCATCATGGGCTTCATCGCCGCCCGTAACATGTTCCCCGCTGCCCGAACCTGGTACTCTCGATCATTCGCCTGGATCGGTCGCTGCTCGCTTGAGACCTTCACCCTCCAGTTCCACATCCTCCTCGCCGCCGATACCAAGGGTCTCCTGTTGCTCGACATCTTCAAGGGTGACGGTAGCCTTCTTTGCGACCGATGGAGGTCTCTGATCATCATTGTTCCCGTCTTCTTGTGGCTCAGCTCTCGCGTCGCTGATGCGACCGGTGGTTTGGTCAAGCTCTTGACCATTGACTGGGTCTCCGAGGACCAAGAGGAGCAATACGATGTTGAGGCCAAGGCTGATGCTGAGCCCTTGATGGGTGGCAGCATGCTATCGCCATTCACCCGCCACATGCCTTCCACATCATCGTGGGCCAACAACCTCAAGCTCCGCATGCTTGGCCTACTTGTCCTCCTTTGGGCATTGAACTTGGTAAGCTTCATCACCCAACCTCTACCTCACTTCAATTACTAACATTCTCCAGTTCTACTAGACATTTGATTCATCGCATGGCATTACAACGAGGCGTTTGGAGTAGCAATTTTGCATAAGCAAGTGAGCTAGGCTCTGGCATCATTCTTTACCACATATTGTTGGCATTTATTTTTTCTTTACTTGTTCACGGGCGCATTTACCCCGATTATATATCATGACACCATACACATTCTCAAAGCTTGGCATAAGCTTATACGGCACGACATAACTAGACCTTATATCGTAATGATGGATTTTACATATGATAACCCCTCCATCTTGATGTCCCGCCTTGGTGTTTGTTGTGCTTTGACCTCGCGTCAGCACGGCCTAGTTCTATGTTTCACAACCATCTACAGCGCATAAAGCGAGGCGATAGTTCATGTATGAGAATTGTCAGAGCTCTGTTGCGGGTGTATTAATAGGTTGTTTCATCTAGACCTTTCATCGACCACTAGTAAGCTTTGACTTGGCGATCGTCCTGGGATGATGCTAGTGAATCTCACAGATGTTTCGACAGTGAAACCATGCGTTCCCCAGTTCCAGCAAAGCCCGCTAGAACGCCCCGGGCGCGTTATTCAAACAGAGTTAATGATGATCAGCTTCCTCATGTGACCCAAATGCTGACACATTTGTTTTTCAACATCAGTCTGCTTCAATTGAGGCTTACGTTGCGCGGGCTGTCTACACCTTGTCTCATAGCAAAGCCTTACTTCTTGATGTTTAACATTCTTTGTTAACCCTTCTGTATATAGAATCACGGAAGCTGAACTTTACTCCCGGCTACTATGGGTCTTGCGAGTAACATATTCCATACCTTGACCATTGTTCCTGTTTGATCCTCTTTTGCTGTGAGCAGCACGAGCTTCATACTCTTCTTGGTCCATCTGCTGCTTCCACTCGCTCTTCTGGGTATGGTGTTCCATCTTCTTTCCTGGCATGCCGTCCGTCTTCTCCCTCTTCTTTGCCATCAATTCGGCGTCTTCTTGTGCAAGTTCGGCGTCGATCTGGGCACCTCTAGAGGGCTGGTTGCCGTGCATGGTGGCCTGGATGGAGGCAAAATGTCAGATGCCTCTATAAAGGTGTAGTGCTTATGTAGGGGACTTACTGCGAAGCCAGGCTGGTGCTTCATCTTATCATCAATCTCTCGTTGTGTCTGGTCCATTCGTCAATCGGTGTCTGCTTGTGCTGAGTTTTTCAACTTACGTCGCTCGCACGGAGCTCATTCATGATGCTATCCTTGTTGACTGCTACATGTTAGACTCCCATCTTCTGATGTTGCAAAGAAGCTTACGGTAGCCCTCTGTGTTGACACCATGTGTGCGACCCTCCTCACGCACAGCCTCTTTGCTGTAATGGCGCTGGTCACCGTCCTCGTAGGTAGATGGATATCCGACGTTTGACATATTGAAGAATTGATTTGGTCTGGATTGAGTCTCTACAGAGTGTTTACTGAAGGGAATGGGTGACGTCTTCCCTTGAAGCCATATATATATACTGGCTAAAGATCATAGCTCTCATGTGAGCGTCATTGAAGGAGAGCTACTGGAGCTACCGGAGCTTATGTCTACACAAAACGTCATAAAGACACGATGTACGACTCGATATCAATTGATAAGGCAGCGATCATCAAATGGTAGCTACTCAGATGCATTTGAGGTGTCATGGCGCACGACTTGACGGCATGGCATCCGTCACAATGACTGCTTGAGAGGTAATTCAGAAGCCCATGGAAGGGGGTGGGGTAAACGTCGGAGAAAAGTGTCCATAGACATTAATTCATTCTTAACCTGTAACCAACATATCTACCTGCATTATACCAAGAGAAGGGGAATTGATTTGATCTTCTGTCTTGATAATGCAGGGTAGAGGTTATGAGCATGATAAGGTGTTAGATAAAAGATAAGACTGGAGATAAGATACGGCGGTCGAGATAAGGGAAGACAACCGTGATCGGACTCTCACGTGATCATGAATCTTCGCGCACCGGGTTAGAATTTCGACAATTCACGCGTAAAGAGGTAACTAAGTTGTGAGATAGGTACCTCAGAGCGTCGTCAATTGCCGCTCTATCCCCTGTCAGGAATTAAGAAGTCGCAATGGCTTCCGATGCGACCATGCAAGATGTCTTGCCGAGGGATCTTATGGAGCTCCAGCTCGGTCAGATTGACCTTCTCATGGCCATGTATTCCTCCGATGACGCGATTTCTATAGACTCGGCGTCCGCTGAGACGATAGAGAAGCTGAGGGACTGGTGTGAGAATGAGGGTGGAACCGTACCTAAGGTTCCCGAGACGGGAATCCATCTTCTCCTCAAACTTGATGATTTTGGAGAGGATGAGTCTTCGGTTCATTCATTACAGCTCACACTTAACGTCCCTTTGACGTGTCAGAAAGGGGAAGAATTACCAGACCCGCCTTCCATAAGAACCAGGATACAACAGCCTGACTGGATGAGCAAGGGAGATGTAGCGAAGTTGAACGCTGAGCTTCCAGAAGAGGACATCCTCTCTGTCATTGAACACATCAAGGAAGCCGCCAGTCAACACTTGACCAACCAAAAGCAAGCTGAAATAGCCAATGCCCCAAGTCAAGACACATCGATAGTCCGAGTCTGGTTCTACTTTCCATCTATCAGCACTAGGGCTAAACGAGACGACTTCATAAACTACGCTCCGACATATGGGCTTACAGGCTTCCTGTTAGCTGGCAAGCCGGGCATTCTGTGTCTTGAGGGGGGCTCGATTGCAGTTGATGACTTTATGAAGTGGATCAAGACGGAGAGTTGGGGTGATATTCCCGCTCACCACAAGAAGGTTAGTCAACGACTGAGGCGAGACTGGAGAGAACTGACTTTGAGTGCAGGTTAGCGAGAGGTATCGGGAAGAAGACGCGGATCTGAAGCGGGCTTTTACCGATATGCAGGAGATCACCGACATGATCGAGAAGAGAGGAGCCAGAGGAAACCGAGGAGATATGAAGGCTTTGGAAGCATGGTTGGTAGAATGTGGACTCGGAGACGCCTTTGGAAAGATTTTGATGTAACCAAGAAAATGCATCGAAATAAAAGTATTGAAATTTGACCATATCATGCATGATTGCTAACTATCCAGTAGTGGCTCTAGTTCTAATGATGACCAACGCCGGCTATGACAAAGGAAATATGCAAAAGATAAATACGAAAGCTGCATTACCACCGTTTAAACACTCTGAGCGTCGACCTCTTTAGCCGGCTGCTGCTTCTGCTTCTTGGTGAACAGCTTCTCTCCAACCTTGTCCGTCATCTGATCGGCCTTGTCACCCAAGAAGGTCTTGAGGCAGCCATACACACCAGAGACAAGCCACAAGATAGCGTTGACGAGGTCGATCCAGACAGCTGTCTTCATGGCGCCAGTGCTGGCGCCCTTGTACTTGTCATCGCTGTCTCGGGGGAGAAAGATCCCAGCGAAGATGCCGAAGACAACGAGCCATGTGATGAAGAGGATGAGATCCCAGGCGAATGCACGGTAGGTCTTGAGGAACTTGATTCTGCTGCCGATGACAGGGAGAGAACCGAGGGGCGTGATGGCGACGAAAATGAGGGATGTAGCAGCAGCGAGACCAGCGATTGTGAGTGCGAAGTACCACTCTGGTGAGAAGCCGTAGTTGTAGTCGTCGTCGCCCGCTTTGTCAACGCGATGGCCATAGAAGCCGACTGCAATGAGAGCGAAAATGAATTGAAGACCGCGGCAGATGAGACGAGGAACTGTTTCGAAGGTCTTGAGCCATGTCTTGCCCATGGTCTTGCCTGTTTCGGCGCCTTCATTGAAAGCGGAGCGTCCAGCTTGTCGGCCCATGTCCTCAACCTGACGGCCCATCTCCTTCTTGTCCGCAGTGCGGAACTGGTTGGCGTGGCCAGCGAAGGTGTTGGCCGTTTGGCCGAGTTCAATGACGGTTTGACCGGCTTTGATAGCGTTGTTGAGTCTGCTCATTTTGAAAGAGGGTAGTGTGTATAACGTGAGGGTATCGTAGTGAGTGTTTGAGATATATGCCCAAAGAAAGTATTAACTGCACAGCGGTAAGTGACAAAAGGAATTAATTAAATGAAGTGATTGATAGTGATGAAGTGAATGCCAAAGAGTCTCTTCATCACGACTTTATAAAACTCAGTGATCAACATTGTCAAATAGACGCTGATGGGCCATTTTCGCAATGAGAAACCAACAGCCAATCGAACCGACAATGAAACAAAGGCCTTTGGATTGTAGGCCGCCATCGCTTGGGCCCCAATCGTTTGTTGTTTTGGCGCTGTGGTCAGGCGCTTAGCGAAACTGGGTCTTTGTTACGCGCTGCCAAGCAGAGCCAATCGTGGATTTTCTGGTAGGGAATAAAGAAACGAGAATAGAACATTGCGAACAAGTGGTGCAGAAGACGATGAAATTAACGCGCGTGAAGTAAAAATAAAGATATACGGTTTCAGAATGAACAGTGGTTTATTATTAGCTTTATTTGGTGTCTTTGTCGAATTTTGGAAGAGGCCTGTGGATGATCGCTGCTTTGGGCGCTGTAGTGGGAGTCCTACGGGCTGCTTTCACCACAGTTTTAGCGACCATTGCTGCATCTAAACAGCCAGATCGGATTACACCAACTCCGTTGATCTAACCTAGAAAAGTAAGTCAGGACGAGAGGGGATTTGTCGCGTCCGTTTGCAATATTTGTCCCCGTCTTGACCGTCCTAAAAAGCCCGAGCTTCATCACAATATGAGCATGTTTGGTCGGCTCGTAAGGGTCACTCGTACGGGTCTGTACATACGAGTAGGCAAACGGCATCTTGTTCCCAAACACAGCAGCAACGCATCGGTTTATATTCCTAATTGTAACGGTTAGCTTACAGGCTGAGGCGCAGTAGATCCTTCGCAGTCTAGAAGTCCGAATATTCGGCGGACCATTGTCAAATTGGACTCCATCCGTTGCCTACGGCTTACTTATCGCATTACAAAAGAGGGGACTTACCAATCAACGGTAACGCCAAACCACGCTATGTCCACCTAGAAGCCTCGGTATCTGCAAGACCTAATCATTTCGAATGGATATTAAGAGTATATAAATTGAGGGGATCCTATGATCAACCTGACTCAATCAAACATTCTGTATCTTCAACTTCATAATATTCATAATGGAGAACCCCACACTCGTCATCGTTCCAGGCTCTTTTGCCCCAGCACACTTGTACGATGACTTTGTCGAGAGCCTTGACCGTCAAAATGTCAAGGCAGTTGTCATCTCCACCCCTTCAGTGGGCCGAAAGGAGGTCCCAGCTACCATGAGCGATGACACCCAAGAGATCACCAATGTTGTTTCCAAGCTTCTTGATGAGGGGAAGCGAGTCGTCTTGATGACCCACTCTTACGGCGGCATTCCCGGAACTGAGTCTCTTAAGAACATCTCGAGAAAGGCCCGTGAGGCACAAGGCAAGGAGGGAGGCGTTGACAAGATTGTTTACCTTACTTCGGTGGTCTTGCAGCCTGGTACAAGCAATTTCGATGCTTTTTCAGGAGGCTTCCCTGATTTCTTGACCGTGGAGGTAAAGGATAAACAGCGAAACAAGCTGACGGCATGCTGACAATCTTACCAGGACGACTATATGACCCTTGATGCCGCCGGTAACGCCCCGATCAACTTCTCAGACCTTCCTACTGAGCAAGGGTTGGAGCTGGCCAAGAAGATGGCCGACCATTCCACCCCCAGCTTCAAAGAGAAGCTGACATACCCCGGATACAACGACGTGGAGGTTCACTATATTCTCTGTGAGCAAGACAAGGTCATTCCTCCCCAGTTCCAAACTGGCATGATCGAAGGTGTCAAGGCATCGACTGGAAGGGATGTTACTATCCACACTATTGATAGTGGTCATGTTCCTATCGCTAGCCAGCCCGATAACCTGGCGAAGATCGTTGAGAAGGCTATCAAGGCCTGATTTCGTCTAATTATAGAAACTAAAGTACCAATACAACCGGAATATTTCTGTTATTCAAAATGATTTCACAGGTCATGTCTAGAAGATCTTGACCAGGATCTTGTCCTTGAGGTTCTGTGGTGCTGCCTCCCGCCTATGACGATAGTGTTCAGTAAGAGCATCAAAGAAGTATAGATGCGAAACCAAGTCTACTTCCGATGCACGGTGAAATCGCGTTTTCTTGAATAGCTTCCAGCCGAGACCAATACTGCCAGCCAGAGCGATCTAGCAATATGTTAGATTCTCGTATATGCATCGCAATGGCCAGAAGGGCACTCACTATCCCGTAGTTGAAGATGAACGTCGCTGTGTTCCAGTTACCGGAGAGGAACACGGCGTAACCTTGAACCCTACATGAATCTGTGAGTGGATCGTCTGGTACGGCAAGGGTCAACTTACCAGAGGAAGACAAAGGCGCAGCACAATGCCCAGTAGCCTGCATAGGGTTGGAAACGCGACTTGACGGGCAAGAAGGTATCTCGATCCATGCTTTGAGCCTTCATGGCAGCGTTGAAACGGATCCAGGTAGCGGCCATGACTGTCCAGTTGCTGCTCTCGTTAGCTACTTGACCAAGCATGTATGAGGGAGAACACTTACAGCATAGTAGCGGCGGTACAAAAGCTGTAAGCAATAGGTTAAATAAGGATGTTATGATAGATGGCAGAAATACTCACTTGAGAATCCAATTGAGGACCTTTGCGCTGGTGGAACCCAGAGCTAAAAAGGCGAGACAACCGAGCAGCATCACGACAATGACAGCCACGTATGGTACCCCCCTACCAGCGCAGTTAGTAGTGTGTAACCATCCTTCATACAGGCTCACTCACTTGCTGTTAAGGCGTCGCAGGAACTTTGGCGCTTGACCTTCGAGTGCTAGCGCGTGCAAACTTCGAGATGCATTGAAAGTATAAGCGTTACCTGCTGAGACGATAGTTGTGATAAGAACAGCAGTTACGATAGAAGGAAGAACAGGAATATTAAGACGCTCCATAGAGATCACACTGCGAGGTTTAGCATCATTACAAAGAATGAGGGTACTGCGACCCACTAGGGAGAGGCACCACTGTATGTGTCGGCGCCACCAGTCAGTCTAGGCATATGTTAGCAAGTGAATGCGAACTAATGAGGGAACCTTACGTCTTATCGTTGTATGGTACGAGAATCTGGGTCCTATGTAAGCGCTTATATCGAGCTGTTATGCCTCACTTACACCGACGCAAAGACAGCCACCGATGAAGAAGATCATCAAGCGATGGATGATCGTCTTGAAAGCTCGCGGAACTGTGCGACGAGGATCTCTAGCTTCACCGGCAATCACTGTAGACATGTCAGTAGCGTTCAACTCAGAACACAAGGATATATATACTTGAGATATACTCCGGACCTCCCATGACGAAGCCAGCGACGTTGACCGCGTTGACGAATGATTGTAGCCTGCCACTTGCATCGTCGCCAGCCCAGACGCCAGGGTCTTTCCAGTATCGAAATCCGAAACGACTGTTCATGAGTCAGTCAAGGTCAATTAGGACTGTAGTGAGATATGTACTCGTTTAAAGGGTTACCGCCAAGCATAACAACAAGAGTGTACAGTATCAAGCCGGCTGCAAGTAAAACCTTGCCAAGCGCCAGCCAGACTGGCAGATATAGTTAGCGACAGGAGACTCAGTTGAGTGGTCGAACTTACACTCGACTTCACCAAATAGGTCCGCTCTCCACACGTTGATTGCAAGATAAAATGCCAGAGAGACTGTCAGGTATTAACATGGGCCTCATGTTGCGGGTTTCAAGTTGGGAACGTACCGGAGATGAGGATGGCAGGCGACTGGTCGTATCCCCAGTATTCGACAAGAGTATTGATGATAGTAGCTTCGAATATCACATATGATGTTTGTGCAAACTAGGTAGTGTTAATACATACCCTTCGCAGGTATGGGGAGACCAACAAAGTGATTCCATCCAACGGCGACACCAAGGGCTGGATCAACCATACGACCAGCGAGACGGATGAAGGATCCGTCTAAGGGGAAAAGAGTAACGATTTCCATCTCTGTAAACACTCGTTAGACGTGGAGTCAGTAGCAGTCTGCGGAACAGACTTACGGCATTGGGCGATAGAGAATACGACCGTGACCCAGAAGATGAAGGCTAGGAGGAGACATAGTGGTCCAGAAAGAACGCCTTTGCCAATGGCGACGAACAGAGCACTATGGCATATTAGTATGGTTCAGCTAAAGTCAGGAAGATTGACCAACGCTCCGATAGAGCCGGCGAAAGCTGTAAGCTGGATGTGTCGAGGGTTGAGACGGCGATGATTAACGGATTCTTGGATGGCAGCTGTCAAGGCCGCGCCATCGAGTTCGGGAATATTGTCTTTCTTCTGCCGTAGATCTGTTAGCTATACTCGAGCTTGGTACGGGAAGAGAATACTGACCAAACTGATTCCTCCAATCCCCAGAGAGTTGACTCGTTCGACATCGCCAGTGTCCTTTTTCGGGTGGTCTTTGGAAGTCTCAGGAGGATTCATTGTAAAGGCGGTTTGACCAGTATGAATAGAAACAGATCAGAGAGGTCATGCATCTACCAGGGGAGAGCACCAAGAAGCATGGACTTGATGCAGTATTTCAATATCGGAAGGCGACTTATCCTGACTACTCACTGTCCGGCCAAGACAACCACTGCCCAGGGCGTTAGCTTAACTATCAATCGTTTCTGCCTAGATTCTTGCTTAGTGTCAATTCGCCGCATCCTCGACCATTGAGTGATGAGCAAAGCGAAATCGGACAGTTAACTATACTGTTGTTATGCAGATATCATTTACCGAAGGCTGTTTAAACGACTTACATGCAGCGTTGAGCCAAGGGTTGCATCACCGGACGAGATCCCCCGCACGCTAACCCCCGCGACCAAAGATAAACATGGAGTACGAAGGAAGGTACAGGCGAGCGGCCGTTATCGAGCCCAACCGACACCGCATCTATATCCCGTTTCTGGCTAACGATCGACAAGGATAAAGGCATATCATCCTTCGGTCCTCGAACTATGAAGCTTTTGGTAAGAAACGCGACCACCGGGAATAAGGAACTCGCCTCGGTTCCGACCAACTGGTATCAGCTTATCAATTGCAGTCACAAGATAGGCTTTGAGGGGAACCTTGTCCATTGAGATAAGTCTTCGAACTGAGTTCACCGGTCTTAGCATGCCGAAATGTTTATCTCGCTAGGACCTTCCTTCGATCGCCCGCGACTAACCGTGGCCAGTGAGGGGATGTCGAAGGATTCGCGGCCGGATGTTGTTGGTTGATGCCATCCGTGCCCGCCCTTGTCATGTGCATTGATGAGGCCGGGGTCGGACATGACGGCAATTGCTATAAACTGGTAATACCACAGAGGTCATTACCCAAACAGCGAGTGTAACAGTTGCACATTTTATTTACGTGGAACGTTGGTATCGTTAAAGAATTGACAAGATGGCACCTTCACTCGTCACTATCGACGCCTCCGAGCCTCTCGACAAGATTCTCAAGATCATCGAAAAAGATGGCGGAGTTATAGTCTCGAACTTCCTCTCACCAGAGTTACTCAAGGACTCAATGGCAGCTAGTACGTACTTGTCGGCAACGATAGATCGAGCTTTGGGCTAAGAGATACTTCTGCAGTCGAACCTCATTTCGCTGGTCGCAAACTATACACCTCAGCCTCTACGCACGATGAGCTTGGCGCCGACTTCTTCCCTGAAGGCTCACAGAGAGTCTATGTTAGTGACAGCACTACCAAGCGGAAGTACGCACTGACACACCCAGGGACTGCTAGGAAAAATGCCTGAACAAATCATCAAAATTATGCGTCTTCCAGTCTGGCAAGGTATCATGGCACACTTCTTGAAGTAACCGAAGCCGAACTTCCCATACGTGTATCAATGTTAACATACCTACTTAGCGACGAGTTTTCGTCATACACAGGCGATAAGCTGGTTCCGCAAAAGAGTGGCTATGTACTGGCGTCCACAGCTGCGTTACGTCTTGTCCCAGGTGCAAAGCCACAGCCTCTCCACAGAGTGAGTACTGTGTCTAGAGCAGCTGAACTTCGCCACTGACCGTGAAACCACCAGGACCAAATCGCGTACCAGACTCGGCCAGACCCAAGTAACCCACTCTTCACTCCTATCTTTGGATGCTTGATCGCTGGCTCCAAGTGTACATACAAGAACGGGGTAGGTTACAACCCATGGTTTCGATTCTTAGATTGACGATGGCCAGGCCACGGCTGTCATCCCAGGCAGCCACCTCTGGGGCTCTGATCGGGCCCCGAAGCCCGAAGAATGCACATATGCCGAGATGGAGCCAGGCTCAGCACTGTTCACTCTGGGATGTAAGTACTCGATGTTCTTACTTCCTGCAGAGAACTACTTACTAAAACTGCTGATAGCCACCTACCACGGTGCTGGTGAGAACAAGTGTGACAGGTCTGACCCAGATGCGTTACGCACCCTCTTCGCATGTTTTGCGTATGTGCACCACATCTTCTCTTTCCATGCACTACTGACGACTACAATAGCCAGCGCGACTATTACCGTTTAGACCAAAACGAGGTTCTCAGCACACCTATCGAGATTGCACGGACCCTTCCAGATGATATCCTCAGAATGGCGGGATACTGTAAGTTGAGACGGAAAAACCGATTCCGGAGTACATACTGAAACTCTTTCTGAACAGATAAGGCAGTCAGTGGTGTTGGCTATGTCGAGGATCATCAGAACCCGGTTGAGTTCATGCAGAAAGATGAGAATGGCATTGGTAAGTTTGGATCAGCTAGCAAAAACTTGGCAGTCTGAGAGGATGAAGCTCGCTGGACACGAGTGCAGGAATGTCGCCACAAGAGTTTGCCTTTGCTATTGACAGACAGCTTATTACAACACATCTGAAATTCGATAGTCCCAAGTGATTGATTGAAAACATGCGAGGAAAGATGTGGTATTGACACAAGGTCCACTAGCTACCATTCCGACCAGACCAACTAGAAAGGTGTCGGCATAGGCTTCCTGATCCTGACACACTGTCCATCAACACACTCGCGATGCCAGTTCTTGGGGCAAACATAAAGCTTCCTATAGGAAAAAACCACTTAAATATCTGTCAGCACCAGTGCTGGATAGCAGAAATAGAGAGTAGAAAGATTAAAGTTTGGTACTTACGTTTGTGTCCACCGCCACGAGGGAAAGACGGCAGGCACTTCATCTGCAAGGCAGGCTTGTTAGCAAGTATACGATCGAGTGAAAGAGACAGCAACGTACGATATGATTTCCGTTGCATTGGCACTTGTTGGGATCACCTATCTTGCATTTGTCCCATGTGTTGGCGCATGCAGACAAGGCTTCCGAGGATAGAGCCGTGACGGCGATAAGGATGGCGAGCTTCATTGCAGGTTAGATGGTGGTGTTAGCGGCTTTGGAAAAGAGATCTGTTCTAGTAGCTCGACTGTCTGTCTGGTCTAGTAAACGGTCATCAGCATTCCATCTATTCTAGTCGGCAAGTGGACTTTATATCTCCCCCCTTTTCGTGTTAGAGTACGAATAGTCAATAGACGTTGGTCGTAGCCTCAGTTATGAACGTGTCCTGATTTACGGTAATATCCGAACTGAATACAAATGTGGTTTCAAAATGATCCAGCCGTTCTTAAAAGTAAGGGTTTGAACCGGTTCACATGAGACTGTATCACCACGTTGAAGGCTGGTGGTCGGAGAGCTCAGCTGATATAAGGTCCTATTGTCTTGAGATATCGAATTGCATTTGCTGTCATAATCGTCACCGGTGGTCTATTTATAAAACCTGTAATATAGCTGGCGTTCTAGAAGCGATCCTGAACCAGGTCCCAGAGCTTGACAAGCAGATCGTACCAGGCGATATGTCTCGCATAGCCACACTCATGATTTGACTGTCGCGAAAGGCTTCACGCAAATGTCACAACTGACAGGAAAGCATAGCACATGGGCAAAGAAACAGATTAGGAACGCCAAGACCGTCTATCACATCGATTCATGGGACAAATGGTGCATATAGTGCTTGCGACAAATAATATTATGATTCAAGATATTTAATAAAATAATGGAAGCTAACATGAAACTTTGGTATATGGTATAATGACGGATTGGTGCCAATGCAAGAACCTCTTGACAAGAAGGAACGCCCTCCCACTCTTTACAAGGTATATCTGAAATCTGGTCGAACATCGCCGCTGATCCACTTTTGCTCGTCTGTCATGGCAGCGTACTTGGCATCCAAAGATCCCCTAGCACGACGACGGTTCTCCATGCGTAGTGCGAAGTGCATGAAGATGGAACCACCGAGGAGGAAGACGATTTGATAGGCCAGAACCATGCCGTGACCGGTGAAGTAGCGAGGTTTCTGGGTCTCACGATAAATGTTGGACGAGACAACACCATTCATATTACCCCAACCAACGACCATTCCAAGAACAATAGCACGTTTCAATGAACCCTCGATATTGTTGTTTACCCATGATACTGTGTTGGAGACAGTGGGATAAATGCCTTGTCATGATTAGTAAAAGTCTCAAATGCGAAGTCGGTCAACTTACCCATTGCACCAAGGAAGACAGCGCCGTATTGAACATGGGGATCGGCAGAACCCAAAAGCATGGCAAAGCCGATAATACCAATAATGACAGTAACAATGTTACAGTAACCTCTCCATTTCGTACGATCTCCCACAAAACCTACAACGACAGTGGCTGCAGCAGCACAAGCATATGGCGGAACCGAAAGCAGCTGCGCCTTGGTACCCACGTGACCCATACCTCGCAAGATGGTGGGCAAGAAAAGCGAGAAAGCGTATAAAGGCATCAGGCAGCCCATGTAGATAACCATGTACCCATAGGTCTTCCAATCCTTGAGTGCAGCCCAAATGTGGCGCTTATCAAAGTCCTCAGCCGTCTTCCCCTGTCGATCCATGATGAGGCGGCGCTGAACACGAATGCGCTCCTCTGGAGTGAGGAAACGGGCGGTATCGGGCCAATCAAAGACCATCCACCAGCAGAAAGCTCCAACGGCGACTGTGGCAAGACCTTCGAGGATGAAGATCCATGCCCAGCCTGGTCGTCCGCCTATGCCGTCCATTTGGGCAATTGCAGCAGCGAGAAGACCACCGAATGAACCGGCCAGAGCGGCAGCCGAGAAGAAGATGGCAGCTCGCGCACCGATCTCAGAGGACTTGTACCAACAGCCGAGATAATAATTGACACCGGGATAAAGACCGGCTTCGGCGACACCGAGGAAGAAGCGGGCGGCAAGGAGACCTTCGTAGTTGTGACAGAGTCCCATCAGGGTCATGACAGCTCCCCATGCGATGATGATTCCGGTGAAGAAGATGCGCGGGGTCAAGCGCTTGAGAAGACCATTTGTGATGGGCTCGAAGAAAGCATAACTGACGAAGAAGATGGTGAGGGCCACGTTATAATCGCCGGGTCCCATGCCCAAATCGTCTTCCATGCCCGCGAGACGAGCATTGCCAATGTTGGTTCGGTCCAGGAAAGAGAGGAGGTAAAGAAGGGATAGCCATGGAATAAGCCAGATGTCGACTTTCCACATCAGCTTCTTGTCCTGCCAGGTTGTTAGAGGGTCATATTGACAGGCTGCCTGGAAGGACTTACAATTGCGCGACGCTCCTCTTCAGTCTTTCCTTCATCAGGATCAGGCAGCGTTGCTAGAAGCGCATTGCGCTCAGCATCAAGGCCAGATGTGGGCGATTGCTTCAAGGAAGCAACATTCTCAATATCAACAGCGTTAGGCTTTTCCGACTCATTCGGCGGCGTACCGCTGCTATCAGTCGTCATCGTCATGACGCAGAAGGAAGCTTATCTTATACGTCCAATGTACGTCCGATGTACGTGCAAAGAAGGTTGTATCGCAGAACACGTGTAGTGCAAGGTCAAAGTAAAGTGACTCCGCGGAAGAGATCTGGGACAGGAAAGTCAAGTGAGGGGGAAGAAGGGAAAAGGGCTTTCCTTTTTGTTTCCTCTCGGTGCGATTGACTTCCGCCGTGTACGTCAACGCCCGCAGCAAGCCCATCCCACCCAACAAGACAATGCGGGGACGAAAGACAAACGGGAGAGCCATTTGGAGATCTGCGATGGGCGGACTAGGCGTTTCCGGGAAGGTCGACAGATTATCAAGACAAGCTTTATTGCCCAGACTTTGGCTTTAATTGGACGACCGGGGCCTCTAACTGTTGCGATTGCCGATCAGCTAGCTACATTATTGTCTCGGAAAACAGGGAATGGGGAGTTGACAAAATGCTCCGAGTCGAGTCAGCAGGGAGAAACAAGTGGAAGACCGAATGCAACCCCCAGGTCTGGTCAAGTATCAGCCTGAATAGCTGCTGTGACCCCGAATCTGACATGAATAGAGCCGATCCTCATGTCCACAAAGTCTACGGCGTCGTCGAAAGGCAGTCTGTGCGACTTGTGGCTTGACCAGTCCTTTTGTTTGTTATCGTAGATCACGAAAATAGCAACGATATCACCCAGTAAAAAGCCGCTCCAGTGCCGGGACATTGGAAGAAATGTCGAGTGACAAGGTGGGATCCCCTCCTCTTCCATCCCCATGCCCATGCTTCCGTATCTTTGCGTTACAGCACTAATTGAAGCTATCAGTAGAAATGCGTCAGCACGTCCCCTTCCCCGCAAAGCATCATCGATAGCTTCGACATGTCACCGGACCTTAAAGCTAGTGCTGATGTAGTTTCGGGAGTCACTACTCAAAAGAGAAGCGTAATTGAACAAGTGGTTCTTGTCTTGGCTGACACAATGCAACGCCCACCCTCTGCTACTCGCGGTTGGCGCAGGGGCATAAGCTCAGAACGTGGTGCTAAGCTTGGTGGCTAAGCTTAACTCCGCTCTGGGAGGTTGGGGTAAGGGAGGGATGGCTTGAATGGCTGCATGGCTGCATGAGGAGTCGGGGATTCCTCACCGGGAATTGCGATGGGAGACGAGACGGACTTTTCCGGTTGATGTCGTATTCGCATCATTCAGTTTCGAAGATAAGTGAATGTTATGATAAGATATACGATGAGATGAAATGTGATTAAAATTTGTTGCGTTTAAGATTCAATGTTTGGACATTCACTGCAACATTCACGGAAGAACCATTACGACATTACTCTTAGAAACAAAAGCGCCATCGACGTAGTGAATGCTGAGCCTAAGCTGACCAAGCTCTGTGCATAATCCACGTGGCAAACAGTCAATCGGGAGGGTTGCCCATGAATCTGATTATCCAGCAATTACTGAAAGGGTGGTGATCTCGAGAGAGAATGCTCTAGCATTTTGAGGGTTGCATAGAAATTAACAGAAAGAACTCCCTGTTGGTTAGTTCTCAAGTGGATGCGACACTGGCCCTCTTGTGCTGCTGATTGGGAGGTCCGATGCTACTCTACCACGCCATCGGACCTTTTGCACAGCCGGGCTGCTGTGTTTGTACACGCGAGACATTGCAGTGCTGATGTTTGTAGCGCCATGAAAAGCCAAACAATCTGTCAATCGTCTTTGTTCCGCGACATCCGGCAGGTTAATCAGATCTTTGGGATTTATGCTGCCCTCAGCATGTACTTTTGGTGTCTATTTTAGACACAGCAGTTATACCCTGGCTTTGGCTGAACTCACTCTAAGCGACAGCCAAAACTCTGTGTTTCGGGGTCTTCCGCTATGCAGGGTAGTCACTGTAGACATCAGTAAAAGAGACCTGTGCCTCGACATCCTGTAGATATCGCTCTGGAGAGACTTTTCATCTAACAGATGTCATTGAATCTACCACTTTCGAAAATGCTCGGCGCCAAGGTAGCACATACCCCATTATTCGACGACCCACGATGCCAAGTGCCAAGGTGCGACACATTTCGGCACTTGAGTAACCACCACTGAATTGCCGAAACCCGTGGGTTATGAAGAATCACAATACAAACCCAATCACAGAAAGCATTAATAATCGCTATGGCGGTTTTACACATCTACTCGCGACTGATGCAGACACTTCATTTTTCCCAGGCTTGGATACTCGACTGAGGAACTGGAAATGCCGAGAGACTGCAATTGAAACGAATTTATTTATGCCTTCAATGTTCCACATCTTCTTGAATGCAATATCGCTTACATCCTCAGTCCAACTATATAATATCCTGTTTGCTGTGCCCATCCAACTCCACTCATGCATATTGATACATGTAAACTCCAAACCGACACCAGCCTAATAGTCTCCACGGAAAGTTAAATCAGAATAATCATTGCCGCAGTCATAAGATCGTAATGCATATAAAGGATAGTCATGAAAAGAAAAAAGAGTACTCCAGTTCACCTCTATGTCTTGAGGATGTTGGCAGCAACAACAATACCACGAGCTGTCTTGCCAACCCACTCCTGAGCAATGGTGAAGTTACCATCCTTAGCATACTGAACACCCTCAGTGATACCCGGGAAAGTAACAGCGGCGTAACCAGTGTCGAGACCGGGGGCGTTGACGACGTGCTTGTAGAAGTCACGGTCAGGAAGACCGTCTTGGGAGATGAAACCGCGCTGGAAGTCACGGTACTTGTGGTTGACGACCTTCTTGAGATCTTCGTCATCGGACTCTCTGGCCTTCTCCTCAAGAGCCTTGACTTCGTCGGCGGCTTCCTTGAATGTCTCGATGGCTTCGTCAAGCTCTTCAAGGTCAAGGTCAGCATCTTCGCCCTCGGCGTACTCGACAAGATCTTCGTAGTATGCGCGAAGCTCCTTGGCATAGTTCTGGGTGTCAAAGGGAAGAATGTCGTCGCTGGCCAAGTGGTAGGCGAGAAGAGAGAGGTATTGTCCCTGTGAGGTATGGAGGTGGAAACCTGGGTCACCAAAGTTCGACATCCAGTTGTAGGTGTCGTAGTTGGAGTGGTAGTGCCAGATAGGATCATTAGCACCGCCACTGCTTCCAGTGTCGAGAGAGCTGATACCACGGTGGAAGAAAGCAGTGTAGTCAGAGCCGGAGCCCAGAACCTCAATGTCACCATCACTGGCATCGTGCCAAGCATCGTAAAGAGACTTGTTGAAACCACCGAAGTTAGGGTGGATGATCTTCTTCATGGTCTCGGTAGCAAAGGTGCTAAGTTCGGGTGAGGCACCGAGGTTGGGTCGAGGACCGCTGACAGCTACATCGATGTTGAGGTAAGTGACGGCTGTGTCGGTGAGCCAGTTGACGTGCTCCTCAACCCACTCAGTAGAGCCAATGATACCCCATTCCTCAGCATCCCAAGAAGCAAGGACGATGTTTCGCTTGGGCTTCCAGCCAGAGTCTGTGAGCTTCTTGAAAGCGCGAGAAAGCTCAATGAGAATGGCTGAGCCAGAGTTGGGGTCACCGTTACCGCCCTAGAGTAATTAGTACGGATCTGTTTAGGTGCCTTTGAAAGGTAGACTTACGACCATCCAGGTGTCGCGATGGTTACCAATAATGACTGTCTCATCAGCGTTGGTTCCGTTGATGACACCAATGACATTGTGCACAGGCGCAATCAAGTCGCGAGTCTCAGTTTGAAGATGAAGCTTGACACCAGGAGCAGGGCCAGAGCTATAGTCAGCATCAAGAGCACCGGACCAAGAGGTGCGGTTGACCTCATCGGCTGAAACACCGTGGCCGTTGAGAGCCTTCAGCAGAGGCTCGGCGGCGGAGTATGAAATGGGGATGGCTGGGATCTTGGCGACGACCTCAGAGATATCAGCTCGAGGGGAGTCCTCCTTGGAGGGGTATCCTGGTGTTGTGGGATCTCCTGTTCGAGTCGAAAGGAAGAGCGTAGAACCCTTTTGAACAGCGCCGGGGTTTCTGGCAGGGCCATCTGAAGTTTGAGGTTAGTGTGGTCACCTCAAGAGCCGAGAAGATGTTCGTACCTGGATAGGCCTCAACACCCTTGGCAACGGTCATATTTCCATCATCACCAGGGTCGAGAAAGATGACAGCACCAATAGCACCATGGTCCTGAGCGTTCTTGACCTTGAGACCACGGAACAGACCGCCGTACTTGATAAGAGCGATCTTGCCCTCAATTTCGACGCCGAGCTCAACAAGTCGGTCAAAGTCATCAATTGAGCCGCGACTGGTTTGTAGAGTTAGCAAAAGCTATGAGCAAAGCTTTGTGGTCACACATACCCGGCGTAGACGTATTCAGCAGAAGCACTGCCTCCAGGCGCATAAGCCAAGAAGGTCTGCTGAGAGATCTCAGTGCGGTTCGTCACATCATCCTCGGGAAGCACGTCTTCCCGAATGTTGATCTCATTCTTCGTGCCATTGGGCCCCGAAACGTGCAGAGAAGAGCTGACGGGATAACGAAGAAAGACATGATATTCAGCAAGATGCGACTCGAAGCCATTCTCGCTCCATTGGTCCGCAGTCCATTGGGCAGCCTCTTTACCTTCACCGGCTAGCTTGTTCTGGTGACCGTAGTAGTCAGACCACTCGTCAATGGAGGAGTTATCGAAAGCATTGACAAGAATGGTTTCTTGGTCAGTCAGGACGGGGGGCCAGTTGGTGTCGCTGCGCTTGGCGAGAGGCTGGCGATGGGTATGGCGTTTGTGCATGACTAGATCACGCTGGCAGGCGGATGCGCCAGCAGCAAGAGCTGCAATGGCAGAGAGCTTTCGAAAATGCATGATGGATTTATTCTCAATTCCAATTGCACCCGAAGCTTCCACTTTAGAGGGGTAGCCACGAAGAAAACCATGGGCAATGCCGGATATAAATGCATCAACGATCAGCTCTACAAAAGGTCCTAGGATCACGCATGCGGTGCCATGTCACCATGCAATGGCACCATCACATCTAGACGTCAATTAGATCCTTGGTATTCCCCAACAAACCGGCTTCACGTCTAATACCAAGAGAAGCCGGTGATTTGT
Source organism: Fusarium hainanense (assembly GCA_013618405.1). Taxonomy (NCBI): domain Eukaryota; kingdom Fungi; phylum Ascomycota; class Sordariomycetes; order Hypocreales; family Nectriaceae; genus Fusarium; species Fusarium hainanense. The sequence goes on from JABFEW010000138.1 coordinate 440,923, forward strand.
TATCACGATGAAAGTATGGGTTTTCCGGGTGAGATTCCCTTCCTAGCCAGTCAGCTTACAACGGTGAGCTTGTTTGTATGTCGTCATATGTTGCCGAGATAGACCAATGTAACCAAGTTGGGAAGCTCCCCAGAACTGGCCAATCTTGGCTGCTTGGCTCTACTGCGGGGTTGATAGAGGAGGGGAATCGGTAGAGTCTTGACCTGCCTGTTGGGGACTGGTAGGAAGAGATACTTGCGTAACCGTTTGCTTGGACGATGGAGAGATAAGCTTGGTTGTTTTTGAGTTTGCTTGTCATCAAGTTTAAAGTTGTTCCGAATGTTCCCCGCTTTCTAGAATCGTCATGTCAAGTCGGCTTTTACATGAAGCCCATATTTGCATTCATCAGTTCAAGGATCGTCGTTGTCATAATGTGGCTGTTAAAAAAAAAAGATGAGTGTCATGCCTATTATTCGTTTTGAGCAGATGACATTCTAGAAAAGTCGAAATATGATTATGATGGCTTTATGTAAATTAAAGTAGGGGTTAGTGGCCTAGTTTGCCTCTAAAGCGAAGCCATTGTTCCCAATTGAGCCAGAAACCTTCTCGAGTCAGTCTTTAAGAAAGAACTTTTGGAACATGACAATCCATCCAAGAGAAAAACGTTCAAGTCAAAAAGATGACCTAGGCCATTTCGGATGCTGAGGCAGCCTACCCAGGCTGCCGTGCCGGGGTGATGGTGGCGTGGCTAGGGCGGCTGTCTAAATGATTTCGTTGTAGTTGCGTTTTTGCCGAGTCTTGCTCCTAAGCACATCGTTGAATCACGTCGATCTCTTTCGGTATCTATACGACCATTCTAAAGACCTTAGAACCTTGGTAAAACCACTGTGCGAAATGGAAAAATAATCAGATCATATTCTAGCCGCCAGGATTATCGTGTCTTGCGGGAGTATCTCCTATTGGTCTAGACCAGAAAACTTGTTGGTTCTGAACTAACAACACATGAAGGCACTGCCTCCTAGGTAGAAGTTTTTGGTATTCCTGGAGGGAATACCTTGGTGGAAAAAAGTGCAATTTTGGTAGGGAAAGCTATGGCAAAAAATGAATTTGAAGACTGACCAAGTTAGTTCGCCAGAGTTATGTTTGGGTTAATATTCCTAAGATCATTACTGAACATGGCCGATTTTGAGACCTGGAGATTCTTCAAGCTCGTTTCACTTCATGCAATGTTTACAGTTAGCCTTACAACGTGTTGATACAAGGCAGGCCACATTTTACAGCCACGCAGAGGCCTCTTCATCACTGCCATTTCCTTCCTTTTGCCTATAAATAGTCCATAACCTGTCATCATACCTGCTATTACACTTCACATTCACCAGGAACCTAACCTTGTACCACTAGGCCACAGCTTTCAATCAGTAGGGCCTTTTACCGAGTTTAGATCTGATACTTCCGATACTGCCGGGTCTTCGCGATATTCAGGGAACACATCCTATCTTTGGACGGACATAGGTATCTTAATGATGCCACCGAGAGCCAGAGCCAGAGGCGCCGCTAAAATCACCGAGGTTCGAACTGAGCTGGGGCTTGGTAATAGTCGGAACCCTCCTGCTCAGAAAGCATGCAAGGCGTTTCTCGACCAATACCGGTCCAGTCTCAATATGCCCGCCCACTACTTTACAAACTGGCAGGATGAAATTCACAAGCGAGAAGTTAGTATAATGGCGGAGGAGCAAGGTACTGGCCCGCTGATGGCAGCTCATCAAACCGCCCCCGCTGGGGGGTGAATTCTGAAACTGATGAAATGTAAGTTTGATCTAACAGGCGGCGGTGACGCAATTTCTAAATATGTTTCTGACTTCTGTATCAGCCTTAAAACGTTGGTGGCCCAGCTGTTATGCAATCTGAACAAGAAGGCCCAGAAGAGGTTGGCCGCTTCAGCTTCCGAGAATGAGAGACGCCAAGCGAGGGCAGGATCTTATCGCTCGGAAACCGTGGGTCGGAGGTGAATGTTCCTTTCAGTCAAATGGATCACTGGCTAACGTTTGACTCTTTGTAGTGCAAGAGAGGCAAGTCCTATCAGTGTGAACTCGGATTCAGATGAAGAGGATAGCCACTGGTTTGATTTAGATGGCGAACGAGAGCTACCACCACGTGTCTCGGAGCCTTCGAGAGATCCCTCGGCCCCCGGCCCCAGTCATGTTCATGTAAGTGACCCGGTTTCCACACATACCACTCGGCCAACGGAGACTCAAGGGCGAATTTGATACGTACATATGGAATAACTGACATGCAAAGACATCTCAAGGTCCATCAAATCGAACGAAGGATATGCCACAACAAGACTCTGATATGAGAGAAAGCTCTTCGAATAGAGACAGGCCTCCAGAGGGGCCAGCAGCACCAGTTGCTCGCATGACAGACATGGAAGCTTTGATTGGTTTTACCTTGCCCCGTCGGAGACAAAGGCCTATGGAGCGCCAAGACTACCTCTCATTGTCAGATGATGATTTGTACCTCTTTCGAACCCCGACTCCAAGTGAGCCTGCCGCTTCAGTCCGGGCAGCTAGCCTAGAGCTTGGTGTCATGGATTACAGTATGTCTACTGGAGTAGTACCCGAAGACGTACTCAGCAATGAACCAACCGGAGATAATTTGGACGACGATATAGGGCATACCCTGCCAGACGCTGATACCGTACCCGAAGAAGACCCTCTCCCAACCACGGAGAGCGCGACGCCTCAGCCGGAGACAGTCACCATGCAGTCGCCAGAGGCAGTTTCCACACCAGATCCAGAGGTAGATGAAGACCGTAGGGCAATGCCTCCACCTCCTCTACCTCTACCCCCGCGTCAAGTAATAGCTCAGGCTACCAGAAGAGAAGCAAGATACAGATGCAAGTGGAATATCCAAACCGCTCCACGCAATTATAGGTTGTGGGGTCTCTATGGAACCTCTGGACCGAGGTCTATGGCAGAGCTTCTTGAAACTCCAGCTTTTGAAGGGGTCAATTCCGTGCAGTTCAGACTTGAGGGTCAAGGTATGAGCTGGCAAGACGCAGTGCCAAAGGATGATGAAGAAGCGTTTGAAGATATGAAAATCCGATTTGGAGATAGGATCAAGGACGATCTGAGAAGAGTGTCTGGGACGAGAGATTGTATTATCTATGAGATAATCATGGTCCCAGGACGGTACATGGACTGTGATGAAGCGTTTGCTCGATAGGAAACTGTGTCTTAGGGATACACACGACGATTTTACGAGAGAGCGATTATAGATTGGCCAGCGATTTATAGATTTTTGTTTTGTAGTATAGCTCCGTAGATAGTACTGTTGCCTTGTTGATGTTGACGTTCATTCCCAATCTCACCCATATGAGATCGTTTTTTCAGTAACAAACATTATGGGATTATCCTCAAAGCTCGCCATCTTTGACAAATTGACGAATAGTGTTAATCGAGCCATCAACAGCCCCCTTGGCCATCTAAGAGGCAGGTTGTCAGTCTTGTTTATCGGAACAGCCCGGGGGCATAACTCACCTTCGAGTACTTTTCCCGTAACTGTTTGACCTTTTCGCTCCCCTCATCAAGCTCCGGATGCCTCCATTCAAAAGCATAAGTCATGACCAAGTTCCCCTCCGGATCAACACTGACAATGTTGAAGATGTTGCTTCCATCGGGCTGTCGGAAGTCTACACGGCTTGGTGCAAACTCGTAGACTACTTCCTTGACAACGGCATCGTCATTACCACGTACATCCTTGTCGAATGTTACTTGGCGCGTGACTTTCGTTCCTGTCTCAGTCTCTTCTTCCTCGAGGACTTGGCACTTGAGAATTGGTGCGACGAATTCGTGTGCTTTGCGGACTTTGCGTTGGAGACCTTTCCATACTTGGTCTTCGGTAAGAACGGGCGACGCACCGCTTGGGTTGATTGGCGCGCTGTATGCCAAATTTATTACGACCATCTTCGGTTATTTGAGTCGAGCTGAGATATCAATGGAATAATTGTAGTTTGCGAAGATTGCAAAAGCGGATGGCTATGAGTTTCGAGGTTATATGGAAACTTCGGATATCCGGGCTATGGAGTCATTATAAATCACGACTCCACTGTTTTGCCTCACGATCATCGACTTGGGTGACGTAACATTTCGCTTCAACGCTTTTAACTACAAGGCTAACACTAACCAAGACTAGTCAGAAGACTTGGCTCAACAGAACACTTCCCTGGGTATCTACTGCTTATCAAATTCCTCAATCTTCTCCTCCTTCACAGCCTTTCCTTGGATCTCTTCTGTCTCATGTTTGCTTCCCATACCGAACATACCCTTAGTAACACGCGCAATAGACGCTCTACCTTCCCAGAGAGGGAACAGACCGACGGCAATGGAACTGCAGAACAACCAGATGATACCAACGACGACCCAGCCAGTGAAGAAGGGCTTAGAGAAGACGTAGGATGTTCCGTACATGGGCATCGGCCAGAGAATGAGGAACGCAATAGTCATGCAGACAGTCATAGTCTTGGCGATCTTTGATGCTTTGTTGAGTTTCGCCATATCTTCCTCGGGCGCCATGGCGAAGTTGGTCACGACAGCTCCCTCGGAATCAACATTAGAGTCAGTGACATCATCGGCTTGCTTGATAGCTGCCATGGAGGCCCAATCGTAGTTATCGGCGCCGAAGCCGAAGGTGAAGATAGGCACGAAGATCAAGGGACTCAGAAGGGCGACGACGTTTCCTGCGAGCATAGGGTTGTTGGTGCCGAGGTTGTCGACGCTGAGAACACCGTCGAACTCCTTGGAGCAGGTAACACACCAGGCGATAAGGGCGCAGACTAGACCAAGAACGGGAGAAAGTGCGGCTGCGATCCAATTCTGGCGCTTCCAGAGAAGGGTAAGAGTAGCTGGGATGACGGCTGCAGAGATCATCACACCCATCCACAGATACAACCATCCCATAGAAATTCCAGCGTAGTGAAGGCCGACACTGAAACTGGCCATGATGATACCGTACAGCACGACAGTAGTGTGAGAGACACCAATAAGTCGACTACCAGAGGCTCGGGGGTTAATGTAGGTTCTAGAGAGGCATTAGCTATGTCCAGAGATAGTCTAGTCATGACAGCTTACTGGTAAACATCGTATGTGAAGATAGAAGAAACGGCAATAAGCTGAGCGGAAGTAGCAGAGGTAACGGCCATGAAGATCATGATCAAGGTGCAAATCGCACCAGACTTTCCAAGCAGACCAACAGCAGCGTACGGCAGAACAAGGCCAGCCGAGACATCAGCAGGATCCATACGGTTAGGATATGTAGGGAAAGAAGGGCTAGTCTCAAGAGCGAGAGCGCTCAAACCCATGGTGGTCGCGCAGAGCCAAGGAATGGCGAACCAAGAAAGACCTCCGATGATGTATCCAGGGAGCGCAGCGACAGGGTGAGCAGCAATAGCCTTGTTGTAGTAACCGTTGTCCATGAAGACGGTGCCGAAGTTGCCGACAATGTTGATGACGAAGAAGATGATACCTTCACGAGATCGCATGGTGAGGTATGAGCCTTCGGCGTTTCCTTCGACGGGGTGAGTGGCTGCGGCTTTGGTGAGAGCGTCGTAGACTTCGCTGGGTGATCCTAGCTCAGTGCCAGTTGCGTAGGCAGTGAGAGCGAAGATGAGGATGATGACGAGAATGATCACTGTGTGGACATAATCTGTCAAGAAGGTAGCTTTGATACCTCCGAACATGGTGTACAAGACAACGCCAAGCGGCAACAGGAAACAAGCAGCCGCGGTGTGCATGCCAGTAAGCGATGTGACCACAGCAGAGCCACCAGTGAGCAACATGGCAGTGACAAGAATGTTGGTGAAGAGACCGAAGCAGATGTATACGCAATGTGTAATACGGCCATATCGGGCTCGGATAACCTCGAGGAAAGTGTGAGCGTTTGGTGCTCGTCTCTTCAACTCAATAGCAATTGTCGCGAAGAGAATAATCTGAACAGTGGCACCAGAGGCGTACTGAAACCCAGTATTAGTCACAAGACAGTTTTACGACTTTTGATGCAAAACATACCCAGAATGGTCCAGAGACACCATATCGGTACGCAACACCAGATGATTGAAGAAGGGTAGCAGCCCATGTCCAGCTGGAAACAACAGCTGAAGCTACAAGACCGGACTTGACTGTACGTCCAGCCGTGTTGAACATTTCCGAAGTTTGCTTCTCATAGTTGTACTTTTTCAAAACATATGTGGTAAAAATCATGCCAAGGGCGAAGAGAAACCCAAGACCCACGACGATGCCATAGCCGTAGGCCTGGCTCAGAGGAGGCTCTACTGTGCCAGAGGAAGGACCGCCGCCACCAGCCATTGTGATGTATATTCAAGAATTATTAATTTTATGATGGTATCACAGCGACATTCAACAGATTCTCCTTCCATTGATTCAAGATCTTATGGCTATATATCATTTCTCACTCGATTCACATGTGCATCATTTCTGTAACCTTGAGATACCAACCCTTCAAATCCCGGCGGGCGCAGATAAGCAACTCCCGTGATAAGAAATTCCCCACGGGGGCATAAATGATAAGGAAAGATGCGCCACGCGCTGATTGGCCAGAAGCTGCAGCTTACCCCAGCCTCAAGAACGCCCTTATCAGTTGCGAACCCGGAGCGAGGGAATAAGAAGCTCTTTGTGACTGGCTGGTGGTTGAAGATATGCACATGCAGTGCAGTATCGAGATAAGAATTGTGCAGGTTTAATTATTCATGTCTTGACACATCGATGAGCACGCATTTATTTACTCTATCTGGCGTGTCACCGCGGAGGTGCAGTGCACTCTTCGCGTGGAAACCCTGCATAATCTCGACCGCCAAAGATTCAGCCTCCCTCCCTTGTATCTCTTGCTCAAAATGGCAGACGGTTGGTAAGATAATCTTAGAGCGATGGATTATTCCGATGCACATGATTTGTTCTCATGCGAGTCAATTAAATGTTACCCCACGAACTGCCGTCGCATGGATAAGGTTATTGATTGAAACAAGTTTAACGTCATCAATGGTGATAATCGGGATCTTAAGAACCGTTATTATGATCTTCAGAGCTAATAACGGTTTCCAATCGATGAACAGATAAGCATGCTTTTTCTTCCAGTCTTCCAGGTTCGTAGATAATGTCGCAGCCTCGGTTGTTATCCGACACGTTAGAATTTACTCCCAATGCTCTGTATACAGTTCAACAGCGTGGCTCGGAGCGCAGAACGCAAGAAACTGTTATGGCACATATGTTAAGCCATATCTTCTGACCGATCAATGCAAACCACTGAGCCTTTCTCTGACTGATTACAAGTTTGTCGGTGGCATTTTCATGCAAGATCGGTTTCGCACGACGGTCTTTCAACCGCTGCGTGAGCCATATAGGAAGGCCTTGCCTATAGCTAAACATTACCCGAAATTAATTGAATGTCTATATATAAAAGCCACTGTCTACCTTGGGTTTATAAAAACAACTGAACCAACAATGTCCTTCACGATTTCGCACTAAACAATTGGACCTTACCCTGCAATGGGTCGTCTTATGTTGAGGGTAGGAATTGTCAAGGTGGATTGTTTAAAGTAGCCTGATTGGCTGTTATCACTTGTATCACGGATCCACAAACCGATCTTGATCTAGCTCTACAACAAGAAATCCCGGGACATACTCTTTTATGTCTTCCGGAATTTTATCTGCTGACAATGAAGCGCTACGTACGAGTTGCAGACTCGATGTTTGGATCCTGGGAGAAGCGGAATGTATCACGTATTGTGATAGGAGGACAATGGGCCCGAGCAGCGTCATTACCCCTCAATGCCCAGTGATCGTCATAGCCAGGACCCCTCAACACCACGGTCCTCGGTAGTTGAACAGTAGATCCAGGAATTGACTGATAATTAAACCAAGCTTCACCTCGCCTAAGAACCCAACGTGATTCTATGAACTGAATTGATCATACATCATTACGGTCTTAACATTCCAACATGCCCAAAAGAATTCTCGTCTCGTACGGTGTCGACGTTGACGCAGTAGCCGGCTGGCTTGGTTCATACGGCGGCCAAGATTCTCCTAGCGACATCTCACGAGGTCTCTTCGCAGGTACCCATGGCGTTCGTCGCATGCTCAAGCTCTTCAAGAAGTATGATATCAAGGCAACATGGTTCATTCCCGGCCACAGTCTTGAGACCTTTCCAGAAGAATGCGCAATGGTTCGCGACGCCGGTCATGAGATCGGACTTCACGGTCAGCTTCCAGCTGCTCCTCCACTGTTTGCAGAGATTGAGTGTCTGACTTCTATTAATCAGGCTATTCTCACGAAAATCCATCAGACATGACCCTTGAGCAGCAGCGCGATGTTCTAGACAAGACTTATAAAATGCTAACCGAATTCTGCGGGAAGCCCGTGAGAGGATCTGTGGCTCCTTGGTGGGAGACTAGTAAAGAGGGCGTGGATTTGATGCTGAGCTATGGTATTGAATATGACCACTCAATGTCTCACGATGATTGCCATATGTACTGGCTGCGAACGAATGACAGCTGGACTAAGATCGATTATACACAAAAGGCTGAGACGTGGATGAAGCCTTTAGTCAAGGGCCAGGAAACAGGTCTTGTCGAAATACCGGCAAACTGGTATTTAGATGAGGTAAGTCCCCTTGTTCGGTGGTTGGGCTTTAGCTGACTTTTAACACAGTATGTTGTGACATCCTTTCTCTGGCTGCGACAGACACTAACGCAACTTTATAGCCTTCCACCAATGATGTTCGTCAAGAAAAGTCCCAACAGTCACGGCTGGGTCAACCCTCGCGATGTTGAGGAGCTATGGAGAGATCACTTCGATTACTTCTATCGAGAGTACGCAGACGACCCGGACGAGATCTGTGTCTTCCCCATAACAGTCCATCCCGATGTGTCTGGTCGACCACACGTGCTCTTGATGCACGAGAGGTACGTGATGCTCTTTCTGAGAGGTCTTCTGGTTACTGATGTGAAACAGACTTATTGAGTACATCAACAAACACGAAGGCGTGGAGTGGGTAACTATGGAACAGATGTGTGATGAGTTTAAGAAGAAGAGCAAGCCGCCTAAGGGAGCTGTGATGCCAAAGGCTCAGCAATAGATAGATTAGCCAGTCTGTAGTGTTAGCCAGGAGATCAATCAGTCTCATAATTCGTGGGAGAAGCGAGATCTATGTCATTCGTGTGCTCAATGACACAGGACGTACTTAGACGAGCTCATCGTCGATTGAAATGAGCTTTCCAGATTACGATATAAGTTCGCCGTTGCACGGCTTCCAGCAATGTAACGTTCCCTTCATAGTCCGTGAACATCTTATGCCGCCCGAACAGATCTTGTTTCGTAGGTGATTGAAGCGCGTCATCCATTTTTACACGAGGCTTGACACTTCACGAGCTATGTTGTCTGGCGGTCACACTGCAGCAAGACTTACGTTCGTACATGACGTTCCAGATATTCGGTTCTTGCAGTACATTAGCGACAGCGACCGTATACAGGAGAAAGTTCACCTCAATATCGTAATTCCGGTATCGATAAAATGCAAGAATATTTGGGCTCCGTGAGTTTGCGATATTGCTTGCGGTGGTACGAAGGTACTGTGAGACTGTGAATCATGGTATATGATACTCATTAGCCATTGCCTCTACCACCAACTGTGTAAAATAAAGTGGCTGGGCGGCTTGAAATGTTTGGACCAATGCAGACAGGTTCATATGTGTCTCATGCTTCTGTGATTGTGCTGAAGAATATTGTATTACGGATAAGGCATGGACTGCTGCCACAGCAGCGACAGAAAGAATAAATAGATGAGAAAAATGAAGTATTGGTTCTTTATCTTCTACAAGAAAGTTAGTTTGTAGCGAAAACTATTGGCGCGGAAGAACCGGCATGATTCGAAGATGGACTGGAACGTTGGTGCGGGGCTAACGTTGTGACGGATTGAAGCTATTCAGACTTTAGCTGCCGCAAAATCCCACGTGCCGAGATCATTCGCAAAAGGCGAGTCAGATACTTGCAAAAGTTCAGTTCGAAGGGAATACCTGCTTTCAATTGCTGACGCACAAACACGAGATGTCTCAACACCACAAGCAACGGCTGTGGCAAGAAATGAACCATCTAGAATGCAAACAATGATGGCATGCTACAAACGTTTATGCAGTGTCACCCGAAAGCAGAAATGTCGTGATCTTATCTCGGGGCATATCTCCCGGGCGGCAAGATTCAAGCCATCCTGAACCTTGATGCGGCCAACCAATGTATGTCATACTTGCACAATTCTGGTGCGCGGGGTACGAGACGAACGGAGAGGGTGTACGACTGGCTCATTGTGGCGCGACGTTGGTCCATTCACTGGTGAGCCTCTTATCAATTGACATCAGACCGACTTTGTTAGCAGCACCTTCAAGAATGTCGTCTGAGGTGAGGAGGGAACGTCATTGTGCTCTTTCGTGATGATATACATATGCGCGTAGGCCAGAACGTTGTTGTTTCACCACTGCTCTGCACCTTTTGGTTCCAGAATTGCAGCCATGTCTCTCCCCACGACTTCACCATTCCTTCCCGGCGGCGAGCAAAGAGGGAGGCGTCACTCTATCTTTGCAGGTTTTATCCCAGAAAATTTAGACTTCCCACCGCCGTTTATTGACCCGACTCCAAACGTGGATGAGATTCTGAACAGAGATATTGACGAGTGCTCTTCTGGCGATGAACATCGCGATGAAGAAGCCGTAGAGGACCCGCGCTACGTTAATGAGAGTGACCTGCAGCTCGCATTCCATCCTAACGGCGTGGCATATGGCTCGGGCTTCTCGACTGTTCCTCCTACTGGTATCGACATTCCCGCGCCGAACCCGCACGATTTCGAGACATCCTACCGCGCAGAGGTGTCGCTCCTACGCGATAATGACTTCATCCCTCCAAAACATCCACCGACAGGATGGCGCGCTACGTTCTGGGGACGTCTGTACCGTCATCTCTTCAGCACGCGCGTGCACGACCACGATAAACCGCTATTTGGAGCCGAAGACTCTGGCGAGACGACGCCGCTTCTGCGCGACAGAGTCGTTCGATTTGATGGTATACCGCCGACGCCTGGACCAGATGAGGTGCACAAGCGATGGGAGGAAGCGCTTGCTTCACAAAAGCTCGAGACGACATGGCAGCGCGAAACCAAGACGTTGATCCAATATGCCTTGCCTTTGATCGTTACGTTCTTGCTGCATTATTCTGTTACTGTCGCGAGCGTGTTGACGGTCGGCCGATTGGGAATGGAGGAGCTAGCTGCTGTCAATCGTGAGTATTCCATACAGCAATGAGATTGCAAGTACTGATGTTTGTTTAGTGGCTACCATGACAGCTAGTATCACATACTACGTCCCCGTCCAAGGCCTAGCAACATGTCTCGATACCCTCTGCGCGCAAGCCTACGGTTCGGGACACAAGCACCTGGTCGGCCTGCAAGCGCAGCGCATGACATGGCTTCTCTGGCTACTCATGCTCCCCATCGCTGTCCTGTGGTGGTTCTCCGAGCCCATCCTCGCAGCGGCTGTCGGACCAGGACGCACGACTGCGTTGGCAGCCATGTACATGCGCATCCTGATCATTGGCATGCCTGGCGTCTCAGCATTCGAGAGTGCAAAGCGTTTTGTTCAATCGCAGGGTCTGTTCCATGCGACAACGTATACCTTACTAATCGGCGCGCCTCTGAGCTTCCTCCAGAACTGGCTGTTCGTGTTCAAGCTCGGCTGGGGCTTCAACGGCGCTGCCATCGCCATGGCCGTTACGCATAACCTGCTGCCTCTTCTTCTTATTCTATACGTGCGTCTGTTTGAGGGATCGGAATGCTGGAAGGGCTTTAGTAAAAAGGCATTTACTAATTGGGGTTCGTGTATCGTCCACCCGTGGGTGATTGTCCGCTAACGTTGTCAGGTCCAATGATCAAATTGGCACTGCCCGGCATGATCATGATCGAAGCTCAATTCTCGGTCCTGGAAATTTTAACTATTGCTGCAGGAAGATTTGGAACGGCACAGCTTGCTGCTCAAGGTGTTCTCGTGACCGTGACGTCGACGTCCTTTAACATCCCCTTCCCTCTGGCCATCGCGACATCGACTCGTGTAGCCAATCTCATCGGCGCAAACTTGAGTAAAGCTGCGCGCGTCACTGCGAAAGTGGTATGTATCTCCAACCCCTCTGTCGCTATGTGTGTTGACTCTGTAGGCCATCTTCGCCGCGCTCTTCGTTGGTCTGTTCAACTTGACCATCTTTACCACTCTCCGCAGACAGCTACCAGAAGTCTTTACAGATGATGCTCAAGTCGTTGACATCGCGTCAAACGTAATTCTTGTATGTGCCGTCATGCAGATATTTGACGCGCTAGCAGCTGTGTCGCATGGTCTTCTCCGAGGTATCGGTCGCCAGGCAATCGGAGGCTACGCCAACCTGTTCTCGTACTACGTTGTCGCTCTACCAATTGCGCTCGGTACTAGTTTCGGTCTGGACTGGAAGTTGGCTGGTCTTTGGGTCGGATTGACAGCTGGTCTTGCTGTGTAAGTTCGGTCGTGTCGCAAACGCGCAGTCACCCACTAACTGGATACTATAGCGTGTCGGGCCTCGAGGCCATTTACTTGTACTTTACGGATTGGGAGGCTGCTGTTGCGCAGGCTGAGGCAAGAATGAGAACGGAGACTCATAGGAGACGGTCTTCACTTTCGGCGCGATCGCAATAAACGAGTGAGACAGCGTTGATCGTGGTGGAAATGGTGTTTGATCGAGAATAGCGCTGGCGTTTGCAGGTTTGGAAGACCCTTGAAGGAACAGGCGGGGCATCAATTTGACACGATTCGGCAATAAACGAGATGATAACCGGGAAATAAAGGATTTAATGGCGCATTATTAGTCAAGCAATCGATTGTATTAATCAGCTTTAATTTAATTATTGAAGATCCCAAGACTCGTCAACCTGTTTTGCTGTGATTGTCAAGAACATGTGTCTTGAACTAGACCCTTCACCCACTGGGAAAAAAAACCCTGCCCAGACTGACAAGCGGGGCTCATCAAAGCTTGACCCTGATTTTCTGGCCAAGCTCTTCCAAGCTTCAACCCTTAATGCATTAGACAGGTAGCTAAGAAATGGCCAAAGTGTCAGGTCCCTCTAAATGCCCAAAACGAGCTATCCTCTCCATTCCTTTGAGACAAGAACGCGTAAGAGACCCAATTTCTTATCTGCAAACATCCAATATTTCTCTCAATCAAGTCTAGCCAAAGCCACCTTCTCTCAATTCTTAGCCCGTTTTCGAGGTTGCACAGGCTGCGGGGTCCATGATGTCAGATACCCGAGATGACGTCGTGTAGATCTTACGATATTAAGGGTAGCACTCTACTCAGGCAGGGTCTTCAATAATGACGCTCTTATTTTAAAACAATTATGTTGTTACAACGTAACCCCTCCCGAATCTAAGGGTCCAAACCTTACAACTTTCTATTATTTCCGAAACCAATCATGGCGACAACTACCGACGTGGTTCAGCATCCTCCTACTGCTCACTATCCTCGGGATACTCCCGCTTATGACTCGGGCTACCAGGACCAAGACTCCGAGTTCAGCTCAGATGATGAACAGAATTTCCACGTCGATGAGCGCAAAGGAAGATCATGGCCTAGCAAATTGGTTCAAACATTTATAAAACCTGTTAAACCAAAGCTGGTCGAGGTTGGGCAGGTTTCTTCTGCTGACCCCACGAGATGCAAGCCCTCAAGGGGAGCGCGCAAGAGATGCGATGTGGACGAGAATCTTGTTGAGGGAGTCTGGACGTATGAGTTGAAGCCAAAGTCATCAGAGAATGAGCCAGCGAAGGGCTATGCGAGAAGGATATTGTATTTTGCTGGCGGAGGTTGGCAGGCACCCCCTACAGGGCAACATTGGACGTTTTGCGCCGAGATTGTTCATCGACTGCAGGATACCAGACTTACCATCGTCAGGTACACTCACCGAATTTCTATCATTAAAACAATACTAACTCCATACAGTTACCCTCTCGCACCGAAAGATCCAGTACAGGATAGCTTCCCAGCAATTGTCCAGACATACAATGCCTTGATGCGGGAGTCAACAGAGCTCGGCGAGCGAGTTATTGTTGCTGGAGACAGTTCTGGCGGCAATATTTCCCTCGCTCTCGTACTATGGACATTGAGAGATCAAGATGTACAAGCCATCAAACCACCAGCCGCGATTCTGGCCATCACTCCTACAACAGATTTGAGTCACAATAACCCCGATATCGATCAAGTGGATGGAGTAGACCCTATCTTGACCAAATCCGCCATCAAAGACACAGCCAGCAAATGGGCCCCCGGTCCCACGAGCGTCGCCCAACAAGACACCATCGACAGTCCAAAGCCCATGGGCCGCCCAGGCGAGCGCCTCGACTGGAGCGTCAAAGACCCGCGTGTATCGCCTATTCACGCCGATCTAACCCCATGTATCAAGAACAACGTCAAGATCCATGGTATTACAGCGTCCCACGACGTTCTCGGTCCTGAAGCTGTTGAATTTAGAGAAAAGTGCAGGAAGGAAGGTGTTGATGGCGAGTGGTTGTCTTGGAGTAACCAGATGCATTGTTTCCCGTTGGCGTACAAGTATGGATTGAAGGAGAGTAAGGAAGGGCTGGAGTGGATTATTGAGGTGCTTAAGAAGTGTTGAGCGGAATATACCCTGTATGTACACGTTGTATCGAGGTATTAGTAATTGCATATTTAATTCTGGCTTTTGATCATGCTAGTGATACACGAAATGCATTTGGTCTATCTCTTCGTCGTGTTATAAACGTCTGAGTGTTAAAGCGGCGAAAGTTGTTAGAGGAGACACCAGAGGTTTGGCAAACGGATTAATTCAACAGTCAAAACACAACGCCAACATCGACAGACATTGGATGAAACTTCGGAAAGTACAATTCAACTTCTCAGAATTGTAGTAAGAGAACCAAATATTTATATATGAATCACTGGCAGCAGCAGTTCGGCATGAACAAAATCTTTGACTCGTGAGGATCGCCGTCTTGCATACCCTAAACGCGGCGCGAAAAGGTGCGCGTCAGGGATGCGTCGCGTTCGCCTCGGGCTCCCCTACCGTTCAATTACCGAAGCGTCAAACAACCACGCAGATCACCCTTGGAAGAAGAAAAAAATCGGCCGAGGGTATTGCGTCTCGGCGAACTGGCACCGTTCAATTTTCGCAGCAATGCATGTCGGCTTCCAACGCCGAGACCATCGGCCAAGCCATTTATTCCCGAGTGCCGTAAATTAGCTTAAGGTCAGCGGAATTGAAGCGTCGAGAGATCGGCTCCGACTAGCCCAACCTGACCACACTCGGCCGTTGACGGGAATGGCATCGGGCAACTGAGCTTGACGATGACGATTGTCTGGTAGGTGAGTTTCCCACCTACCATCGTCATCCCTAATCACTTCTATAGAAATTGCCCCAACTCAATTGTTCTTGATCCCTCATGGTAAACAACCCTTCAGCGACAGTCTTAGCATCTTGAGCTGAATTCTTGGAATTCCAAGACTTCTCAAGACGGATGTCGTAGCAGCATCGCTCGGCAAAAAAGTCGGGTTCCCACGAGACCCACAAGCAAGTGCCCATGGGGAACATTCTCCAGACGAAAAGAGCATTCTGCAGACACATGATCAGGCGATGGACCATTAAATGACTCGATATCAACCCTAAAGTTGCAACCGCACGAGATCGGATCCGCTTTCTTTTAAACTGCTGCCTGGGAAGAAAAGCAGTCACTCAAATGCGACTCAATTCCCTGAAATCCTCCGCTTAGGCCCGCTGTAAATGAGAGAGACGAGAAGGTGATTGGCGCGCATATTGAGGGAGTCTAAGATGACCCACCAACCTCCAATTCTCCAACCTGGGGAAGACTTCGATTGACTTTGGACGCAGATCATCAGCTGGAGGTGAGATCTTGAGCACCAACTGATGAAGAACTGGTATACAGATGGAAGAGCTATTGAGATAGAAGATGCATTAAACAGTAGGATTACAGTTGATCTGTCTGCGTAGTATACGGGGAAAACAATCGTGATAACTCAACCAAGAGAGATACGAGAGCCTCACCGGAAACAAACAAAAAGACGGCATTGTTTCCGCCATGGTAACGTAGTCGCGCTAAATAACAAGCTCTGTTAATGCTCACACACATGTGGAGAGCCGTTGTCTGATCGTCACCCCAACTACCGTCTGCAGTCAAGTATAAATACCACTCCCACGCACCATCGTGACCTTTTGCTCGACATACCAAGCCTAATCACTGCTTGCAATCATGGAGCGCCTTCCTGGTTTCAATGTGGCCAACCACTTTGAGAAGCGCAAGCTTCTCATTGCTATCAACTGCGTCGCTGCTCTCTCCATCTTCTTCTTTGGGTACGTCATCGAGTATCTCGTTAACGAGTCAAGTTAATAATGGTGTCTAGATATGATCAGGGTATGATGGGCGGAGTGAACAACTCGAAAGATTACATCGATTTGATGGGCTTTGGTTATGTCGATGAAGAAACCGGCGAGCCTGTCGTCACAGATAGTCTTCTACAAGGCGGTATTGTCTCCGTCTACTATCTCGGCACTCTCTTCGGATGTTTATTTGGAGGATGGGTTGGAGACAAGCTTGGACGTATCAAGACAATTGCTATTGGATCTGTCTGGGCTATTATTGGTGCTGCCTTGCAGTGCTCTGCTCAAAATCATGACTGGATGATCTGCTCGCGTGCGGTCAACGGTATTGGCACAGGTATTCTGAACGCCATTGTCCCTGTTTGGGCTACCGAGACTGCAGAGCATACCTCTCGTGGTCAATTCATCGCTATCGAGTTTACCCTCAACATATTTGGTGTCGTCGTTGCGTATTGGCTCGAGTTTGGCCTGTCTTACATCGACAACAACGGTTCACAATTCGGATGGCGATTCCCTATTGCTTTCCAGATTATTCCTCTTCTTGTTCTTCTGGGATGCGTTTGGTTCTTCCCGGAGTCACCTCGATGGCTTGTCAAGGTTGGACGAGACGATGAGGCGCAGTATATCCTTCGTCGCCTTCGTGGCTCGAGCGAGTTCGATCGTGCTCGCGCTCATGCCGAGTATACTGATATCAAGAACATCGTAGAGCTCGAGAACAAGGAATCCTCAAAGAACTCGTACCTTCATATGTTCTTTGGCATTGGATCAGGTGAACTCCATACTGGTCGACGTGTTCAGCTTGTCATCTGGGTAAGTTTATCTACCACACCATATCATTATTGCCAATGCTAATCATGTAGCTTCAAATCATGCAAGAATGGGTAGGAATCGCCGGAGTAACAGTATATGCACCAACAATCTTCCGTATCGCCGGTTTTGACACACGAAAGAGCCAATGGATCTCTGGTCTTAACAACATCTTCTACATGTTCGCCACACTGATCTGCGTCTTCACCCTCGACCGAATCGGCAGAAGATGGACTCTTTACTGGGGCGCTGCAGGCCAGGGAATTGCCATGTTCCTCGCCGCCGGCTTTTCCAAGCTCGGCCAGGAAGCCAGAGACGCCGGAGATCTGGACAAGGCTAGCTCATACGGTGCCGCCGCTGCTTCATTCGTGTTTATCTTCACCTCCGTCTTCGGCGCCACATGGCTGACCGTGCCCTGGCTTTACCCCGCTGAGATCTTCCCCCTTCAAGTTCGAGCCAAGGGTAACGCCTTTGGTGTTTTCGGATGGTCTATCGGAAACGGTTGGCTGACTCTTCTCTGTCCTGTCATGTTCTCCAAGATCGGCGAGAACACGCTTCACATTTTTGGAGCCGCCAATCTGATTGCTATCCCCATGGTCTGGGCCTTGTACCCAGAGAGTAACCAGCGCACACTGGAGGAGATGGATCTCCTATTTGCCGCTGATACACCTTGGGTTTGGGATGCTGAGAAGAAGTTCAAGGAGTTGAAGGAGAGTCAGCCCGAACTTGTTACTGCTGCAGCGCATAATCGGGATGTCATGGACGTTGAGCCTGGTAAGAAGTCTACATCTGGAGATGATGTTAACATGAGTGCATGAGACGGCCGAGGAGAAGTGTTGAGGCGAGTGAGGTGTATCCGGTAGTGAACAATTATAACCACGTTGGCCTGACTACTGTCCAAGTATAGAGAAGACGTAGAGCATCTTCCAAATGAAACACAAGTTACTATAAACCACTAAATAATCTATCAAAAGTCTGAGATTTGAATCAATAAGAAGAATGTTCTCTATCCAATCTATTGTAGAAAATTGCCTGACAATGCTCCTTATATCCGTAATCACTGATATCAAGCGCTTTTCGGTCTCTAACCAACATTTTGCACGCCAGTCCATGCAACTTATATCAAATATGCAATGCCATCAGTCTCTATCATTAAGCAACGGCTCATCCTCCAGAGCGTCAGCCTGTTCTTCTCCCTCCTCATCATCCTTCTCAATCAATGTGCTTCCCAGAGGCGGGAAGTTAGAAAACAGCAGAACTGCCATACCAATCATTGCAATAGCCTGCTCATGAGTTAGCAACCGAAGACCAGCCAAGGATTCAACTTTACATACCGCATTGCAGAAAAAGGTAGCATAGGCCTTTCCAACCTGCGCCAAACTTGCGAAAATGAAGCCAAAGAGACCCTGCGTCGCGAGTCGCGCGATGTTCTCCACTAATGTGACAGCATTGAGAGCATCAGCACGTTGCGAGTCCGGGCACATTTGGGTTACAACTCCTTTGGCTGCAGGTGCAGTTCCCGAGCCGAATGGAAGAAGGAAGGCGGCTGCGTAATTAGTAGAGGCCCTGGTTTCATGGAAAGACTGCTACTCACCAAGATAAATGTGCCATCGTTGCGTTGCAAATGCTGATACTGTGGTGAGAATGCCATCCACGACCAAGCTATATCGCAAGAAGACAAGGTCGAACCGAGTTCCTTCATCTTCCTTGTTTGAGCTCACAGCACGGTAAGGCTCATGGTCCGCTTGTTCACCCACAGTGGCATCAAACTCTCCAGCTGTCGTCGGGATATGCTGTGTGGCCGTCTCGTCCACTTCTTCCTCTTTGTCCCTCTCAGATTTGACATACCAACCACGTCCCCACGAAATGATACGAGGAAACAGAAAGATCAAGAAGAAGCTTCTCATGATAGCAAACTCTGACATGAGACAGCCGTTGTCTCCCTGAGTAAAGCTGAACGCCGCGGTCGCGTACATTTGGATGAGAAGAGGAGCGTAGTCTGTCGCTAGGACGCCGAGAAAGATACCAGCACACAGAAAGACCACGCCTAGATGCTTCTTTGTCCTTCCGTCTGCGAGGCGAAGTTTCTGAGGTGTTAGAATCTTTAGAGGAGTGAGAAAGCCTGTCGGACCCTTTGCACCATCGGCCATGGACTCTGGTGAAATGTATGGCAGTGCGCTCCATACATAGATACCTGATAGGATGAAGCAACAGAAAGAAGTTTCGAAAGGCGCTTTTATGTCAATGTCACCGAGCATACCACCAGCTAATACGATTAGTCCATTTCTCGAGTTTAGCAAGGTGAGAGTGACGTACTGAGATAACCAATGCCTTGTCCCAGCATAATTGCACCCTGAAGCTTTCCAAAAACAGCTGTTCTTCTTATCGGCTCGACGACTTCGCCAGCGATAATATTGATCACGAGACTAGTACAATGATAAGTGTCTATACGACTATTGGTCAATTGAGGTCTCACATGTAACCGGCTGGGCCCCCGAGAATGGTGATCAATTGAGTGGCTTGAATGATCAACATTCCCTCTCGCTTGCCTGTCAGAACACCAAGAATTTGTGTCACCACTCGGATGGCCGGGATAAAGATCTGCACCAGCAGCGCAGCACGGGGACCGAACTTTTTAGCTGTCCATCCTGCAAGGAAAAGGTTCATGGTTCCTGTAAGAAACATCAGTATCAAATGTGCACAATATCCAAATCAGGTGATTGACTCACCGCAAAATGTTGTGCTCATTCCCAGTATACTGAATTGAGTAGCGGTCCCAGCCGCGATCTCATCCCGACTACACCTATCGCCCGGACCATCATACGGTGGATGCGAATCATAAAACGTATCACATGTCATCAAATGGAAAACATAGAACAATCTTCAAAGAGTCAGTCCACCACTTCACTTTATTGGCTTATCTCGGGAATACTCACGGAACTTGTGTAAAACTGAAAGCCAATGTGATAAGAAATCCCGCAAGTAAAATTCGATGCTCAACATGGAAAGCTCTTCGAAGCCAGCTATTCTTCTTCCCTTCACCCTTATTGGGAAGAAGGGGTGTTGTTTCGTTGCCTGCCATGATGGGAGAAAAATGCAGTACTAAGTTGACGGCACAGCGAATGAGGCGAGGAAAAAAGTCTTGGATGATAAATACGACTGCGAAGTCGCTTCAATCAATCAATCGGTGAGAGGGGCAATCGAGTTGCCTTATTTAGTATAGCTTGTCGGAATTGTACGGATATAGCATGGGTTTACTGCGACATAAAGACACAAACCCCGACTGTTATCAGCAGTTTTGAATGAGAAGCGCCATATTTCCACGGGGGATTGCTCAGAGCCATTGTTGAAGGATGAATCTTTTTACAAAGGTCTCATCTAAAATTATTGTGAGGAGTCACAATCGGGTGCCTAGTATCTTCTAGGCCCGACCAACTGCTATTCCTCACTCCCAACGCCGATAACGACAATAACTAGCTTCTGTGAGGGTGGCAGCTTGTATAACAAAGAAAAGTACAAGGGCAGTAGAGCAGAGGGCTTAGTTTTGGTGGAAGAAAGATAAGTAGACTGTAAGTAAGGAGGGGATATTGTGCTTGTTGAGAAATTTGAATCAGTGTACTACCCCAAAAGGCAGTTTCATACGGATCCTTTGTGGTTACAAGGTGTAGTTCTATCAATGGAAACTAAGGTTCAGGCGTAGAGGTCCGTTGCGGTCTAATTGCCATGGACTTGATACAAGAGAAAGAGACTCACCGGAAGACAACACACAAAACATAAACATCTTCTACAAAGCTTTTGTCAGGAGCCAGATAGAAGTCAAAATGAGGCCTTTTCGACGCATCAGAGCAATGTCGCTCGGATGGTGTCACTCGGCAGCGAAAACCTATACAGAAGATAGAAAGACTAATAATGGGGTGAATGTACGTACCCTACCTTTGGTGAGGCTTTCGTGGGTTTGTATTGGCAACTCACAACTGCGAAAATGAATATCAATAGCGGTATCGTTGAGAAGCCGAGTTCTCTGTTTTTATTCTTTTTTTCTCTAAACTATGGAGGTGGCTGGTCGGGTGGGAACTAAGAAGTATATGCGTAGAAAGGTGCAAAATGTCTCCTCCTCCACTGACCAAACCACCAAGAACGTTGATGTCATCTTAGAATACTCCGACGGTAGGGCAGGATCTAGTCTATGAAACCCTTAGAGCGAGAAAGGTGGTTGGTTCCCGTTTGAGGCAACTCGGCAGCGTCCTGCGGGCGCCATCGGGGGAGTAGTCTCCGGGGTCCAACAGTGAAGATTGAAGAATGAAAGGGGATCATCAACTCTTAGAAGAGGGCTGCAGGAACAAAAGATCGAGCAGAAGAAAGAGAAGGAAAATATATCCCCTTCAGCCTGGGACACTCCCTTGAAACCAGTTGCAGATGCCTGTCCCTGGGACGGCCCTCGATCTCCACGTAGAAGTGGTGCAACCTTTTGGCCTTTGCAAGGTGCCTGACAAACTTTGCTTTCACCGGGCGATCGTACTCCAGATGTAGGGACTCCAGGGTCGGGTGTACAGCGTCAATCAGGTCCGCAAGATCATCGTCTATGCGCGGCAGGTCCGGTATGCGCATCGGGTCAGTGAGGCTCGCCAGGGAAATGTCCCGAAGGTGCAATGGAGTTGAGCGAGCGTAGTGTACGATAGCCTGGATATCCGACTGCGTGATTCGATGCAGTGTGCGTACAGAAAGCTCTTCTAGATGGGGAAGCAAAGGCAGGATTTGATTGATGGGGTTGGGGATGGGGTCATTGATGCGCACTCTAAGAGAACGAAGGGTCGGTCCCCACACTTTGCAGGCCTTCAGTAGGGAGGGCAAGTTAATCAGCCTGATACCCCAATCCAACCTTCGTAGGGCAGGGCACGTCTTGCTAGCCTCGCGGAGAAGCCTGTCGTGTTTCCAACGATACAGCTGTTGATCAACAGGCTGGTCCCAGCGGAAGTACTTCAAATTGGGGAGATGATGATTTAAAAGGATGGCCATCAGGTCGCTGACTGGTGCAACTGCCGTAAAGCTGGTCAACCGTTCATAAAACTCCGAACAGCCACCGCTGACCTCGTTTACCTGACCCGGCCTCTCATCATCGTATTTGACGAAAGTGAAATGATGCACCTCCTTTGAGCATGAGTTGAGTAACCGCGCTACACCTCTTGTCTGTTCTGCCAGACTTGTGGAAAGCGTACGGGGCGCCCATCCAAGTGTCAAGTGGGTGAGATTCGGACATACTCGGACTGTGTCGATCAATTGTTCTATATCAGAACAGGTTACAGAATACGCGAGTTCCAGGCCTCGGACGAAGCTGCGGCGATAAGGCCTGGCCCAGAGTGCGTAAAAGAAGCTACTAACGACGTCATCCAGGTTGTTACCGAACATAGTCGGATTCCATTGGCGGAAACTGGGATGTCTGTAGATGTGGTCCTCAGTAATACCCTGCAACAATCGAGAAGTGCAGGCCAGGGACATTAATGTCTCCTTCCATTCAGACTGCGATCCACCGCGCTGCTTTCCAGACTCAATGACTTGCTCGACGATCATGAGGTATATATCGGTATGCAAATTGCCTTGTTTCGTAGGCTGGCGCGCTGGGTCGGGTGCAACACGGTCATCCTGGGACGGTACACTCTGCTCTCCGTGCGCCGGGTCGGGTGGAACAGGGTCACCCTGGGACGACATACTCTGCTCTCCTTGTATACTGTTGGTCGGCGATTCCGGAGTGTAGGTCGTGGTACGTGGACGTTTGGGGGACATCGGCGGTGAAGGACCAGGATCCCATGGCGGAGAGGCCGTTTGGGAGATTCGACGTTTGGGACAACGCGGGACACTCTCCTGTCCCTGCCTGCCGGGCGTCACTTCCGGCTTTGGCATTATGAAGTCTTTGTTCTTGTCAATGGCTACTGCCCATACAGAG
Source organism: Fusarium hainanense (assembly GCA_013618405.1). Classification (NCBI taxonomy): domain Eukaryota; kingdom Fungi; phylum Ascomycota; class Sordariomycetes; order Hypocreales; family Nectriaceae; genus Fusarium; species Fusarium hainanense. The sequence continues at coordinate 464,151 of JABFEW010000138.1, forward strand.
AGGTATTAGAGTAAACTTACAAAGGGAAAAGCCTTCCTTCGTGAGGTGGTACCAAATGCAAAAAAAGAAGAACATGGTGAAGAAGGGGAAACGGAGGAGGGGAGTAACTCATTTTGTACCTGGATATAAGAAGAAAAAAAGAAAATCCAACCAGAAGATAAACGAAAACCTAGCAGGGGACTTTTAGCATCTCGGTTGATTTGAGAAAAATTACTATCAATATGCGTAGTCACGAAAGTTTGCTTGTGTAGGTAGCAATGTCCCTTGAACTTGATGGGCAAGTCCGTACGTACTCCGAAAAGGTGGATCCTCGGGGCCGACAACCCGTTGACTTTGGTAGGTGGAATAGGTTCGGCAGTCTTGAGTGCACGATGTCACCGCGTTCCGAGAAAAGGCAGTGTTGAAACGGTTCAGGTTCGATCGAGCCGAGCATCATTGGCTAACCTGGGTGCGTCAGCCGCTACCGTTCTGTTTTCCATTCCTTCCTTTGTTTCGGACAAGGACATAGCCACTGTCGTAATGGTGAATTAGCTGCCTAGTGAGTGTTAAAAGGCCATTTTGGAAGGAATAGAATAGCAAGAATAACGAGCATGGATAATGTTTTGGGCCTGGGCAAGGTCCGTGTTAAAGTTTCGATAGGCCGGTGATGAAAAGCTGGATAATATAGCCGGACAAGAGCGGACAAGAAATTATCGAAGTCACAGAAAGGCGAGGTCGGAGAAGGTAAGTCGGAATGAAATTCCCTTTCTATGCAATTTACGGGGTCTGTGGCTCTTAGATCCTCTTAAATGTAGAAGATTGATCAATCAAAATTCGACTTCCTGTCTGATGGCCAGTTCAAAAACTCACATGACCAAACCTTTTCTGCCAGCTGAGTTTTTCCCTTTATCCAAGAGTCGCCCATGTCCGTCCCTACCATCTCCTCGAAGACGGACTGTATACCCACTACAAGACCTCGAAATGCTGGCATCGTCGTATCTCTCGGTCCTTCTGGGCCTCGTGTGTCTAGCATTGGTCGGCACTCAGGTACTTCCAAATCACCAAGAAGTTGTGAACACCACTCTCGCTACCCCTGGAGGGGTTGGCCCTCTCAGCCAGATCAAAGGAGTCACTTTCCAGGCGAAAAGGTTAGACCCAGCATAGAGTCAAACTTCAGCCTATACTAAATATTCCAGAATCTATTAATTACATTTACTAC